>JAOANR010000004.1:6612742-6645133 GCA_030278955.1 Hygrophila difformis | reverse complement strand
ACTTTTGCGGCCTTAATGCTCATTGGGTAAAACCTTTCCCTCAAGACCTCCTTAAATTCTTCCCATAGGAAGGCTTTAGTTAAATTTCCTTGGAGGTTATGCCACCATTCGTCTGCCTCTCCCCCAAGATAGTAGGTCGCCACTTGGACCTTCTCGTCCTCGGGACATTTGACAGCGCTAAGGAGCTTATCAAATGTGCGGATCCAATCTTCCAGTTTGGCCGGATCTTCTTGGCCATCATAGTGGGTTGGCTGGTAAGGGTTCACTAACGCTAGGTAATTGAGTCGGGCTGCCGGCGGTGGTACACCCACTGGTGTCCTTCGTACCTCGGCGTTTCCCAAGGCTATGAGGACTTCTTCCATAGTTCTTAGGTGTTCGTACAAATTATTGGGAATAGGAGGCGCTTGCCCTCCTACGTTATGAGTAATCTCGGTATTGTTGGGTGCGTTGGGGAGATCAGCATTGGTGTTGTTTGAGGTTTCCTTCCTCAATTTTCCCTTAGGTGCCATTTTCTGTTATCAACGCACGTGAAGATGAGTTTCTAATCTAAGGCAAGTTAGCGTTCAAGAAAACCTATAAGATAGGGTTGGCAAGAGGAGATAATGTATGGGCACGCCAAGCTTAGGTGATCAAGTTCTAGGACTAATGCAAAATTAGTCTTAAGCAAATGCTCCTAAGTCAAGGTCATGTCGAATTCTAAGATAAGAGTAATATTTAATACTGATAATTCACATAAAAAAAAATAGCGCAAATATTCATGGATGTATGCAATGTTATCCCAACCCCGAAAAATTATTTTATGCGTTCATCTAAACTTGTCCGAATAATTTATATATATTTTCCCATGGGTTTTTAAAATAAGACTTGAACCACGGAAATAATACTTTGAAATTTTAAAATAATAATAATAGTAGTTAAAAATTTCTTTGGGCCCCTATATTGGGCTAAAAATAAAAATAATATTTTTAAAATATTTCCGGGCTCTGATACCACTTTGTAACACCCCGGATTTGATAACCCAGGCCGAGGTGTCACCGCCGCACCTCCCTAGCAAGACACGGTTTCTCCGAGCTTGCTAAAGAGATGCAAGGCTATAAGTGTTGGAAAAAGTTTTAAAAGCAAGTCCGGAATTACTTAAAAATAATAATGTAATATCATCCATACATGATTAAAATAATAAGTTGCAGCGGAAATTTAAATATGGCCCAACATGGCCAAAATGCAGCAGGTAATTTAAGTCTAACAAGATATAACATTCACAACTATTAATTTAATTCCCGAGCCCCCAATATGCGTGCATGCTCATGCCATTTCTTCATACTCTATAAAAGAAAAATGAAACAACGGTTTTATCAGTATATAAAATACTGAGTAAGTTAATTCTTAACATAACAATAATGGGTTTTAAAATATACTTAATAAAAATTCTCCTTTTTACTCATGCACATTTTATAATATAGCAATGTATTTTGACAACATTAATAATAAGAATTTAACTGCATGATTCTAAACGTAAAGAGACGTACACAGATACTAAGTATATAAATTTTTAGAAATTTAACAAAAGGAATTTACTATAAGTCAAAGGGTTTCATAATTCATGGGATAGATTATATGTTCTCGCATAGCTAATATTTCATTCTTCTACTTTTGTTTCCACTTGGGCACTTATGTCCACAAGTCTTACAAATTACCATTCGCTAGGGCTCTTATGTCCACAAGCCTCATGGTCGATATTTCACTAGGGCTCTTATGTCCTCTAGTCGTACGCTTGAGCTCTTATGTCCACAAGCCTCATATCAATATTTCACTAGGGCTCTTATGTCCGCTAGTCGTACGCTTGGGCTCTTATGTCCACAAGCCGCATAATTTATGTTTCACTAGGGCTCTTATGTCCGCTAGTCGTACGCTTGGGCTCTTATGTCCACAAGCCTCATAATCAAGATTTCATAGTTTCTAATTCGATCATAAATCATAAAGTTTTCAAAATAGTTGAAAGTGTCGCAAGGAGGGTTTCCATAAATCTCAAAGTTTAATACGTACACACGTCGCAGATTACGCCTTTTTACTCTAAAAATTCATTTCTCAGGCGAACGACTTGAAATTTTTACAGTGCACCAAAGACACCCTAAGAACAACTTTTGTGTTTTAGGTTTCTCGAAATCGGGTAAGGAAACAAGTCAAATTTTACGATCTTCTTAAAAAGTATAATCTGCCACTTTCCGGTAACAGCGCACTGTTTTTAAAACATGTTTCCGACCTAGTAAACGAACTCCGAAAATTATGAAATTTTACAGGCATGTAAACGACACAAAAATGAACAAGTTCAATTAGAGGTATTTTGTCCAGAAACACTCCGGATCAGATCAGATCCGCGCATCAAGTTCGGCTAAAAATCTGTCAAGTTTTCTTTTCAAAAGTACAAGCTGTTCGGATCAATTTGAAGATTCAAACGTTAACAAAAGTTCACGAAATTTTACGGGCATAATCTTGAGACAAATATCTACAACTTTTATGTTCACATCAAAGATTGGTTTCGACCGAAGGTGAGAGAAAAATCCTCATGAAGTCCGCATATGAAAGCTGTCAGGATTTTCGAAAATATTTAAAAATGCAGAGTTTTCTCGGTGAAATTTCGAGTATAAAAACTTTAAAAAAACGCGTGAAATTTTACGGACACAATATTTAGACAGTTAGCCACAACTTTTGTTTTTACATGAAAGTTTGGTTTTGATGGGATCCATTAGAAAAACGTCAAGGGGGTCGAACACGCAAAACTGTCACAGATCGGTTTTACACGAAAATGCAGAATATACCAGATTCGATTTGACGGACCAAACATCGACGAAAATTTTTGAAAATTTAACACAGTATACTTTAAGTCCTTAGGAACAATTTTGTAGTTTTAAGTTTCTCCGTTTGAAAGCTCGAAAAGGGTTTAAAAATTGGATTTCAGAAACTGCGCATAGGGAGGGGGTTTGGGACAGATTTTCGTATGTTGATTAAAACTCGCATTCCATTCGATTTTAGGGCACCAAAACGGTTATGAGAAGAATCAACTTACATAGGATGAGATTTAGATTCCTAAGATTCGTCGGGATGGCCTCTGGAATCCGTGAACAAGTCCAAATCAACTCGTCTCCTTCTCTTCGGCCCCGATTTACGATTACATGGTAGAAAAACTACTTGTTAGATTCTAAATTCGACCAAAAGTCATGATTTCCGATTGGAATATATTCCTTACCAGTACACGTCGTCTAGAAGTTGCTTGGCCTCGTCCAAAACTTTGTCTTCTTCGTCGGGTTGGCCTTCCAAGCTTCAACGTTGGGGTTTTCGGGTTGGTAAATGTGGAGGAGAGGTATAGGATGGTAATGGGGATTTTTGGGGCTGTAAAGGGGGTATAAGATCAGTCCAAATCCGTCCCAAATCTTCCCTACACGACTTAAGGTAAGTTTCCATAGTTTTCCGGTCGAAATTTGGCAAGAAATCGCATAACCGCGTCAAGTGCAGCTGCTGTGTGGTTGGCGCGGGGTTGGCGCGGTGTAAGGCCAAACACCGCGCGGAGAGCGCGCGGCCTGGTCTGGGCCGTGCGTCCGGACTGGGCCGTGCGATCCCGTCGGGCCCTTTTCTCATCTCTTTCGGGTTTCTATCCTCCTACATTTTCGGGCTCGATTTTTCGGGTCATTCTCGGATTATAAATTCTTATCTTAAATTTATCTCGTTTCAAATGAATTTCATGTTTGAAATCTTAAGTCCGTCGGTCTCGGGTTCGTCGGCTTCCAATTCGTCGTCTTTTGACTCCCGTGCAATAACTTGTGTAATTAAATTTCTTCCGACTTCACGGGTTCTTGGAATTAGAATTATTTTCCTTTTTGAATTTAATTCCAATTATTTTGACTCAATTCATGGAATGTCTTCGGGCTTCCTTTCCCTCTTTTGTTCCATTTTGAATTTTGAATCTATCGGCGTTTCATTTCCGAGCAATAATTTATTGTGATAAATTATTTTCTTCTTCTCGGAGATATTTCGACATTGATCGGAATAAATTTTATTCCTTTGGACGTTGATAAAAATCTGGGGTATTACACAGTCGCTAGATATCCTGTCGCGGGGCCACGCCTCGCGACACAGTTCCAAACTAGCGACTGGGAACCAAAATACTTTGAAATTTTACAGAAAACCCTGTGTCGCTAGACAACCTGTCGCGGAGCCACGCCACGCGACACACTTTTGCTTAGCGACACAAGGTGAAGCTCTGCCAAAATTTCTGAAAACCTGTCGAGGTACCCATGTCGCGGGTCTAGGCTCATGACACAATTTATGGTTCCTTGACAGAATCCTCCCTTCTGTTTAATCCCAAAAATTCTAACTTCTTAACCTCAATTATATTGCAAACACTCACATCTTAACCCCACGGATTAAGATGCAATATCCCGAAATTGCAATATAAGGCGTTATGCTGCCAAAATTTTGATTCTCCATTTCCATCACTTAATTAATTGAACCCTCTATTCACTAATGATTAATGATTATAATTAGCAATAATTAAATCACTAATTGTTATGATTAAAGGATCTTTGTTCAATAGTCATTAAAACCTTTTTCTATAAACAAAACCATGATGCCTTAAGCAGATAATCCGGACTGTAATTAATTATGGTAGGAGGGATTATTTAAGCCATCAATTATGGATTGATTCCATAACCTTGCATGAGAAACCAATGTCTCTCATACAAGTTCTTCTCTTTATTTTTTTATTTTATTTTTATTTATTTTATTTTCTTTTGTCTTTTGCGTATTGTGTAACAATTAGTAAAGAATACACCAGACTAATGTTGGCGGGTATTCCTCACGGATAAACTAGCTCGTATTCTGGGTATTAATTACTAAATGTTATTTTGCATGGTCTGGATAGCAGTCGGTGGAAGCCTTGGCGGTTCGTCCATCTGGGACTATAATAGCTGCTCAGCTGACTCCTATCCGGATACAGTTTTATTTTTCCTTATCTTAATTTCCAAACCCAAATTCTAATTTGTAGTGTGAATCAGTCAGCATCTGTCAATGCTGACTAATGCTCATTACAAAAAAGAAGCATGTAGGTTTTTATCTGAATATACAGACAGTGGAGGCCCAACTGGCACTGACACTGCCATTATAGGGACTAAGCTGTCTAAATTCGCTCCATCCGAGTAATTGGGACATTGGACAGTAGATGTTTGCAGTCCACCCGATTATTCTGCCATTACTTTGGTCCTCTGACCACTTCATGTTTGTGTTTCACTTTCTGTCTAGACCCGCCAGTATATTTTGGGTCAATTAACTTTGCACCTCTATATATCCTCATGCATGATAATATTATGTACTATCGTGGTCTATAATATTTTGGGATCCCCCCTTGGACAATAGAAGTCTAGATTCCAAACAGATATTGTATATTAAATTTCCAACAAAATCTCTTTATAAAATCCGGATCTAAGTAAGGGATAAAATCCTCAGTTATGACTAGTTCATATTCTGTCAAGGGTTGATTTTGGAAAATTAGAAGCAGAGTCAGCGATTAGGTCTCATCTAGACTGAAAGGGTCTGTGTTCTTATTGAGAGTCTAGTACCTGTTTAGGGAATGGTTTTCAAATCAATTATTTTCCAAAATTGCTGCTTGTTGGGAATCCAAGATTAATTATTACACCGAGATGGGGTCCACTTGGATTCAAATACAGTGTAGTAAATAATCCTAGAGAAACAACACCCAGGCCTTGGTTATTTTCTAAGATAGGGTTGAGTATTCTTTCAACTACTATCCTCTTCTGCCAAAGCTTGTTTTGAGTCCTGAGTGAGTGCATCCGGAATAAACTAATTTGTTAGTTTAATTCATTAGTTTGTATCTTACAACCACCCGAAACGAAGTGAACACACGAGCAGTTCACCGAGAGCCGGGAATTCTTGATCCACACCCAATCATTCTGACTGGGGGCTGTCTTTTACTACCAGGGTCAGACCTTCAAACCTCCGAGTGATAGAATTTTAAATGCTTTCTTTACCGCTTCCTTTTAAATGCTTTCGTTAGAGGTCACTCGGTGGTATTGAGAGTTGTGTAACTGCTACTAGGATTGATAGTTAAGGGATAGTTCAGGCTTAATTAGAATCTTTGGGTGTGACATGGGAGAATGATAGTAGTACTTGGCACATCAATAAATGATTTGTCAGGTGTTGCTTATCCACCATAGATGAAATAACATACCCTGGCCAGGGCAGTTACAAATCTGTGGTATCTTAGAATTTGCGGTCTTAAGAACATGTAAACTCATACTGTAAGTACCTGTCTGTTAAAGGGAACGCAGTACCGAGAGCATGAGAATTAGCTATCTGACAGGATTATCCCAAGCAAAGATCTGTGTATAAAAATGGAAGTTTAATTATGCCTTATCCAAATCTTGTTCAATATTTATTCTTTTCTTGTTGTCCCTTCTGTCTAAACTGTGAATCAGCTTCATAACTAGTATAGTGTAAATTTCATTGCTTTTGCAGATAGTATTTACCGCATTCTTAGAATAACTCTACCCGTTTTCCAGAATAGAATTTATATGCTTTGTAGAATAGATTTTAATGCTTTTGTAGCTTAGTTTAAATTCAGTCAGTAGTTGATTAATCACTTTTCAAATCAATTGGAGCAATACGACTGGAAAATCTAGTAAAATGACGTGGGCCCTGCTTCTATCGCACATCCTCCAGTGAACGATCCGGTCTTACTATAAATTACTGCAATTTTTGACACCGTGCGCTTTCGGGCCACAGTTTCTTAACACGAGTAATAAAAACGTGACAACCTATAAATATATCCCTAATCCCAACTCTATCCTCATAAAGTGGTTTTCATTAAATAAAATTGAACACCAGGATTATGATTTTTCAGAAAATACTCATGTAGTGGGAACTTGTCAAAAGTTTCATGGCAAGGATCTTCAAGGCACGAAATTGTCAAAAGTTTCATGCCGGGGAGATCCATAACGCCGTTTGAACTCAAAGTTTCCTCTCAAGAATAATAAAAAGTGAAATATATCCTTAAACCCTTTCCCATGAATCATAATTCTTTTCATTTACTTTTAACATGGGATATTTTAAAAATACTCGTGTGACGAAATTGTCAAAAGTTTCAGTCTCACAGTCATTTTTTAAATCGCAAGGTAGGGCTATCCTTGTGTACTCATATTTGGACTTCGATCATTATGAAGGCATGCTAGGTCCTATGAGATACCCCGGGTGTAGGCATCATAGTCGAGCTACATGTGGATTGAATTATTGTAACTGGTTTAACATGCCATTTACTGTTGAGTCATAATTAGTTATTTTTGTTCAAGGGATAAAAATTTATTTACTCAGTCGGTGTGTTGATAAATGTTACTTAATCTTTGTTTTTTTTTTTTGGATTTGATATTTGTGAAGCTCATTAGCATCGCAGACACGGGCAGGGGAGTCAATATCGTTTTATAGTGGTTATTTTAAATTATGTTTTACTTTCGGTAAAGTTGTCGTTTTAATAGTAGATCGTAGTTATTGTATTTTGTAAACTCTAATATTTTTCTAATTTAAATATATTTTCTTTTTAAATTTAGCTAATAGATTTAAATAACAGTAGTAGTTGTAAATATTTTAAATAGCCTTAGCACTTTTAATTAAGTTAGTCGCGGCAAGGCCAAAGCGAGCTTACTTGGGAGTGTGGCGGTAACAACCCCGACTTTCCTATTAGTAAATTCCATTGTGTTTTTAAGATGGAAAAATGGGGGTGTTACACAAGAGGTCCTATTTATAGATGTGCAAAGGGTGCGGTGAACACTCGTGTCTATTCGGTGGAGATGCAACTGGTGAAGAGGATGCCTCTATTCACAGATAGTCATGTCTACTCGCGGAAAGGTGTGTTTCTTTATGAAACGGTGTGTACCGTTGCTCGGGGACATTTACTAGGGACATTAATCCGTGGATCCCTGTTCACTTCGGGTTGAACTTATGCGGATTCTATCACTCGAACAATATCATTCTTCGCGCCATTTTTTCTCGTGAACCATCCGGGGAGACATATTCTCGAGACATATTTTAGAAGCCATTGGGCCCTTTTTAGGCATTTTTTCCAGGCATTCTTATGCATAAAATGAGCATGAATTCTTATTTATTTTATGTGTTAACACATGTATAGGCTGTTAAGCAAAAAAAAATTATACTAACATACTTCCTCTATTTTTTAAATATTGCTATGGACCCACCCAGCACGCAGTTCTATGCATATTTTAAACCATTAATGTAACACCCCGGTTTTTGGTCACCCAGGTCGGGATGTCACCGCCACATCCCCCTAGTAAGACACGGTTTCTCCGAGCTTACTAAAGAGATGCAAGGCTAGGTATTGCAGTATTTAAAAGTATTTAAACCATTCAAGATAGCCCATACAATATAATTGGAAAATAATAATAGTATAGCGCAGCAGAAATAAATGGTTTAGTACAGTATTGCAGCGGAAAATATAAATAGGGCCAACATGGCCAAAACACGGGTTAAACAGGACCGTTTATAATATAGTCTAAAGTATGAATTTAAAAGCAAAATAACAATCCCCAAAATCCCATGCATGATTCGTGCTCACACATGCTCATTCCACATATTCTGTAAGAAAAGGAATAAAAACGGTTTTGGTCAGCAAAATTGCTGAGTAAGTTAACACATGCATGATCGTAGGGTTTAAAAGCCATTAATTTAATAATTTAACAAAAGCTTGATAAAAACATAATATTTAATTTAATCTAATCAACTATCTAATAGCATAATTTATCTCAGGGCTCTATTTAATAGCACATAACACGTGGTTTAAGATAAAAGCCATAATTTAAATAAAGCATTTAGATAATTTAATTGGACAACAACATAATTTAATCTAATTTAATTTAATTTAGAATCCCCATTACATCCCCGATTTGGTATTTCAAAGTTTCACGATAGCATCGCGATGTCAACAAGTTTAGCCGGTAGCCCGGCGGCCGCAACCGTATCAGCCATACCCAGTACCACTCCAGAGCCTCGGGAAACCCATACGGATATTCACGAGAGTGTAGGCTCTATATTTCGCCGTTTTGGCAATATCACATTTCAAGTATAGCGCGCGGGGTCACCATCGTCCATTACGGCACGAAGTGAATCGTTAGGGGGCACCCTGCAGAGCACTCACCCCTAATTTTATTTTATCAAGTTTGTAAGGGGATTTAATTTTTAAAAATCTGACTTTAATTGTATTTATTTAGAAATAATATCTCAACTCGTTTCAACCCTGAAGGTTAATTCATGTTTCAACAAGATTTCAAGATTTTGTTTCCGGTAAACCACAGTTTACTCTAAAATTCGTCTAAAATCAGATATAATTCCAAAAATTCCAAATATCCATCTCTGACTCCGAAACGTCAAGATCTACAACTTTCGTGTTTTAACGTTTTCAATCCGAGATACCTAAGTAGGTCAAAATCACCAATTTTCGCAGAAGAGCAAATCTGTCCGAGTTTAATGTGTCACAGTTTAAAGATTTCGATTTCTACCATACAAATTCAACTCCAAATTTAATGAAATTTGACAGAGATCATCTTAAGACAATTATCTACAACTTTCATGTTCGGCCAAAGATCTAAAACAGTCTAGATCCTATGTCAAAAACGTGATCAAGATCATTCCTAAGTTCTGTCCAAGATTTCAAGATCTAGATTCAAACAGTTCGGTTTCGGTGGGTTTTCACATATCAAATCAACTCCAAAAATTCTCAAAACTTTACAGTAGCTAGATCTAAGTCTTAGGAACGTTTTTCGTGTTTTAAGTTTTTCCGTTTGAGTTCGTTTTAAGGTTCGGAAAAATTCATCAAATCTGTTGCGCCGGTAGAAAGTTTAGATTGACAGATTTTCGGTTTCTTGTTAATCTTTTAGTTTTGAATGTTTTAATTCATCCCAAAACCATGTAAGAGTTAACTTAATGAGTTTATGAACATCCGGGATCGTCTATTCGAAGGCGTGGCTTCCAGTCCACCGTTTCTCCTCTCCGTTCGTCGGGTTCTACGATCTATATCCAATACGGGGTGTAGAAAGAAAAAGGAGATGATTAGGATTCGTTTTCGAATCTTTTATTGACTAGAGATTGGATCGAGACTTACCACGACTATGGAGATCTGTAGAGAAACTCGTCCAACAGCGTTCGTCTTGGTTTCGTGCCTCCGACGACTCCGGATTTAGGGTTTCGAATGTATAGAATGTTGTAGGGTTTTGTAAACTTGTTCGGGGCTCCCAAGGGGTTTATTTATAGATTTCCCAAGTCCTAAGGCGTCCAACATCTGACCTAAAGGTCTTGGGTCGAGAGATGTTCAACCGAAAGTCGAAAAATCCGCGTTCGGGCGAGAGATTCACGCAACGGGCGAATCTGTCATGTGGCGCGGTCGTCGCGCGCTCTTCCCCCTTCACCGCGCGGCCACCGCGCGACACTCGCCTGGACTTCGGTCCGGGCGGGTCGTGCGATCCGTCGTGCTTTTCCGCCTCTCTTTCGGGTTTCTATCCCTCTATGCTCCCGAACTCCGGTTTCCGGGGTATCTTCGGGTTTCTACTTTCTCTCTAAATTCTCACTCGGGTCTAATTGGATGTTTTGGACTCGAATCCTTGAGTTCATTAGTGTCGGGTTTTGGTGTACAATTTATTTACCTTTAATAACTCTTTTTATTTAATTAAATTCCTTTTTAAGTTAAAATCCCATTTCTCATTTCCTTATCTTTATTTATTTCCTTAGTTCCTGGATTTATTTATTTATTTATGGTATTTATTTTATTTATTATTTATTTATTTAATTATTGTTTTATTTTATGATGGAAAATTCTCGGGTATTACAGTCTACCCTCCTTAAGAATCAACTTCGTCCTCGAAGTTGTGTTTCGGCTTTTCTCGTGCTAAAGGTCTTGTGTTTGTTTTATTATGTTGTGACTGAACTTAGAATTAAAACTTCTAAGCTGCCTACGTACCCGGTAAAGGGATCAAGCCATAACGTAGTTCAAAAATTTACAAAAGTGCACGAAAATAGGTGGTATCACATCCTCTCCCCCTTAAGATTGCAGTTATGTCCCCATAACTGTGTCGGTATCGGTTTGGAACAATGTCGGGTATCGTTCTCTCATGTCGGATTCTACTTCCCAAGTTGCCGTCTCACTTTCGTGGTTGGACCAAAGAATCTTGATCATTTTGATGGTTTTGTTCCTCGTTACTCGTTCCTTAGTGTCAAGAATACGCACTGGGACTTCTTCGTTAGTCAAGTCTTCATCGAGCTCAATTATCTCCGGTTGAAGTACATGTGTCGGGTCCGGCACATACTTCTTTAGTTGCGAGACATGGAAGACATTATGAACTCTATCTAAGTGTGGCGGTAAAGCCAATCGGTAAGCTAAAGTTCCGACTCGTTCTAGAATATCGTAAGGTCCTATGTATCGAGGACTTAACTTCCCTCGTTTGCCAAAGCGCATCACCCCCTTCATGGGTGATATCTTCAGCATGACTCTATCTCCCACTTGAAATTCTAGGTCTCGTCGTCTCACGTCGGCATAACTCTTTTGACGGTCTTGTGCGGCTTTCATCTTCCCTTGAATCACTTTGATTTGTTGAGTCATGTCTTCGATAAGTTATGGTCCCACTACCACGGACTTATCATTTTCTTCCCAGCTCAATGGGCTTCGGCACTTTCGTCCATACAACGCCTCGAAAGGTGCCATGCCGATGCTAGCATGGTAGCTATTATTATAGGAAAACTCAATCAAGGGTAAATGAGATTCCCAATTTCCTTTGAATTCCAACACACATGCTCTCAGCATGTCTTCTAGTGTTTGGATTGTTCTCTCGGTTTGACCATCCGTCATCGGGTGGAATGCGGTGCTCATTTTGATTTGAGTACCGAGAGCTTTTTGTAACTCCGTCCAGAAATGAGAGACAAATCTACTGTCTCTATCGAAAATGATATCATGTGGTACTCCATGTCGTCGTACCACATTATCAATGTAGGCTCGGGCCAATTGGTCCATAGTCCACGTGTCTTTCATTGGGATGAATATGGCTGTCTTCGTTAGCCTATCCACAATCACCCAAATCTTGTTCATGCCTTTAGGTGATCGGGGTAATCCCGAGACAAAGTCCATTGAGATGCTATCCCATTTCCAACTTGGAATCTCTAGTGGTTGCATCAATCCTAAGGGTTTATGTCGCACTGCCTTAACCTTTTGGCAGGTGAGACATCTCGCCACGAAGTTCGCCACTTCCTTCTTCATTCCCGGCCACCAATAGATCTTCTTCAGATCTTTGTATAGCTTGTCACCTCCGGGATGTACGGAATATGGCGTGGTGTGCCCTTCCTCCATCAACCTTTGTTTCAATTCGGCACATTTAAGAGGCACACACCACCTCCCTTTGAAACGGATGCTTCCATCCTCGTGGACAGCAAATCCTATTGCCTTTCCTTCGGCAATATACCCTTTTATCTTCTCGAGTTTCGGGTCGCCCGGTTGAGCGAGTCGAATCTCGTCTAATATTGGAGTTTCTACGACCATGGCATTGACCGTTTCTCTCACTGTGCCAGGATGCACAAGTTCTAACTCCAATCTAGCCAATTCCAAGTACAATGCCGGCGGAATTACCAACGAGTTTGTCACGTGTTGGGTTTTCCGACTTAGGGCATCGGCTACCACATTCGCCTTCCCCTCGTGGTAGGCTATCTCTAAATCGTAGTCTTTAATAAGTTCCAACCACCTTCGCTGTCTCAAATTCAACTCCTTCTGAGTGAATATATATTTCAAGCTCTTGTGGTCGGTGAACATTCGACACTTCCGCCCATAAAGATAATGTCTCCATATCTTTAGAGCGAAAACGACCGCTGCCAACTCCAGGTCGTGGGTCGGATAATTTTCCTCGTGAGGTTTTAGTTGGCGTGATGCATAGGCTACGACTCTTGAGTCTTGCATCAAGACACAACCTAAACCTTCATTCGAAGCATCGCTGTAAACTTCGAAGTCACCATTCTCTGATGGTAATGTTAATACGGGTGTGGTCGTGAGTCGTTTCTTCAGCTCTTGAAACGCAGTCTCACACGCTTCGGTCCACTCGTATTTTGCTCCTTTCTTCAGTAGTTGGGTCAAAGGACGTGCAATCCTTGAAAAGTCCTTCACAAATCGTCTATAATACCCGGCTAATCCAAGGAAACTCCTTATTTCCGTTGGACTCTTGGGAGTTGCCCATTCAGTTACTGCAGAGACTTTTGCCGGATCCACTGATACTCCATCAGCGGATACTATGTGTCCGAGAAATGCCACTTCTTTCAACCAGAAGTCACATTTCGACAGCTTGCCGTATAGCTGATTCCTTCGCAAGATTTCCAACACTTGATGTAAGTGTTTTGCATGCTCTTCCTCGCTCTTCGAGTAGATCAGGATGTCGTCGATGAACACTACGACGCACTGATCTAAAAATTCTCGGAACACGTTGTTCATGAGATTCATGAACATGGCCGGAGCATTTGTTAACCCGAAGGATAACACGGTGAACTCGTAATGGCCATATCGCGTTCGAAATGCCGTCTTCGGAATGTCCTTCTCGGCGATCCTCAATTGATGATACCCAGATCGCAAATCGATCTTCGAGAATACTGAAGCTCCCTTCAGTTGATCAAACAGATCCTCTATTCTCGGTAGGGGGTATTTATTCTTAATGGTCACTTGGTTTAGTCCTCGGTAATTTATGCAAAGACGTAGTCCTCCGTCTTTTTTCTTGACAAACAAAACCGGTGCTCCCCAAGGGGACGTACTCGGTCTTATGTAACCTTTTCCCAATAGCTCCTCGAGTTGTTCCTTTAACTCCTTCATTTCCAGTGGTGCCATCCGGTACGGAGCTTTCGAGACAGGCTCTGTCCCCGGAATGAGATCTATCGTGAATTCAAGATCTCTCTCAGGTGGCATGCCCGGAACGTCTTCAGGGAACACGTCCGGGTATTCTCTTACCACTGGTATGCTATCAACCTTGTTTCCTTCCGCCTCAAGGTTGTGCACATAGCACGCATACAGTTCATACCCCTTACGCATCAAGTTAGTTTAAGTGCACTAACGATTTTGTTACTTTTCTTAGGGGGCTGAGAGTAAAAGATAACTCTCTTTCCCCTACTTTTTGACAAGGTGATCTTTTGCTTTTGGCATTCGATCACCGCTTTATACTGGGATAGCCTATCCATCCCCAGTATGATGTCAAAGTCTCTTAGGTTAAATTCTACCAAGTTTTCGAAGAATTCTACGTTCTTTATCACTACAGGAATTTCGTTATATCGTTTAGAGCAAGACACTACTTCTCCAGAAGGCAATTGAATTCCTAAGCTAATTCTCTCGCACTTAGGTAGATCTAACTCAGGCACTATCCTTGATGCTATAATTGAGCAACTAGCTCCAGAATCAAATAGAATTCTAAGGGGCGTATTCAACACATAAAATGTACCTGCCATCACTTCTCCTTGCGCAGGCACGTCTGCTTGGTTCACCACGTTCAGCCTCCCCATAGGGCGTCCCTGATTGCCTTGCTGATTCGCATTCGGCTGCTGATTTTGTTGCTGGTTTTGATTCTGAGGGGGCGGAGGTCGTTGGTTCTGGTTCTGGTTTTGCGGCCTATTTTGAGGGGGTCTGTACCCTTGGTTATTGTCGTTTCGCCCGTTTTGGTTTTGAGGCTGTTCTTGCCCCACGACTAAATCGTCCCTCTTTGTTATGTTCTCGAGCCTAGTCCGGCAATCCCGTCGAACGTGACCCATTCGACCGCATTGGTAACAGGCGCCTTGTTGCGGGCATCCCCTTGCCAGATGGGGTCGTCCACATCTCGGGCAAGGCGGTACCGGATCTTCCTGGTTGAACCTCCTCCCAGTGTTGTTTTGTTGGGGCCTATTCGACCCTCTGCGCTGCTCGTACCTTCCAGTGTTGTTCTCGTTTCTTGAGTCTCGGCTTCTCTTGTCTTGAGGACCCCTGCTGGACTCCCCACTCACCCTTCTTTTCAGCTGCTGCACGCATGCCACCGCCACAGCACGGTCATACACTGCTTGCAAATCGGGGTAGTGTACCCCCGCGATCACTTCGCGCACGGACAGGTTCAGTCCCATCTCGAACTTCTGTGCCTTTTCCGCATCAGTAGGCACTAGCCTTGGTGCGAACCTCACCAGCTCCTTGAATCGTGTGTAGTACTCTTGTACGGTTTGGCCTCCCTGCTTCAGTGACAGGAACTCTTCGTACATGGCAGCTTTAGTACTCAAGGGGTAGAATCGATCCCTGAGTAGTTCCATCATCTCCATCCACGAGTAGGGCTCGTCATCTTCAGTCAGTTTGGCTTGCGTCGCCTGCCACCAGTCGTCAGCTTCGCCTCCCAAGTAGTACGAAGCGACGTGCACTCTTTCTCCTTCCGGACATTTAACTGCTCCCAGCAACTTGTCGAAGGTCCGGATCCACTCTTCCAGTTTAGCTGGATCCTCCTCACCAGCATAGTGGGGCGGCTGGTAAGGATTCACCATCGCCAGGTAGTTAGGGCGAGCTTGGGGCGGAGGTACCGTCGCAGCTTGACCCTGGTTGACTTGCGCGTTCCCGAGCGCAATCAACACTTCCTCTATCGTCCTAAGACGATCGCCCACATTGTTCGGTGCGGGGGCGTCCTGCGCACCTTGGGGCTGTTCCATCTCAGGTTGAATTGGTTCAGTGACGTTCGGTGGTGTCTCAGTAGGTATCTCAGTGGTGGTTTGGGGAGCGGTTTGAGTCCTTCCTCTTCCTCTGGGTGCCATTCTGGTACAAATAGGATAGATTAGGACTTTGTGAATTTAGCATATAGTCTAAGCGATAATGTATATGTGTGTCGCACTTTAGCACGTGGTGCTTTGTTCAAACTAGGAAGCGTCGTACGCTTCGGGGTTTTATTTTGCTTCAAATTTTTTTTTCGCTGTTTGGACAGATCTGTCCGTTTTTTTTTTTCAATTTATTTAAAAAAAATAAATCGGGCATTTTATTTCCTCAAAAGAAATTTTTAGTACAAAAGTAGAATATTTTCCTAGCAAAATAGTATCTAACAATAGAATCTCTAGTGTCTCATGACGTCCTCCGGCGGGGTAGCAGGATCTTCCTCCGGATCTTCCTCCTCCGAACTCGGCGGCAGTAGGTCGTCAAAGATAGTGTTTAAGTCTTGCCCGTGGGCATCGATGTATTCCTTTAGTATTAAGTTTTGTGTAGTGAGGGTTTGGACTTGGCGTTCGAGTTGGTTTATGCGGTGATGATCCGCCTCTCTCAAGTTGCCCATGTGATGTAAATTGGCCTCCAATTGAGCCATGCGGTACTTCATTTGCTCTAGGGTTTGGTGGGAATCGAGATGAACACTCATCATCCTGACCATCAACTGCATCATGTCTTGACTAGCCATCTAGCGCAAGCAAGAGATCTAAGTTAATATTCGCCAAGATTCTAAGTTCAAGTTTCTCCAAGATTCTAGTTCAAGTTTCGCCAAGATTCTAAGTTCAAGTTTTGCCGAGATCCTAAGTTCATAGCAGAGATGCAGTATGCAAATGCAAATGATATTTCCCCCCAATAATAATCCAATGCACCACATATGTATATTTTTCCATGGGTTTTAAAATAAAAAAAAATTTCCATGGAAATAATACTTTAATATGTAAGATAATAGTCAAAATATTAATAATAGTTTAAAGATAATAATGGTTTTAAAATAATAGTTTAAAAATAGCCGGGCTCTGATACCAACTTGTAACACCCCGGTTTTTGGTCACCCAGGTCGGGATGTCACCGCCACATCCCCCTAGTAAGACACGGTTTCTTCGAGCTTACTAAAGAGATGCAAGGCTAGGTATTGCAGTATTTAAAAGTATTTAAACCATTCAAGATAGCCCATACAATATAATTGGAAAATAATAATAATAGTATAGCGCAGCGGAAATAATTGGTTTAGTACAGTATTGCAGCGGAAAATATAAATAGGGCCAACATGGCCAAAACACGGGTTAAACAGGCCCGTTTATAATATAGTCTAAAGTATGAATTTAAAAGCAAAATAACAATCCCCAAAATCCCATGCATGATTCGTGCTCACACATGCTCATTCCACATATTCTGTAAGAAAAGGAATAAAAACGTTTTGGTCAGCAAAATTGCTGAGTAAGTTAACACATGCATGATCGTAGGGTTTAAAAGCCATTAATTTAATAATTTAACAAAAGCTTGATAAAAACATAATATTTAATTTAATCTAATCAACTATCTAATAGCATAATTTATCTCAGGGCTCTATTTAATAGCACATAACACGTGGTTTAAGATAAAAGCCATAATTTATATAAAGCATTTAGATAATTTAATTGGACAACAACATAATTTAATCTAATTTAATTTAATTTAGAATCCCCATTACATCCCCGATTTGGTATTTCAAAGTTTCACGATAGCATCGCGATGTCAACAAGTTTAGCCGGTAGCCCGGCGGCCGCAACCGTATCAGCCATACCCAGTACCACTCCGGAGCCTCGGAAAACCCATACGGATATTCACGAGAGTGTAGGCTCTATATTTCGCCGTTTTGGCAATATCACATTTCAAGTATAGCGCGCGCGGGTCACCATCGTCCATTACGGCACGAAGTGAATCGTTAGGGGGCACCCTGCAGAGCACTCACCCCTAATTTTAATTTATCAAGTTTGTAAGGGGATTTAATTTTTAAAAATCTGACTTTAATTGTATTTATTTAGAAATAATATCTCAACTCGTTTCAACCCTGAAGGTTAATTCATGTTTCAACAAGATTTCAAGATTTTGTTTCCGGTAAACCACAGTTTACTCTAAAATTCGTCTAAAATCAGATATAATTCCAAAAATTCCAAAATTCCATCTCTGACTCCGAAACGTCAAGATCTACAACTTTCGTGTTTTAACGTTTTCAATCCGAGATACCTAAGTAGGTCAAAATCACCAATTTTCGCAGAAGAGCAAATCTGTCCGAGTTTAATGTGTCACAGTTTAAAGATTTCGATTTCTACCATACCAATTCAACTCCAAATTTAATGAAATTTGACAGAGATCATCGTAAGACAATTATCTACAACTTTCATGTTCGGCCAAAGATCTAAAACAGTCTAGATCCTATGTCAAAAACGTGATCAAGATAATTCCTAAGTTCTGTCCAAGATTTCAAGATCTAGATTCAAACAGTTCGGTTTCGGTGGGTTTTCACATATTAAATCAACTCCAAAAATTCTCAAAAATTTACAGTAGCTAGATCTAAGTCTTAGGAACGTTTTTCGTGTTTTAAGTTTTTCCGTTTGAGTTCGTTTTAAGGTTCGGAAAAATTCATCAAATCTGTTGCGCCGGTAGAAAGTTTAGATTGACAGATTTTCGGTTTCTTGTTAATCTTTTAGTTTTGAATGTTTTAATTCATCCCAAAACCATGTAAGAGTTAACTTACTGGGTTTAAGAACATCCGGGATCGTCTATTCGAAGGCGTGGCTTCCAGTCCACCGTTTCTCCTCTCCGTTCGTCGGGTTCTACGATCTAGATCCAATACGGGGTGTAGAAAGAAAAAGGAGATGATTAGGATTCGTTTTCGAATCGTTTATTGACTAGAGATTGGATCGAGACTTACCACGACTATGGAGATCTGTAGAGTAACTCGTCCAACAGCGTTCGTCTTGGTTTCGTGCCTCCGACGACTCCGGATTTAGGGTTTCGAATGTATAGAATGTTGTAGGGTTTTGTAAACTTGTTCGGGGCTCCCAAGGGGTTTATTTATAGATTTCCCAAGTCCTAGGGCGTCCAACATCTGACCTAAAGGTCTTGGGTCGAGAGATGTTCAACCGAAAGTCGAAAAATCCACGTTCGGGCGAGAGATTCACGCAACGGGCGAATCTGTCATGTGGCGCGGTCGTGGCGCGCTCTTCCCCCTTCACCGCGCGGCCACCGCGCGACACTCGCCTGGACTTCGGTCCGGGCGGGTCGTGCGATCCGTCGTGCTTTTCCGCCTCTCTTTCGGGTTTCTATCCCTCTATGCTCCCGAACTCCGGTATCCGGGGTATCTTCGGGTTTCTACTTTCTATCTAAATTCTCACTCGGGTCTAATTGGATGTTTTGGACTCGATTCCTCGAGTTCATTAGTGTCGGGTTTTGGTGTACAATTTATTTACCTTTAATAACTCTTTTTATTTAATTAAATTCCTTTTTAAGTTAAAATCTCATTTCTCATTTCCTTATCTTTATTTATTTCCTTAGTTGCTGGATTTATTTATTTATTTATGGTATTTATTTTATTTATTATTTATTTATTTAATTATTGTTTTATTTTATGATGGAAAATTCTCGGGTATTACAGTCTACCCTCCTTAAGAATCAACTTCGTCCTCGAAGTTGTGTTTCGGCTTTTCTCGTGCTAAAGGTCTTGTGTTTGTTTTATTATGTTGTGACTGAACTTAGAATTAAAACTTCTAAGCTGCCTACGTACCCGGTAAAGGGATCAAGCCATAACGTAGTTCAAAAATTTACAAAAGTGCACGAAAATAGGTGGTATCACAATTAATAACTCAAATTAAGTACAAGTAAAAATTCTAAAAGTTCGATATTTAAAAACTACAAGATGAGACGAATTTAAAAAGATCCCACTTAGCTATATTTTAACTTGTATAATCATGATAAAACTTTAAGTCAAAGTATATGAGTGAACAGTAGTTATTTGTCAAATGTAGCTAAAAAAAAAAGAATTGAGGAATTATCAAATTTAAGTGGTAATAATCTATAATATATTAAACCTATTAATCTTATGAATAGTATCAGCAAAACTTACTTTTATAAATACTATTGGGTCTTGAGAACAAAGAACTTTGAAACAACCATGAAAAAAAATCCGCAATATGCATACGGGGTTGACATCTCCAAAAAAATCTCATTGATGTCACATCAATAGTGATTTAAGATTTATGCAACCAAATATTCTGCACTTATAAATAAAGCATGCATCTTGAAGAAGAAATCTGCATCTATTCTTCTCGCATTCCAGCGGCAACCATCTTTAAAATTAAAGTAAAAACATTCATATTTCTATATGCTAACAAGTATAATTCATATTTTTCAAAGTATATTATGTATGTACAATACATATTATATACAAAGACTAAACATTTACAAAATATACATATTGCTCAAGAACAATGGTCCCATAGAAGAGATTCAAAGAGTTATCACCCATAGATAGAATGGTCGGCGTAACATGTCAATGCATACGGAAATACAATACAAATTCATAATCCTATAAAAGTGAAATCTCAAGTATTGATGCAATTTTTTAAGACGATGAGGTATAATTTTTTGGGAATTTGTTTGACTCGCAATATTTAGCATTATAATCAACAAAAATAGTAAAATTAACGATGGCTCAAATGCAGGCACAACACTTTGAATTCTGATTTGTGAATGTGGCCATATCAATTCTACATCTACAAGGAATATCATGTACAAGGAAGTTCTTCAATATTTATAAAAATATTAATCTTCTTTGACAATATATAGTTGTGCAGATAGCAATATTTTTATACGACACTTATCTATACAAAATCACACAAATTGCTATATTGTATTCTACAATGGACATAGATTAAATTTCAGTTTTTTCCCCTTTCTTATCACATTCGGTTATTATAATATTCAAGAGAGTAATATTATAATTCAATATTTTGTCTCTCATTATCACACCCCGTCCATTCGGGCGGGGGTTATACTAGTCCCAATAATAATGCAAGAGTCGTGTTCTTATTCTTATTCTTTTTTCTTTTTTTTTATATGAAAGGACTAAACACATCTACATTAATCATTTGATTAAATTACCTTTTGAGTGTGTGTGTGATCCTACTGACATGGGAACTGACCATTTATTTGCTGAAATTTTGCTATCATGTCTAAAAATTTTGAACATTGATCTTCGTTAATTAATTCACTTTGATTTCTTTAAATAATGTAGAAGAGATCAATTTGATTACGGTGTTGATACTGCATTCAGTCCATATTCCAATTGATGGCGTTGACTTGGCTTGTATCACTTGGTGGAAGGGGCATCACTTATAAGGTCGTAGGTGGGGAGACATTGCACATCATGACACATCATTAATAAGGTTCTACATATCAATTCTAAGGTCGTAGACATCACTTGGTGGGAAGGCATTACTTCTTGAACCTGGCTCACTTATAAAGTCATAAACATCACTCATTAATAAGGTTGTACATATCAATTTATCTTGCCTAACAAATCTTGCCCAAATGTTAAATATGTTGCCACTTGATTGTGAAGAACACCAAAGGCAAAACATCACTGGGAGAACATAGGAACTGCTCAGTCAGGCAGAGAGAACACATATTAGATAAAACTCGCCATTATTACCATATGTACATGAAGAATGACAGGACTCAACTGGTCTTTCCCATCCGATCTTGCCCGGATGTTGCATATATTGCTATTTGATTGTGAAGATCTCGAAAGGGGAAAAAAATCACTGGGAAAACACAGGAGTTGCTAAGTCAGGCAGTAGAGAGCACATATTAGATATAACTCGTCACTATTACCATAGGTACATGCTGAATGATAGACTCAACTAATATTGCCCGGGTGTTGTATATGTTGACACTTGATTGTGAAGAACTTCTAAAGAAAAAAATCACTGGAAAACATAAGAACTGCTCAGCCAGCAATGGAGAGCACATATTAGACAAAAGTTGCCATTATTACCATAGGTACATGTTGAATGACAAGACTCAATCGATCTTTCCTAAATAATCTTGCCTAGATGTTGCATATGTTGCCACTTGATTGTGAAGAACACCAAAGGTATAAAAAAATCTCTAGGAGAACATAGGAATTGCCCAGGCAGCAGAGAGCACAAAATTAGACAAAACTCGTTATTATTACCATATGCATATGTTGAAGGACATGACTGAACTGATCTTGCCCAACTCTTGCCCAGATGTTACATATGTTGCCATCTGATTGTAAAGAACTCGAAAGGAAAAACATCACTAGGAAAACTTAGGAACTTCCGAGTCAGGAAGCAAAGACCACATATTAGGCAAAACTCGCCATTATTAACATATGTACAAGCTGAATGGCAGGACTCAACTGGTCTTGCCCAAATGTTTATCTTGCCTCTTGACTGGAAGAACTCTTAAGGCAAAATATCACTGGGAGAACATGAACTGCTCAGTCAGGCAGTAGAGAGAACATATTAGACAAAACCCGCCATTATTACCATAGGTACATGCTGAGTGACAGGACTCAAATGGTCTTGCCCAATCAATCTTGCCCAGATATTGCATATGTTGCCACTTGATTGTGAAGTACTCAAAAAGGCAAAACCTCACTGGGAAAATATAAGAATTGCTTAGTCAGGCAACACATAGTATATATTAGACAGAACTCACCATTATTACCATATGTACGTGCTAAATAAGAGGGCTCGACTGATATTGCCCAGATATTGCATATGTTTCCACTTGATTGCAATGTACTCGAAAGGCAAACATCATTGAGTGAATATAGAAACTGCTAAGTCATGTAGTAGAGAGCACATATTAGACAAAACTCGCCATTATTACCATAGGTACATGCTGAATGACATGACTTAACTGGTCTGTAGCACCCCGATTAATTAACACATAAGTAATTTAATTAATTATGGTTAATTAATAAAGATAAATATTATGGTTAATTAATAAAGATAAATAATATGGATTATTTAGTAGGAGAATTGTTGGACTGAAGTGGAATAATAAGTCAGTTCAAACACACCAATTAATAAAAGCCCAAGTGCCTAATTAATTAGAATGTGGAAGAATTGACCTAATACAAGTGAACCCAACCCACTTACTAACCCAGCCCACAACTCTAGGCCCGACCCGGGACAATAATTGAGGTTACAAATCTGAAAATTAGGGATTAGGGATCTCATTCACTCCTAAAAAACTATCACTCCTAATCTGAAAATTAGGGAATGTGGAGTTGAGACTCTTCATTTTGGAGGAGAATTAGTGATTTCTTGCTCAAATCAAGAGGGAATCCAACCTATAACTTATGTAAGTGTTTTTCTTCACTTATTTCTTGTTTTTATGGATTTTGAAGTGGTTTTTGGTGGGTGTTTTTGTAATACCCCGAGAGAGTGTATGGAAGAATAGTTTAAAAGGATTGAAAAATCTACTAATATCAACAAGGTGCACTTTTCTTTTCCGGTGACCATCCCATAAAAACTCCACAGTTAAGCGTGCTTGTTATGGAGTAGTCTTAAGGATGAGTGCCCTACTGGGAAGTCTCCCAGAATGTGCGCGAGTGAGGTCAAAGCGCACAGGAAAGAGTTATGTTGACCTGTTGGGCCAGAGTTCAATCCCGAAAGAAGCTCAAAGGCACCTCCGGCTCCATAGCGGGCCGGGGTGTTACAGAATGGTATCAGAGTCAACCTGCGACCGCGCTATGCTTGGAGTACCACTCAGGCGTCTAGCAGGGCAAAGATTTTGAGGGACTTTGATTAGGCGATCGAGGCGCAACGAGGACGTTGCGTTCTCAAGTGGGGAAGATTGTAATACTCCGAGAGAGTGGATGGAAGAATAGCTTAAAAGGATTGAAAATCTACTCATGTCAACAAGGTGAACATTTCTTTTCTGGTGACCATCTCATAAGAACTCCACAGTTAAGCGTGCTTGTTGTGGAGTACTCTTAAGGATGGGTGACCTCCTGTGAAGTCTCTCAGGGTGTGCGCGAGTGAGGCCAAAGCGCACTGGAAAGAGTTCTGTTGACCTGTGGGGCCAGACTTCAATCCCAAAAGAAGCTCGAAGGCACATACGGCTCCATAGCGGGCCGGGGTGTTATAGTTTTGGTGACGAAATGATTGGATGTGTTGCGTTGGAATTTTTATAGATTGGTTTGGAATGAAGGTGTGAATCTTTAATTGGAGTTTGGATCTTGATTGGGGAAGTTAGGTGAGTTAGTTGTTAAGTTTTGGCTGTCAATTTTAAATGATTGAGTTCTTAACCTTTGCAAGTAGTTTGTGTTCTTGGTTGATGATTTTGGGAGTTAAATCTTTTGTTGGAAAAATCTGACAGCACCCTAGTCCGAACTTGCAGAGCCTTTTGACCATTTTAGAATTGTTTTCTCTTAATACTTTCTTCATGAAAGTTGTTCCTTATTGTTTTTATTGAATTTTCACCAGAATTCATGTTCTATAAAGAACTCGATTTTGGAATAGTTTCTAAGCCTTATTTTAAAAAGTGCAAAACATGAAAGATGTTCCTCTATGTTTTGGTCAGCTATAGTTTAAATTTCGCATCCTTGGAATATCGTATGAATTTTTAAATTGATTTGGCGTAAACTGCGACGTTGGACATGATTTTTTGTCCAAATGAAAAATTGTTGGATTTTGAGATCGATTCTTGCATTGTAGCTTGTTGTCGGTCATTGGAAGGCTTGGGAGTTGTTATTGAAGCTTGTGGATTATCACTCATTTAAGGCAAGGGTTATGCTTGCATTTTTATGTGTGTTGGGGTGATATTGGATGATATCGGGTTTTTGCTCGTTTTCTCTCCCGTTTGATTTGCAGGTTTATTGTTCACAATAATTATCATGGTTTAAGCTTACGGTAAGATAAGTTAGATGATGGGATGTTTCTCGGATTACCATGTCACTTAGAGGGTGATCAATGCCTATTTGTTTATTATTATCGAATTCCTCGCTTTAATTGTAGAATTATGAATCTCTTGCGATGATTTAAAATATGGGAATATTTATATTACTCAGGGAGGCTGCTGGTATATTTTTATGACTTCTTCAAATATTATTGATAAATCGTGGAATGATCATTAGCCGTGGGGGTTGTTGAATAGTTTGGAGGAATTGTTAAATTATGACATTGTTAATTATTCGTTGATTATTGAATTGTAACATTAATGCCCCAGCCTAGGGCTATGTATTGAATACTTTATGTGTTGAGAAGCATGCGAACCTAGTGATTAGGTGTTTGAACATCATGGTATAATTGTCATGGGCATGTTATTGCAGTGGAATTGACGGTTATTAACCCAATGGGTTGTTATGATATTTATGATTGATCGAGCAGCCTTCACAGGTGTTGTTGAGTCCCGATGGCTCTGCGGGGGTGGATTATTGGTTGATATGTCTGTTATTGGGTGTGATGTCTGTTGGCCCTGTGGGGTGGATTATTGGCTGTTATGCCTGTTGGCACGATGGGGCGAGATATGATATTCAGTTGCGGCTGGCGCGATTGCGGATCCTGCGGGGATGATGTTATGTTACCCTGTAACGGGTTGGAGTTGATGATATCCTCACCCGTGGGTTCATACCGCCCGGGTTCTTAGATTGCCGGCTAGGCATATTCATTGCATTTGCATATAGGGGAGATATGTGTATGTTAGGGCATGCATCACTTGCATAAATTGTATGTTGTGGTTGAAGCACCGGTATGGGATGGTGTGATAATTCATTTATGTCTTTTGTATGTTTGTGGTTGAAGCACTGGAATGGGACGGTGTGATGTTTTATCTGCTTTTCTTATCTTATGTTTATTTTTATATCAGTGATGTTCTATCTGTTTTAGTTAGCATCTGTTTATTCTTATATTGTGTTCCTCCTTTATTTTCCCTGCACGCATATCCTGTTTTTGTCTGTTTTATAGATCTTGCTGGAGGCGCTGGAGCGTGACTGGGTTTTGAGATATTGAGAGATCACTTAGATAGAACTTTTCTATTGTTATTATTTATATGTGATTATGTGATACTTTGCTGCCACTTTATTATTTGTATTTGGACTATTTACTAGATGAGGCCTGTGAGCCTAGGATTTAAATTTTGTGGGCCTGTGGCCATATGTGATTTATAGCTTTGGGCTGTTAGCCCTGTTTTGAGTTATTGGCTTGTTGTCTGTTATTGATTTCTATGGCTTGTAGCCTGGATAGCATGGTGGTATTTTTATTCGGATATGGTGGAGACTTGTTTATGCATATGTGTTATTATTTATTTAGCTTCCGCATTTAATATGATTAATCAGATAATCACTTTAGGGTTATTACTCAGCCTTGTACTAGCTGTTTTAAATTAGCTAGCCACTAGTTTAGGATAGTTAGTACGGTGGTAATGCTTGCGAAAATCAGGTTTGAATTTTCGAGGCGTTACATGGTCTTGCCCAGATGTTGAAGATGTTGCTACTTAATTTTGAAGAACTTGTAAGGCAAAACGTCACTGAACTCCTAACAGTACAAAATAATTATGGTATATATATATATATATCTCCATAAAACATATTAATAAGCTCTATTGAAATAGTATTACTAGTATCATCACTATGGGTAAAAAATGGTACGAAAAATATCGGATCGATATGGTACCGTATTCGATTATATTTAAATTAGAATCCGAAACTTGATATTTGACTTGCATTCAATATTCCTATCCGAATTCAAATCTGAATTTTACTATTCGCATTCGTATTTGTTGAAAATATATGTTCATATATGCATTTAATGGGATATTTCTGGTATATTTCTGAGTTTTAAATCCGGATATCCGAATATATTAATATACTATTATTTATTAGTTGAAAATTATCAATAATTATAAAAGTTCTAAATTATTGGATAATTTTTATACTAATGATCAAATTACCATTTTTTTTATAAAAAATATAAAAATATCCAATAATTGTTATCCGATTAAATTTGTATCTGCCATATATATGTCCTATATCCGTGTATTCGTATCCCGAAAATATTCGAATTCGTATCCGTATCGGCATATCCATATTCAATTTGAATCCGAAGAAAAAATTTAAATACTTAATATATATGCGATACTATCCGACCGTATATGTACCGTTAAATGTCTAACAATCACATCGATAATCATCTTAATATCGATGAAATGGTACTATGTACCTAAGGCCTTCCCTATTGGTGGAGAAGGTGATGACATAGACAAATTAAATACCCAAGCTTTGAGCATTTAATTGTTGGGGAAATGGCAAGGTAGGAAAAGAGGTAGCAAATTAAATACCTAAGACCGTATTTGTACATCTTTCAAGACCTTCTCGAACGGTGGGGAATTTATTGACTTAGCTTTAGTAAATACCCAAAAATTGGGTATTTACTCATTGGGAGAAGAGATTTGGAGAGAGATGATAGCAAAATATTTATTCCTTTTTTGCACGTCTTTTGAGGTGTGCATGCAAGCAGCTTTTCCACATTTATTATTTTATTATTTTTTCAAGCTAAAAAAACATTTATTTTTTTTCTTTTCGGCATTGTCGTCATCTCCAAAGGCGATTTCCACCATTTATTTTTTTTTTAGTTTTTATTGTATAGCCGTTACGGATTTCTTTTAATTTTTTTAATTATTTTTTTATAACCATTACAATTACAAAAATATAATATTTTTTATATAGCCATTTATATCTGTTATATCCGTTGATTAGTTTTAGTTTATAATGTCTTTTTCCTGATTTTATCACTATAAATACCCCCACAAACTTCACCAATTTTCCTACAACGGGGATGTTTGGGACTCAGCGGATCCGCTAGCGGATAACGGATTCGGAGAGAGAACCGTGAGACAATCTGCTCTCCCAATCTGCTATCTGCTAACGGATCCACTGACTCTCAAACATCCCCAACATCTTCTATTCTAAAATTCTATTTCATAACTTTGTTTTTTTTTTCTCTTCTCCAAAAAATGGATAAAAATTCATGAATGCAATGGTTCAATTCTTCAAATTCCGGAGTAAATTCATCACCCCCAAATATCAATTTTCATCCGCCTTTTCCCAATTTCCAAAATCCCAATTTTTTTTCCAAAATTATCCAACTCAATTTCCGGTTTTTCATGTAGTAATGCTCTACCAAATTTGTATCCACCTCAATTTCATTACATGGTACCTCCTCAATACGGATTTCGTCCAGCAATGGGTACAAATTCTCCAAGAAGCCCAGTACTGATGGTCCGGGCACAGACAAATACACTCCAACACCGAACTCTCAATGTTGATATCCTTTCTCTTTCAATTTTCTTCTATATGACTTGAGCAAATAAATCTCGCAGTTGACTTTGATGTTTCCGGTGATCCATCAACAAATAATGCTCCACAAAGAAAACCATACTCTCACGAAGAAAATGCTCTCCTAGAGTTGTTAGGTCAATTTTAGTGATGATCCTATTTCCAGAAACGATCAAACGGGGATCAAATGTGGGTCTTGATTGCTGAGTTATACAACAAGAGGCGTTCAATAAAATAGTATTGGTGTCACACTATGTTGAACAACACAAAAATAGGTAAAAGAATTATGTGGATGTTATAATCAGGAGAAGAAGCCACGGTGGAGTGGTTGGAGTGATGCAGATATTATTGAGAAGGCGAAGTTCAATACAAAGCCAAATATAGTTCAGATTTTGTTCATATGAGTAGTTGGCATGTTTTGCAAGACCACCCAGAATTTGCGGACCCAGGAGTTGATAATTGCGGCTCAAAGAAAACCAAATCTCAGAATCTGGAGAGTATGTCGTGACTTCTCAATACAAAACCAAATACTGACACGAGTACTGTAGGGGAAGCTAGGACGGAACGCTCTTGTCCATTGGGGAGGAATACATCAAGGCGAAAGGCTAAGGGTAAAGGAAAAACTACCACATCCAATGTCGAAGAAAATGTCAGCTATATTGATGAAAGGCTTCAAGTCTTAGAAGAACATAAGAAGAAGAAGTTGGATGGACTATTGTTTCTTACCGCTTCTCAAGAATCCATTGCCACTGCGAAAGAGTATAAATATCCAATCAGAGATACCTTGAACATGACAGAGGAACAACTACTTGTCCATTTACACTTAGTGAAAAAAATTAAGAAGAAGTGGGGATGTAGGTTTTTCAAATATTATTTGTTACGTGTTTTATTTATTTTACTTAGTCATTTATTATGCTCGATTGTAATATCTTAGTCGTTTTATTTTTTATTGTAATATTATAGTCGTTTTATTTTATTCTGTAGTAATGTTTTAGACATTGTGTTTCACCTTCAATATCTATTTTTTCTTGTAATTTTTATGTTTAAATTGGTTAACATTTATATTTAAATTTCTTAATAATCATGCAAAAATTATACTTTTTTTAACTTCATTTAATTATTATTATTTATTAAGAAAAAGATAATATTTGTCTATATTTGAGAATTTTGAAACAACCTTAGGTTGTAGTCGTTATTATTTTGAAACACCCGGAGTGGCGACTTATTATTTAATATTTTTTTATGTTAGTCACCACATTAAGTGGCGATTTTTTTACGTTAATCACCACCCTAAGTGGCAGCTTTATTTTTTTAAGTTTTTTTATTTTTAAATTTTCTTTTTTTCTTATCGCCAACCTAAATGGAGTCCTAAGATGAGTATTTTCAGTGGAATGTCAATGTAGCTAGTAAAAAAGGGTTCTCTCCAATACAAAAGTGCACAGTTGCGATCCGTCGATTGGCATATGGTGGTCGGCAGACCATTAGAATGTACATACGTATTGCCGAAGCGACTGCCATTGAGCGCCTCTTTAATTATTTTCGTTGTGTGATTGAACTATTTGGCGGATACTACTTGAGGAAGCCTGATACAGAGGTTGTCAACGTTTGTTACAAAGGACAAAGACACGGATTCCCCATAATGGTGGGAAACCTTATTGCCTGCATTGGACTTGGAGAAACTGTCCGGTTGCTTGGAAAGGTCAATTCACAGGAGGTGATCATGGTTTCCCAGTAATCATGCTTGAAGCGATTTCATATGCAAATCTATGGATATGGCATTCCTTCTTCAGGGTAGCAGGATCCAACAACGATATAAACATGCTCAATCAATCTCCTTTGTTCACAGATACTCTGCAAGGCGCGCCCCATCCGTTGATTTACAATAAATGGTAAGCAATATAATCAAGGATACTATCTTACCATTGGAATCTATCCACACGGGCATACTATCTTACAAGGATAAACAATAAGCAATATAATCAAGGATACAATCTTACAATAACGAGTAAGCAATATAATCTACTTTTGTAAAAAGCTTTCAATGTCCTCAAGAAGCATTCAAGGAAATGCAAGAGGTTACTAGAAAAGATGTTGAACGGACATTTGGAGTGCTTCAAGCTCGTTGGACATTGATTAAAGGTCCAAATCATTTTTGGTATAAGAACAATATGAAAGATATAATGTTAACTTGTATTATATTGCATAACATGATCATCGAAGATGAGGGAAATAAATCGGAAGATTGGTCACACGATTCCAATTATTCAACTACGAGATAAATAGAAATATTTCCAACTTCGACAGGATTGAATTGAGCATTTTATATTCCGATCTATAAATAACTGAATTATATTAATTAGCCTTTTGCGAAATTTTTATCATTGCATTTATCTTTTTTCTCTATTATGTGTGCCTTGAATTTATATTTTCACGTTTTACGTAATAGAAATATTTAAAAATATTTTCTGGAGATTTTTATTCAAAATATTTTGAAATATTAAATAATTAAAATAATTAAAAAATATTATTCATATTTTATTATTTATCTAAAAAATAAATATTTTTATAGTAGATAAATTAAAATATAGATGATGATCACTACAAGAAAATGCGGGATTACGGACCGCGTTCCCCGACCGACTGTTTGCGATCGATACTCCCGACCGAAACGCCGACCGCACGGATGTGGTCGGTAAAAACTATCTGTTGGTGCCTCGACGAGTAAATGCCGACCAAATTGCCGACCAGGCGAGTTCGGTCGTGGATTACCGACCGAAATGCCGACTGCATTTGCGGCCGGGAACCTAGGTCATTAAAAAAGCCCCAAACTCTGCTAATCGCGACATTCACCCTGCACAATCTCACCACTCCCCAATTTTTACAGCCACTCTTTCACCGCTGTCCGCCGACCCCAGCCCCGACCAAGCGCCTCCGCCGACCGCCGCAGCCGACCACGGCCCCTCCAACGAGCTCTGCACTCAAGGAGTCTTTCGAGCAAACGTAGGGGTGCCGTTTTGTTCTCTGCGGGCAGCCCCGAACATCTCCTTCGTCGAACGCCGCCGTCGTCCGCCGCTCCTCCGTCGAGCCGCCGTCACAGCGCTTTAATACCCGTTAATTTTAGGATATAAAATAAGAATTTAATCTGACGAGAAAAGAGGTCTTGTTTCCGAGAACCCGTAAAATAAAAAATGCACGGAAGTCGAAAGACAACCCAAGACCGACGGACCCAAGATTTCAAACACGAAATCAATTTATGTCGGAATAGAAATTTGGGTAGGAATCACAATCCGAAAAGATCCCGGAAAGTCGAGCCGAAAAAACGGAAGGATAGAAGCCCGAAAGAGAGGAGGAAAAGACCCGACGGATCGGATCGCACGGACCCGCCCGGACCGAGGTCCAGGCGGAGGCCGCGCGCTGGCCGCGCGGTGTTTGGCCTAGCAACGCGCCACCACCGCGTGGCACCACAGAATCCGGCCACTCGCGTTTTCGGCGATTTCTTGCCATAATTCGACCGCCCGACTATGGAAAGTAGATTTTGGACGGGGGAAGGAGTATTAGGACGACCTAGGGTTAATTCACACCCCATTTGTCAGCCTCCAAACCTCCTCTACTCTCTCAAACTCTCCCAAAGCCAAAACACCCTTCCGACGAACTTCCGGCGACTCCCGGCGACCAACGACGACCGTATAAACGTGTAGATCAAGGTTTACATCCCTTAGATCATTGGTAAGGAGTACTCAGATTCCTTTTCTCATTTTTATCTCCAATCCTTAATCTAACTTTCGAATATTGGACTCGTAAACACGTTCGTGACCGAAGGAGGAAGAGAACGTGGGCAAGGATCCGTTCGTAGTAGCGTTGGACGAGCCGAGCGACCCTAGGACGACTCAAGAACACCATTACTGTAAGTTGATGCCTTTCATATCAATACGGGTGGCTTAGGGGCGTCCGATTTAGTCACGTAGTAACGAAACGTAAAAACCGAACCTAAAAACCCTATCTTGCACAATTTCTGAAATCCGATTAAAACTCGTATTTCGAGAATTCAATCCGAGAAACTCAAAACTAGACTTTTGTTTCTAACACATTAATATATGTTTTGTAAAAATTTCAGCCATTTTCATCAACGTTTGCTACCCCAAAACGATCCGAACATAAACTGCCTTGAAAAACATTTTCGAAAAACTGACAGTGTTGATGTCCGAACTTGATGAACCCGTTTCTATATTTTCTACTCCGATTTGATCTTTACAATCTA
>JAOANR010000004.1:6138335-6612242 GCA_030278955.1 Hygrophila difformis | reverse complement strand
AAAACTTGTTCCTTATTGAGTTGAGTATATTTCTGGAAACTTTTATAATTTTTAGAACTCATATGAAAAAGTTATGGGATCCGCTTTATCGAAAGGTCGAAATCTCTTTTTGTTGAAATCTAAGAAATGATAGTGTTTCTGAAATCCTCATTTTTGAAGGTCTTAAGTGTTTCAAACCTAAATGGTTTATTCATGAAAAATATTTATCTATATGTTATCTACCTTGTAGTAAAATTTTAGAATTTTTGGTCGCAAACTACTATTTTTAAAACCTGTTGAAAATTATAGAGTCACCATTGAATTTCTGACAGAATACATGTTCTGAAAAGAACTCAATTTTTGAACTATTTCCATACCTTATTTTGAAAAGTGTAAAACATGAAACTTGTTCAACTATGTGTTGAGTATCTACAGTTTAAATTTCAAAGCAATCGCCTTTCATATGAATTTTTAAACTGACTTGGCGTAAACTGCGACATTGGACTTGATATTTGGTCCAAATGAGAAATTGTTGGATTTTGAGATCCATGAAATGATATTTTCATATCTATGAGATATTGATATGGGAGTTAAATGTTGAAATGATATTTGGCATTATTGAATGCCCTTGTTATGAGGTTACTCCCGTGAAATTGTTGAAAACTCTTTTAAAGAGGATATTATGTGGAAAAATTGTGAAAAACTCTTTTAAATCCATTGTGCACTATTAACTTGAGTAAGATGCCATACTTGATAGAGGGCTAATGCACTAGGGATGTGTCTTGCGGGGCCTCCCCCTCTAAATATGCCAAGACGGCATTGTTGATAAATTGTGCCAAAACGGCGTTGTTGCATGTATGAGTCTATACTCTTGGGTGTATCCGTGATGGGTTACCCAAGGCTCCGGAGTGTGTCTGTATATGAGTCCGCTGCATGCTGATCATGACTTATGATCGATATGATATGATATGATATATGGAAAATGGTGTCCTCTTGTGCATAGTTGCTACAATGGTAAGAATGAAAGTTATTTATTTTGTTAAAGTTAATGTGTGTGATCCTTTTTAAAAGAAAAAGTGAAAATTATTTTTTTTAAATGAGTGTCAACCATTATTTTAAAATCCACTTCTTAAAGTGGAGCGGGTTGACTTACTCAGTACCATTGTACTGATAAAAAGTTGTTGTGTTATCTTTTTACAGATATTGGAGCTGACATGTAAACTGCATCTCATGACATGAGCATTTGGGGATGGGATTACCTTTCATCAAAAAGATTGTTGCTTTAAGGAACCACGTACTTTTAATTATTAATGTCTTATATATTGCCTTTAGTTTATGCTTCCGCGTGAGAAAGAACAATGGCTTTGGTATTAAGTACTTTAAATTTTCTTATGACTATATTTTATAAAATTGGCAATAATTTTTAAAGTCCATATTACAAAAATTTATATGTGAAGATATTTAGCCGTAGCACTTGTCAATTAAGTTAGCCAAAGGGCGAGCCTGACTGACAAGTGTGGCGGTAACATTCTGAAACCTTATGAGGATGAATTTCGGGGTGTTACAGAGTGGTATCAGAGCGTATTTTTAAACTCTAAGTATTTGTAAACTGTTAAATATAGAACTGCATGAGCTGATTTTGTCTAAGGAGTCTGGTTTTTAAAGATTGCCCGTCAGCCGGTGGCTCTACCAGTCTTTCCTGGGAATCAACTTTGTAGCTCTATATTTTAACTAGTTGGCAAATTACTTAGAATGCGGTACCCTCTAATCTTAGCATTTCTTGGTTAAGTTAGCAACAAGGCGAGCTTGACTAAGGGATGCGACAGTTTAACTCCGGTTTATGGATAAAAAAAAAAAGTCCATTTTGAGGAAGAAATATGCAAAATATTTTTCAAAGGCCCATATGGGCTATGTTAAATTTTGAAACTTTGAAATTATTTTTGGGGTGGGGACATATGCATTCATGAGCATGCATCATTTTTTATAAAAAATTTTTTAAAAAAAATATATATTGTTATGATATACTAAGTCATTTGACCTTATTATAAGTGCTCTTTTTAAATTCTCTATCTTGTAATATTCTCTAGATTTATGAAATAAATCTTGTTATTTCATTCCTTCTGGTTAATCTCTAAATAAAGTCATACTCCTAACTTAGACATTTCTGCGTTAACTCATCCTTATACTATGACCTAACGAGTTTTAGGACATAATCATCCCTTAGACTTGAACTCACTCTTGCTTAACCATCCTTAGCAGAATGGCACCCCGTGCAAGGACTAGAAAAACCCTCCGAAGTGTTAATGCCCTCAACAACATGGAGCCACACCAAAATCCGAACATGACTAACCACGAAGTGCCAGCAGCACCGGGTGTATCCAATCAACAAGCTGTACCACCTACACACAACATATATCACCCTGACATCACCAACAATCAGGGCGTTGAACACAACATGGTACCTCCTAATCAGGGAGCACCCAACAACCAAACCCCTCAGAATCGAAACACGCCAAACTCGCTTGACAATGATCGCCTAAGGATCATTGAGCAAATGCTCATTGCCTTGGGTCAGGGTCAAATTAATCAAGCCACAGCAGCTGTGCCGCCACCTCAAGCCCAGCTCAATCACCTAGCAGTGGTGAACCAATACAGACCACCTCGTTATGATGGGCAGGAGGACCCTACTAAATTGGAGGATTGGATAAAAAGTTTCAACAAGCTACTCGAAGCGACTCGTTGCCCAGATGAGCAGAAGATTACTGTAGCCTCGTACTTTTTAAGAGGTGATGCAGATGACTGGTGGCAGTTACAGAAGAGAGAGCTAGATGATGATGAGGAGTATACATGGGAAAACTTTACAGAAGCTCTAAGAGAAAGGTTTTACCCGATGAGTACCAAAGCAGCAATGTATGAAGAGTTTCTATCGTTACGACAAGGAGCACAATCTGTACAAGAATACTATGTCAGATTCAAGGAGTTAGTCAGATTTGCTCCTAAGTTAGTCTCCACCGATGCCGAAAAGGCACAGAAGTTCGAAATGGGATTAAACCTCTCCATTAGAGAAGTGGTGGCTGGAGTTCAGTATCCTACCCTCCAAGCGATCTACGATCGAGCTGTCGCAGTTTCTCGTGTACAACAGATGAAGAGAAAAGCCGGGGAGTCTAGCCGCGGGTTCCAAGGACAGGACAAGAGGATTCGGGACAACCGAGGAAGCAGCAGCAACAACAACCACCTCAGCAACAATAAAGGCAATATTCGAGGTGGGCAGAATCGACCCGTCCAGGGAAACAAAGGAGGGGGCAACAATGGTACTAGAAACCATGAAGGGTACATACCACAATGCCCAAAATGCAACAAGCCCCACTTGGCTAGGGGATGCCCCAAGCCGGGTACATGTTATAGATGTGGCCGAGAAGGTCATATGAGGAAGGAGTGTAAGACCCGCATTGAAAATATTACAAAAAGAGATGACCGTATCAATATCCCCACTCAGCCAAATAATCAGGATGTGCGAAACGGAAATAATCAAGGACAGAGGCCTCAGCAAAATAGAAACCAACAAGGGAACCATGGAGCACCTATAGGGCGGCTCAATGTTATTAATCAGGCAGATCTTTCAACTCAAGGGGATGTGATAACAGGTACATTTACGGCTTTAAGTGTGCCTGTTAAGGTTTTATTCGATTCTGGAGCAAGTTGTTCGTTTATCTCTTCTAAAATCTTGCCTGAATTAGAGATGCCAAAACCTAAATGATTAACTTAGGAATTCAGTTGCCTTCGGGAAAAATTGTATCGTGCACCAAACGATACGATGGGATTCCTATAGTCATTAAGAACCTTGAGTTCTATGCAAACTTAGTAGAATTTGACCTTAAAGATTTTGATATTATATTGGGAATGGATTGGCTTACCCAATATAAAGCTGTAATTGAGTGTCAGAAACACAAAATTACACTGTCTAAGACGAGAGGCAAAAAGGTCAACTACTATGTCCAACTCCCCAAACGTAAGACTAAGGTAGTAAATGCCTTAAAATTTTATAGTCTTATGCAGAAAGGATATATGCTTTATGCATGCTATATCCATAACCTCAAGTTAAAGGAGAATAAAATTGATGACATTCCAGTAGTGAGGGAGTATCCAGATGTATTCCCAGAAGAAATTCCTGGAATGCCTCCAGAACGTGAAGTCGAGTTTACAATCGATCTACTTCCCGGAACAGAACCTGTATCAAAAGCTCCTTATCTCATGGCAACCCTAGAAATGAATGAACTCAAGGAGCAACTTGAGGAATTATTACAAAAGGGGTATATACGACCTAGCACGTCGCCGTGGGGAGCACCAGTCTTATTCGTCAAGAAGAAAGATGGAGGGTTACGTCTTTGTATCGATTATAGAGGTTTAAATCAGGTAACGGTTAAAAACAAATACCCGTTACCTAGGATTGATGACCTTTTCGATCAACTTAAAGGTGCAACGGTATTCTCCAAGATAGATTTGCGATTCGGTTATCATCAACTGCGAATCGCTGAAAAGGATATTCCGAAAACTGCTTTCAGGACACGTTACGGACATTACGAATTTACAGTGATGTCCTTTGGGCTAACAAATGCCCCAGCAGTATTCATGAATCTCATGAATGATGTGTTTCGAGAATTGTTAGATCAATGTGTAGTCATTTTCATCGACGACATCTTGATCTATTCAAAGAGCAATGAAGAACATGAGCAACACTTGCATCAGGTGCTAGAGACATTAAGGAAACACCAACTCTATGCCAAGTTGTCCAAGTGTGACTTTTGGCTAGAAAAAGTGGGATTTTTAGGCCACGTTGTATCAGCTGATGGAGTTTCTGTTGACCCAGCAAAAATATCAGCAATCACCGAGTGGCTACGCCTACTAATCAAACAGAAGTGAGAAGTTTGCTTGGACTGGCTGGATATTACAGGAGGTTCGTCAAGGACTTTTCCAAAGTTGCACGACCTCTGACTCAACTTTTGAAGAAAGGCTTGAAGTATGAATGGACAGAATAGTGTGAATCATCATTTCAAAAGTTAAAGAAACGCCTCACAACAGCACCAATTTTAACATTGCCAACAGAGAATGGAGATTTTGAAGTGTATAGTGACGCTTCAAAAGAGGGGCTAGGGTGTGTTTTAATGCAACAACAACAAGTCATTGCATATGCATCACGACAATTGAAGCCTCATGAGGAGAATTATCCGACGCACGACCTAGAATTAGCAGCGGTAGTGTTCGCATTAAAGATTTGGCGACACTACTTGTACGGACGAACTTGTCGGATATTCACCGACCACAAGAGCCTTAAGTACATATTTACTCAGAAGGAGTTAAACATGAGGCAACGCAGATGGTTAGAGTTGATCAAGGATTATGATTTGGACATCGCCTACCATGAAGGGAAAGCTAATGTGGTCGCAGATGCGTTGAGCCGCAAGACTCGACACGTGGCAAATACTCTTATCTTACCTTCGAAACTGTATATGGACTTGGTCAAGGTAGATACGGAGCTAGTCCATTATGGAACTGTGGAAAATGTCATTAATGCTATGACCATTGAATCTATGGTATTTGATGAAATACGCAGTGCTCAACCAGGCGACATAAAGCTTGAAAGGATCAAGAAGAAGGTTGCTGAAGGAAAAGCAATTGGTTTTGCAATCCATGAGGATGGAAGCATTCGCTTCAAAGGAAGATGGTGCGTACCGCATAAATGCGTAGAGCTAAAACGAAGATTAATGGAAGAAGGCCACAACACCCCCATATTCAGTACATCCAGGGGGTGATAAGCTTTATAAGGATTTAAAGAAGGTTTATTGGTGGCCAAGGATGAAGAATGAGGTTGTTGAGTTTGTGGCTAGATGTTTAACCTGTCAAAAGGTTAAAGCAGTACGTCAGAAGCCCTTAGGACTCATGAAACCATTGGAAATCCCGAGTTGGAAATGGGATAGTATATCAATGGATTTTGTTTCAGGACTACCACGATCACCAAAAGGAATGAATAAAATTTGGGTAATTGTTGATAGATTGACAAAGATTGCGATCTTCATACCAATGAAGGATACATGGTCTATAGATCAATTAGCAAGAGCATATATCAATAACGTGGTTCGACGACATGGAGTACCACATGATATAATCTCTAATAGAGACAGCAGATTTGTCTCTCATTTTTGGACCAAGCTGCAAGAAGCTCTTGGTACCCAAATTAAAATGAGCACCGCTTTTCACCCGATGACGGATGGACAAACAGAAAGGACAATCCAAACACTGGAGGACATGCTGAGAGCATGCGTTCTTGAATTTAAAGGAAGTTGGGAAAGGCATCTACCTTTGATAGAGTTCTCTTACAATAACAGCTATCATGCTAGTATAGGTATGGCACCGTTTGAGGCACTCTATGGACGCAAGTGCCGAAGCCCATTATGTTGGGAAAAATGTGATAATTCTATTGTGGTTGGGCCGCAACTCATTGAAGACATGACCCAAAAGATCAAGATGATCCAAGGGAAAATGAAGGCAGCACAAGATCGACAGAAAAGTTATGCCGATGTTAGGCGACAAGACCTAGAATTTCAAGTTGGAGATAAGGTTATGCTGAAAATATCACCTATGAAAGGAGTGATGCGTTTTGGAAAGCGAGGAAAGTTAAGTCCTTGATATATTGGACCGTATGACATTCTGGAACGAGTCGGAACCCTGGCATACAGACTAGCCCTACCGCCACAACTATCTCGAGTGCACAATGTGTTCCATGTTTCACAGTTAAAGAAATATGTGCGTGACCCAACCCATGTACTTCAACAGGAAGTAATTGAACTCAAAGAAGATCTAACTTATGAAGAGTATCCAATCCAAATACTCGATATCAAAGAAAGAACGACAAGGAACAAGACCACCCGGATTGTTAAAGTACTTTGGTCCAATCATGGTACGGAAGAAGCAACATGGGAACTAGAGGATGATATGAAGCAACGCTACCCCAATCTCTTTTTAAACGACCAAATAACAGTTATGGGGACATAACTGTAGGCTTAAGGGGAGGAGGATGTAACCACCCGACACAGTCTTGATAGGGTATGTTCAAAATCTCCTATTTTTTTTCTTTTCCATTAACTTTTATCTTATATTCCGCATATTAGATTGCCATAGTATTTTTCATTAAAACTTCGAGGACGAAGTTGATTCTTAAGGAGGGTGGATTGTAATACCATAGAAATTACCCGAAATAATTGTAATTCACTAAAGAGACTTTTATTAAATATTTAATCACTTGCTTAAAGAATTAGTATATTGTTTTTTTCTACAAAACAACACTTGAAAAACTATATATGTAAATTTGTCTTTTCCAAAAGAAATATGAATTTCAATATCAAGGGTAATAGAATTATATAGTTTTTAAATCTATTGTTTAAATTATATATATAAGTTTTTATATATATACACATTGGTCTTGAAAATTTTTATGAGGATAGTATGTGAATATTTTAAGTACCTTGGTATTCATTATGGAATAAATTTTTATAAAAATAAAAGTATGAGTTTTTATGTGAATCTATGAGAATTAACTTTTATATATAAGAAAATATATTCATAGATTATAATTTTTATTTGATGATGACATGAAGACTTTGTGGTTTGAGTATTGTTATGAATAAAATAAAACCATGCAAGTATATTATTATTATCTTTTTGAAAGCACATTAATATAAATACAATACTTGAAATAAATAAATAAATATTATATTATCATATCCAACTCATTGAGTATAAATGCATGCCACTAAATAATGGCAAGAATAATGATTTTTATAGACAAGCTAATACTTCAATCATTTTCATGATACACTACTTACACAAATATAAGGTTAAAAAGCAATTGCAAGAAATTTTCTTCCTAAACAAATAGATGAAAAATCAACATGATTAACAAGTGTCTTGGATGAATGGCTAGCAAAGAAAGGTGATCAATTATCTCTTGAACCCACCAAGATTAATAGCCTCCATAATAGGCAAACCATTATGTTAATAGACAACATGATGGACAAAATTAATAGCCTCCCAAATTAATAGCCTCTTTGTTCGGCTATAAGGACCAAATGAGTGGATACAAATACTCTAACCATTATTGCTCAAGACACACTTAATTGGATGATTGGTGAGGTTGTAATCACTCTCACAATGTGTCATGTTCAATTGTTCAAATCTTAGCCTATAAATAGAGGGGGTTTCTAGCCTTCAAACACACCAATCTCATCCATCTCATTAGCCAAATTCACTACCCATTTTATTCTTCAAAGTTCTCCCACATAGTGAGCATATCTTAAGGATTGTGGAGTCTTGTAGGCTTGGCAACCTTCATCATTCTAAGAGTCCTAATTCTTCTCAACACTTGGTTAGTAAGATATCATCCTTGAAACTTGTATCTTAGAGATCTAAATCTTTTATTTTTATACTATAAATTGATTTCCCTCTATTTGTCGAATTTCAGCGAAACCCGTAATTTGTGGTGCGAATCTTGTGTTATAACGGCCATTATCTTTGAATCTCCTTGGTCTTATATATCTATTCTGTAAGTTAACACTCTCTAAGTTTGGAGATCCTCATCCATGTTTTAAGAGTACAAAATAAGAATTCCCTCATTATACCAAAATCTGTCCGTTTTTCGTTTACGTAATGATCCATCTTTTTAAAATATTTTGGTTCATTATACCTCAAAGGTTCCTTCATAAAACTTGTTCCTTATTGAGTTGAGTATATTTATGGAAACTTTTATAATTTTTAGAACTCATATGAAAAAGTTATGGGATCCGCTTTATCGAAAGGTCGAAATCTCTTTTTGTTGAAATCTAAGAAATGATAGTGTTTCTGAAATCCTCATTTTTGAAGGTCTTAAGTGTTTCAAACCTAAATGGTTTATTCATGAAAAATATTTATCTATATGTTATCTACCTTGTAGTAAAATTTTAGAATTTTTGGTCGCAAACTACTATTTTTAAAACCTGTTGAAAATTATAGAGTCGCCATTGAATTTCTGACAGAATACATGTTCTGAAAAGAACTCAATTTTTGAACTATTTCCATACCTTATTTTGAAAAGTGTAAAACATGAAACTTGTTCAACTATGTGTTGAGTATCTACAGTTTAAATTTCAAAGCAATCGCCTTTCATATGAATTTTTAAACTGACTTGGCGTAAACTGCGACATTGGACTTGATATTTGGTCCAAATGAGAAATTGTTGGATTTTGAGATCCATGAAATGATATTTTCATATCTATGAGATATTGATATGGGAGTTAAATGTTGAAATGATATTTGGCATTATTGAATGCCCTTGTTATGAGGTTACTCCCGTGAAATTGTTGAAAACTCTTTTAAAGAGGATATTATGTGGAAAAATTGTGAAAAACTCTTTTAAATCCATTGTGCACTATTAACTTGAGTAAGATGCCATACTTGATAGAGGGCTAATGCACTAGGGATGTGTCTTGCGGGGCCTCCCCCTCTAAATATGCCAAGACGGCATTGTTGATAAATTGTGCCAAAACGGCGTTGTTGCATGTATGAGTCTATACTCTTGGGTGTATCCGTGATGGGTTACCCAAGGCTCCGGAGTGTGTCTGTATATGAGTCCGCTGCATGCTGATCATGACTTATGATCGATATGATATGATATGATATATGGAAAATGGTGTCCTCTTGTGCATAGTTGCTACAATGGTAAGAATGAAAGTTATTTATTTTGTTAAAGTTAATGTGTGTGATCCTTTTTAAAAGAAAAAGTGAAAATTATTTTTTTTAAATGAGTGTCAACCATTATTTTAAAATCAACTTCTTAAAGTGGAGCGGGTTGACTTACTCAGTACCATTGTACTGATAAAAAGTTGTTGTGTTATCTTTTTACAGATATTGGAGCTGACATGTAAACTGCATCTCATGACATGAGCATTTGGGGATGGGATTACCTTTCATCAAAAAGATTGTTGCTTTAAGGAACCACGTACTTTTAATTATTAATGTCTTATATATTGCCTTTAGTTTATGCTTCCGCGTGAGAAAGAACAATGGCTTTGGTATTAAGTACTTTAAATTTTCTTATGACTATATTTTATAAAATTGGCAATAATTTTTAAAGTCCATATTACAAAAATTTATATGTGAAGATATTTAGCCGTAGCACTTGTCAATTAAGTTAGCCAAAGGGCGAGCCTGACTGACAAGTGTGGCGGTAACATTCTGAAACCTTATGAGGATGAATTTCGGGGTGTTACAATTTTGTTTAGCATTACTGTTCGAAATGCATGTTTTATTGTTCACAATTAAGGTTGGATTTGCATCTTTTCTTTATGGAAGACTTCATGTACTGGGTTACCTTGGTTTCAGGTGTTGTGTTGTGGATATCCAACCGAGTTTGCATCATATTTCCATTATTGTCGTTCACTACGGTTTGAAGATAAACCAGATTATGTTTACCTTAAGAGAATATTCCGTGATCTCTTCATTCGTGAAGGTTTATTCACTGAAGTTTTACTTTTAACAGTGAAAGACTTTCTATGTTCCAATTTGTTAATACATTGTTATGACAACTTAACCTTGTACTTTTCATTGAGATGTTTCTCAGGTGTTGGCACATCAGGATGACAACGACAGTTAACTCTGCTGGAAGTTCTTTTAATTGTACTTATTTAAATACCGCAGAGTCTGTAATTTTAGATAGGATTTTGAGCGATTTATTTTTCATCTTAGAGATTACAGCGAGAGAGTCTTTGTAAGTTGTTCTTCAAGAACTTATAGAGTTATCGTGAGAAGAACAAGAAAAGAGAGATTGAGTTTACATAGAAAATATCTGAAGGTATTGTGATCTACCATCAAGATTGTATTCTGGAGATTCAAGGAGAAAAGATGAAGATCATGGAGAATCGACAGATCGTGTTCGTGCCTTGGTGAATTCAAATAGGGTGATTTCCCTACAGCCGTAGTTAAGGGGGAGTCCTAACTACACTGCTCTACTAGATTAGTTCGTCTAGGGTGAGAGTTTGATTTCTTGGTTTAGGCATTAGATTGTGTTTGTGATTTTGATCTTTAGTCTAGTTTAAGTCCCTGGATTGGTATCCCCCAGATGTAGGTTGCTAAACCGAACTGGGTTAACAAATTGATTGTGTTCTTTATCGCTTTCGCAAACACGTAGTTAGAACATCATAAAAACATCCATAACAGAATCTTGAAGCATTAAGGGACCTACAAATTGGTATCAGAGCGAGTTCTCTAACGCAACTGAGAAAATCCATTCATTCAAGATTCAAGAATCATGAGTCGAGAAGGACCGCCATTGTTCGATGGAAATGACTATGCCTATTGGAAAGCTAGGATACGCAATTATCTGTTGGCACAAGGAGATGGTGTTTGGGATTCAGTCTTGGAGCCATGGACTCAGCCAACAAGAACTGTTCAAACTGGAGAAGGAGAAACGGCCACAACAACAATTCGACCCGCGACAAATGCCGAACTCACTCAGGCCGAGAGGACTGCAAGATCGGCTAACTATACAGCTCTCAACGCTATCAGTGGTGCTATGAATGAAGCGCAATTCAGAATGATCGCTAATTGTACATCTGCCTACGAAGCTTGGAATTTCTTGGAGACTCAACATGAAGGTTCTGAAGATGTCAAGACAACCCGCCTACAGCGCATAGAATCGATCTTTGACAGTTTGAGAATGACAAATGATGAGGATATCACATCATATTTTGGAAGATTTCAAGATATCGTGAATCAGGCCACAGCTCTTGGAATGACATTTGAAGGATCAAAGCTCGTGAGGAAATTTCTTAGGACTGTTTCTAAGAAATATTCTGCAAAAGTGGTAGCCCTTGAAGAAGTTGAGAAGATCAAGACAATGTCCTTGGGGGAATTGGTTGGTATTCTTCAAACTTATGAAATCAATCATTTAGCCTCAGAAAAATCGCACAAGAACATTGCATTCAAGGCCGAAGATGAACCTGCTGATGATTTTGAGGAAGAAGTTTCTTTACTATCCAAAAGGATTGGAAAGATGCTTCAGAATAAGCATTTCAAGAAGTTTCAGAAGAAAAATCGTAGTTCTGACAACCCAATGACAACGGAGAAGCAGAACAACAGATTTGAAAAGAAATCTGATAAGAAGTTCAAAAAGTTCAAGAAGGACAAAGATGTTGATAAGTCTGATAAATCTTCTGAGATTATATGTTTTGAATGTGAGGGAAAAGGCCATGTAAGAGCTGAATGTCCTACTGCTAAGAAGAAGAGAGGGAAAGCACTTCAAGCCACTTTGAGTGATGAGTCTGAAGTTGAAGCTGAGGATGAAAAATCAAGTGATGATGAGGATGTCGTTGCATTTGTGACAAGAGAAGCTAGTCCTACCCCTTCCACAGGTAACTGTGAGTCAATACAATTAATTACTGACATTTCTTCTATTGTTACAGCTGAATCAGGTAGTCTCTATAAAGAACTAGTTGATATCTATAAAGAACTCAAAGAGGAGTATGATGAAGCTGTACAGGAGAATGAGCAGTTGTCGAAATAACTCACTGACATCCGTCTGACTTTGGATAAAACAGAAGCTGAAAAGATTAAGGCTATTGATGATCTAAAAGTTCTTAAGGGAAAGTATGATGAAGTGAAGCTTCAGATTACTACTGTGACTAAAGAGAAGGAATCATTCAGAGAGGAATCTATTAAATTGAAAATTCGAGTTGCTGACTTGGAGAAGATGACCAAAGGGAAAGGTAAACTTGATGAAGTTCTGTCCATTGGAAAGAGCTACAGAGACATGACTGGTATTGGGTACAAGAATCAAACATCTACTGGAAAAAGACTATTTGTTAGTGGTGGAAATCTGAATGCTGAAGCAAATTCACTAACACATCAGGATGTTCCTACATCACCCAAACGACGAAGAGATTGTCTCTATTGCAGCTTACCTGGTCACACAGCTGAAACCTGCATGAGGATTGTTCGTGATCTCATGAATGGTCGCCCAGTGGTCTGGCCCCATGAAGATTTAAAGAAAAAGATCAGAATTCAAATGGAGTGGGTACCTAAGAGAAAGGAGAGTCAATGCCTCGTTGTTCTATCATCACAGCAACAACCACGGTCCAAAAAATGGTATTTTGATTCAGGTTGTTCAAGGCATATGACAGGTAGTAAGGAGATTCTAAACAAGTTTACAGATAAAGATTGTGGAGATGTGGTTTTTGGTGATGGTGCTAGAAGCAAAATCACTGGTTATGGTAATGTAAAGGATGGTGATCTTTCTAAACTTTCTAGAGTTTATCATGTTGAAGGGCTTACTATTAATCTCATTTCAATTAGTCAATTATGTGATGAAGATTCCCTTGTTATTTTTAATAAGCATTTTTGTCAAGTATTTGATTGCAGGAGAGATAACATCATGACAGGCAAAAGATCATAGAATAATTGCTATACTTTGGAAGCTAATCTGGCACAAGCACTAGTAAGCAAGGATGATCTTACAAACTTATGGCACAAGAGGCTTGGACATCTCAACTATCAAACCATGTATAAACTAAGTTGTTCAGCCGCTGTTAGAGGTCTGCCAAAACTACAGAATAACAAAGACCTTGCTTGTGTGGACTGTTCAAAAGGAAAGCAAACCCGAGCTCAACATAAGAAGACTGATGGAGTCTCTACAGATCATTGCTTAGAACTAATTCATATGGATCTTATGGGTCCAACAGAAACTGAAAGCCTAAATGGCAAAAGGTATGTTTTAGTTTGTGTTGATGATTTTTCGAGATTCACTTGGGTATGTTTTCTCAGGAGCAAAGATGAAGCCTTCCAACATTTTGAAAAGCTAAGCCTGAAGTTGATGAATGAAAAGCAAAGCAAAATTCAAAGGATCCGTTCTGATCATGGACGTGAGTTTGAGAATCAGGAGTTTGAACTTTTCTGCAACAACCATGGAATTTTTCATGAGTACTTGCCCCAAAGACACCTCAACAGAACGGGATTGCTGAAAGAAAGAATAGAACACTTCAAGAGATGGCTCGTTCAATGCTACATGCTAGTGCTCTTGGGAAGTCATTTTGGGCTGAAGCAATTCACACAGCATGTCACATCGTCAATCGTGTGTTGTTGAGACCTCACACTAACAACACTCCATATCAAATCTGGAATGGTAAAACTCCTACTGTTAAATACTTTCATATTTTTGGATGTAAATGTTTTGTCTACAGGGATAGAGAGCAAATTAAGAAGTTTGATGCTAGAGCTGAGGAAGGTTGGTTTTTGGGATATTCTAACAATTCTAGAGCTTATCGAGTTTATTTGATTCAATCCAGAAAGGTTATTGAGTCAGTAAATGTTCTATTTGAGGATAAGTATGCTTTACCTCGAAAGGATGATGATAGTATTATTCCTAGTACTGATACTGCCTCAGTCAACCCTGATGTTAGTACATCCAGTCAACAACGGTCTGAAGGAATAGTTATTGATAATGAAGGAGATGCTAATCATGAAGATAATTTAGAGGATGCTGATTTAAGTTCTAAAGATGTTATATCTGATAAGAGAAGAGGTCCAAGGACTTTAAAGCATCACTCACAGCAAGATATCATAGGTGATCCTAGTGCTCAACGACTGACTAGAAGCAAGAAGGTTAATTACAGAGAATTAGCTGGATTAAACTGCTTTATATCTAGAGTGGAACCTAAGAATGTTTCAGAAGCTCTTAAAGACGAATACTGGATAGCAGCCATGCAAGATGAGTTGATCCAGTTTGAAAGGAATGATGTTTGGGAGTTGGTGGAACAACCTCAGAACATCAATATTATTGGTACGAAATGGGTCTTTAGGAATAAGACTGATGAGCAAGGGAACATTATTAGGAATAAAGCTCGTTTAGTAGCTCAAGGTTTCACACAAATAGAAGGTTTGGATTATGGTGAAACATTTGCACCTGTTGCAAGGATGGAAGCTGTTCGAATATTATTAGCATTTGCATGCTCTATGGATTTTAAGTTGTATCAACTGGATATCAAAACAGCTTTCTTAAATGGGAAGATCAAAGAGGAGATATTTGTGGCACAACCTGCTGGTTTCGAAGATCCATCTAGACCAAATCATGTATATCGAGTGAAGGGTGCACTTTATGGACTAAAGCAAGCTCCTAGAGCTTGGTATGATCGATTGTCTTCATTTCTCATTTATAATGGATATAAGAGAGGAGAAGCTGATAAGACGATGTTTGTGAAGCATGAAGACAACCACTTCATAATTGCACAGGTATATGTTGATGATATAATTTTTGGATCGACGTCAGAACATCTCAGAAACAACTTTGTTCAAGCTATGCAATCAGAGTTCGAAATGAGCATGATGGGAGAGTTGACTTACTTTTTAGGACTACAAGTGAAACAACTGAAAGATGGGATGTTTCTTAGTCAGGAGAAGTATGCTCGGAATATGCTAAAGAGATTCAAGTTGGAAGATAGTAAAGTTGCTAGAACTCCTCAAGGTCAACAACAGAAACTCTCAAAGGATGATCAAGGAGCAAGTGTAGATCAGAAGCTATATAGAAGTATGATTGGCAGTTTACTTTACTTAACAGCTATAGACCCGACATATCCTTTAGCACTGGAGTTTGTGCTAGATTTCAAGCAAATCCTAAGGAAGTGCATTTGAAAGCTGTTAAACGCATTATGAGATATGTGAAAGGAACTATTGGATTAGGGATTTGGTTCTCTAAAAGATCAAGTTTGGATTTGATAGGGTTCACTGATTCGGATTGGGCTGGTTGTTGTGATGACAGAAGGTCAACAACGGGAGGTTGTTTTTATCTAGGAAATAATCTTGTATGTTGGTTTTCTAGAAAGCATAATATAGTTGCGCTTTCTACAGCGGAAGCTGAGTATATAGCTGCAACTTGCTGCTGCTCACAATTGATGTGGATGAAACAAGTTTTGAGTGATTATGGGATCAAGAAGGATGATTTCAAGGTTTATTGCGACAATACAAGTGCTATCAACATTTCAAAGAACCCTGTTCTATATAGTCGTAGCAAACATATTGATATAAGGTATCATTTTATAAGAGACTTGGTTGAAGAGGGAGTGTGCAACATTGAACATATTGGGATGTTGGAACAACGTGCTGACATCCTTACTAAAGCACTCGACGGTGAAAGGTTTGAAACACTTAGATCTATTATGGGCCTTTGTTACTCTAGTTAAATATGATCAATGTCTATGTTTATTTTACATTTTACACTTGATCTAGTCCATGAGTTTTGTAGGCCCAATTCATTTTTGGATAGAGTTTGCGCAACCGTCGCCCTTGGAGTAATGATGACTGCAAACTGACACCTTCCAGTCATGTCGCACGTCAAGTGAAAACCGTCGTCTCTCTCGCCTCTTCGCCTTCGGTTTTTCTCTCTTTATATCAGTAGCTTTGGGTTTCCATTTACTTCATACCAGTTTCTAGTTTGAGTTTTTGTAGATTTTCGACCTATGGCATCTTCTTCCTCCACAAACCACCCCGAAAAAGCTTCCGATCATGCCCCAACTAGTTCGGAACCCCCAATCACTTCTGAAACCCTCAATCCCTCAGAAAATGTTGGTGAGGAACCAAATGCCACTGCCGAAAATACTGCTCAAACCTCCACCGAAGCTGTCGAAACCCAACTCACGGAGTTTGCTGAGAATGCCGAACCCATTATTACCATGTTTCCAACTCCTCCTCATAGTCCAGTGCAAAATCCTCCTCAGGAGTCTACAGCAAACCCTCCTGGCGAATCCACTAAAAATCCTACTGAAACTACTCCAAATCCTACTGATGCTGAAGCCGCACATGTCCAGGAAGAGGAAGATCATATTCTGCCACATGACGAACCAGAGGTTCCAGATCAAGCTGGTGTTGAAACAGAGGCCCGACGACCTACTACTAGGTCTTCTCAGAAAAAGAAGCGGAGCACCTCTACCAGTGATGTTGGTACACCTGCGAAACGACCAAGGACCCCACGAACGCCAGAGAAGTCACAGAGGGATTTACAATCACAACGAGCGTTCAACATGACATATTTCACTAAGGAAATGATGCTGTTCGGGACCAAAGATCTTGTCAACAGGAAATTCATTCCAGATGAGACTTTCGTCCATTCTACATACACCGACCTAGGGTTCGATGAGTTCCTTGAAGAAAGACATATGCTGAAGTGGGCAAGGGTGTTTAAAGCTTACTCTCCAACACTGGTCAGAGAATTCTACGCCAACTTACACCCTGATGTTCTCAACAAGAAGTCTCAATGGTTCGGTAAGATGTATATTAGAGGCAAGTTTATTGATTTAACCCCTGGTGTGATCAATGCGTTGTTAGAACTTGCACCAAACGACGATCTCGGAGACCCACTGGAGTATTTGCCTCATTCACCTGCTGACATTGCCTATCCGATTTCAAATCAGAGAGCTTTTGATTTTGGTCGACATAAATGCAGCGTTTCAGACATGACCATGAAATTCCACTGCTTGTTCTATCTGTGTCGTGCAAACATCTTACCAACATCCAATGCCTCACAACCTTCACTGGAGATGGGTAAACTTTTGTTTTGTATTGATTCTGGAATAGAACTTATGAATTTTGGTCTTCTGGTTTTGAAGCGCATGTTAGGTTATACTCGTGATCTTATCACCAAGTCTGCTAGTTTACCATACCCCGGCCTTATCACATTGTTGCTGCATCAAAATGGCATTAAGACAAAGAAGGATGACCTGATCAGGATAAATGCACATTCCCCTTCCAATGAGCTTCGTGACAAGCATAATGACTTCAAGGAAGGATCAACACCGTCTGGCACCGATCTAATTTTGCAGATTAAGTCTGAATTGCTTGCCTTAAGTGACAAGCAGACCAAAATCAGCCAGGAAGCCATTGCCACCAAGCGCAAAATTGCACAGATTATGAGTATGCTTCCCCGATCTCTCTCCCCAACCCGCAAGGCCTCTTCAAGTGGAGCTCGTTCTTAGGAGCAGAATCCATTTGCTGATGAGGAAGAGGATTCTTCTGATGGAGTTGTTTGATCCATCAAGGGGGAGAAACAAAGTGGTGGTGTCTATTTTGGTGGAGGTCGTCTCGGTGTGGTATGGTTGTTGGTACATTTTGGTAACACATTTCTGACTAAACTTTTTAATGTTTTTTGGTGATTGTCTGATGACTGATGGATGTCTAAACTTTGTGCTGATGACACTATATTTTGATGTTTGTGTTTGTTTGTTTTTGGATGAACTGTGATGGACTTTTGACTCTCTAAAACTGTCGTCTTGTTTGAAACTTTACTTTGCTAATATTTTGCTATATTGTTTGATGTGCTTAACTGTCATGATCTGAATTGCTTACTGTTTACATTTTTGATAGACACCTTGTTTGATTGATCATCATCTCCGTGAAATGTGGGGGAGATTGTTAATACATTGTTATGACAACTTAACCTTGTACTTTTCATTGAGATGTTTCTCAGGTGTTGGCACATCAGGATGACGACGACAGTTAACTCTGCTGGAAGTTCTTTTAATTGTACTTATTTAAATACCGCAGAGTCTGTAATTTTAGATAGGATTTTGAGCGATTTATTTTTCATCTTAGAGATTACAGTGAGATAGTCTTTGTAAGTTGTTCTTCAAGAACTTATAGAGTTATCGTGAGAAGAACAAGAAAAGAGAGATTGAGTTTACATAGAAAATATCTGAAGGTATTGTGATCTACCATCAAGATTGTATTCTGGAGATTCAGGGAGAAAAGATGAAGATCATGGAGAATCGACAGATCGTGTTCGTGCCTTGGTGAATTCAAATAGGGTGATTTCCCTACAGCCGTAGTTAAGGGGGAGTCCTAACTACACTGCTCTACTAGATTAGTTCGTCTAGGGTGAGAGTTTGATTTCTTGGTTTAGGCATTAGATTGTGTCTGTGATTTTGATCTTTAGTCTAGTTCAAGTCCCTGGATTGGTATCCCCCAGATGTAGGTTGCAAAACCGAACTGGGTTAACAAATTGATTGTGTTCTTTATCGCTTTCGCAAACACGTAGTTAGAACATCATAAAAACATCCATAACAGAATCTTGAAGCATTAAGGGACCTACACAATTAATTGAGCCAATGCTAATAAAAGCTGGTTTGACTTCTTATCTATGAGTATTTACCTTGCAGGTTTCCAGTTTGACTACGTCTTTCATATTTGAAGTACCAGCCAACTGATCCCCCTACCCGGTTTCTTGTAAGCAATTGAAAATTGGATACTATTAATAAGAAACTAAAATAAAATAGAGCATGATGCATAGATACCCCAATTTCTACATTTTATGCCGTGTCTGTACTTTCTTGTTTGCTAGGGATTTTCATTTTCTGTGTTCCAATGAAAAAACATCTACTGCCTAAACATTTTCTATTGCTACTGTGTACCTATCCTGGAAGACACATTTGTAGCATATGTGGTTTTTATTGTGATTAACTTTGGTGCAGGAGAGGAAGAAGGAAGGCAAGCAGACACTTATTCGATTTGTGCAGCCAAAGACAACTTAGTGGCTTTTTGGAGTGCAACATATGTGCTCAAGTTTGATCACGACTTGTATGCTTAGCTTAGACTTTTACATTGCATCTTGCATTTGTAAATATTTGGATGGATGTAGTAATGTTGTAATGAATAGTTATGATGATGTATATTTGATTAAATATTTATGAATTTGTTTGATTTAGTAGATTTCTCTGAATTGTGATACCATGACAGGTATTATTAGATATTACAGCCAACAAAACTGTAGCAGGGACAACAAAACTGGAATCTGCGTTCCCAGACGGCGACCGAATCGGCGACTGATTTCTGAGTCGCAGATATCTTCCAGAAATATCAAATTGGCCCCATGCTCAGCAACTGATTTGGCGACAGATTTTCGGTCGCCGTTGCTCGCGACAGACTCGTTTTCGGTCGCCGCATCCGTCGCCGATTTCGCAACAGACTCAATTTCAGTCGTCCATCACATGTTAACGAAGCTGTTGGCGACAGACATGATTCCGTCGCGGAATCGGTCGCCGACTCTCCTTGCCACCGATTTTGATGCCCCCGCGACAGAAATTGGCAGTCGCTATGTGCATGTTTTTTTGTAGTATAAGTTTTAGCTAATAATGTTCTCCAACTTTTCCGACATGAGTTCATCATGATCAGCACTTGACTTAATAATTGAAAGGGTAATAAGTACCAAAAGAAAAATGTTGATTTCCAATGACCAAGAAAATACTCGGATAGTTCCGAGGAAAAACCCAATTACAAGTACTCGGAAAAATATTTACATTCATTGGACAGAGTGATCGGATATCTACAAGAAATCCGAGGACATGTACAGGCGGAAATTAACATGGACTCTGGAGACAAATATCCTCGGATAAGTAAACCGGGCCGAAGATACCGAACCGGCTTTTTTTTAAAAATAAAAAAAACCAATGACCAAGCCCGAATATGTGTCCTCGGAAAGAAGTTGTCAAATACGGTTCGTAAAATCCCCATTTTCACTTTCACAGACAATACAGTTTTCACTTTAACCCTTCCCACCCCACAGCACCGACGAGCGGCACACGGACTCCGACGACTCTCCCTCAGCGGTGCTCCAATCCCACCCCCGACGACTCTCCATCGCCGTCCAACGGTCGACGTGCAGTGCATGGCAGACCATTTCAATGACATCAAAGGTGCTTCATTTTAATTTTGTTTATTTATTTTTTTTGTTTTTTTTTTGTTTTTTTTTTTTTTTTGCATTTTTCATGAAATCGATGCTTGTTCTGTGTATATGAAAATGGTGTGTGTTGCGAATTTTGGCTGCAAGTTTGTGCTCGGTTGCAAAGTTTCAATAATCGATTCTTTCTGCAATTTTATGCTCGATCGGTTGCTGCAAGTTTCTTTTTTTTGTGCTCAGTTGATCTCTGTTCCAAATATTCTTGTCATATTCATGCATCCATAGGATTGGAGTTATCATGATAACAAAAAAAAAAAAAAAAAAGAGCAAAATCGAAAACAAGAATTTCAACAGTACAAAGATAACAAATAAGTTGCTGAATTACATATCAAGAATTATGTATCCTAGAATTGTTGCCGAGTAACACAATGTTATACTCCCTCCATTTCAAAATAAGTGTAACGTTTTGGCTTTAATTTTTCTACTATCGTAGCACTTTGACTTCTATTTTTATTATAGTTATATAAGAAAAAAAAATAGCAATCAAATTCTGTAGGGAAATGAGAATATTCTTGTAGTGCATCAAGTGTCGATACTGGAAGAGACACATTGGCATAGATATATTGCTGACTTGCTGTAGACATGTTGGTGTCGATACATTAGCATTGACATTGTGGTGTAGATATATCGTTGTTGTGTTAACTTTGACTTCCATCACATAAATCCAGAGACAGTATGCATATCCAGTGCACCAATAGTGACTACAACTACACTTCTTACAGTTATGAAGCTGGGCTCCAATTACCCTTATTCTTGTACCAGATCTACTATTACACATCCACTCACAGATAATTGCTATATAAGCACAATCATAACCACAGAAATACCCACAGAAACTATTAGTATTTCTTGTGTTATTTTCCATGGCTATGACTATATTTACCATTACTATTTCCGTCGTGGTAATTTTGTTTCATCGAGAAATACATGCTTACTACTATTTCACAGAATAATGAATTGTTTTGAGTCCGGTGAATGCTTACTACTATTTCACAGAATAATGAATTGTTTTGAGTCCAGTGAATGCTTACTACTATTTCACAGAATAATGAATTGTTTTGAGTCCGGGTCACCAAAGTTCACGGCCTCACATTTCTCCCGGGAGCATTGTGTCGCCAGGCAAATCGCAGACGGCAATTCCCTGATAGGACACATAACAGCAAAATTTTAGTACCATCCATCTCAAGAATCAAAAAGAGCCAGAAAACATGCATAATTTGTCTGTTGTTTTACCTCTCCAGTAAGATGGGCTACACATCTCTTCTCAGCGAGTAGCTCGGCTTCTGTCTGCAAAATAAAGGACATGTCATTAGTGATATTGCAAGAAATGACATCAAACATTCATATATATTAGGGTAAGGGATGGCATAAGGATTTTGAATGATCCTACACTCAAGAACATTAGTATATCCAATGTACACTCATCAACATAGTGGAGAATTAATACTCACTAAAGAAAATATGTTACAACAAGTTACATTTGTGTGTACACATTACATCACGAGCTTGGAATCGTGAAATTTCTTTCACGAGATTATTCCAAAACATGCCACTACAAGGACCTTATATGAATTTTCGGCCACTAACAACACCTATTATTGAAATAGATTACAATAAAGATGTGTCATTGCCTCATTGATTTTTTAGCCCAAATAATCTTGTAGTGGCCTTTATTAATAATCATCTTGACTTTGAAAAGACCAATATTGCACCCTTGTGGTAGTAAATTTCAATAACGAGTCTTATTAGTGGCTGAAAATCAATATAGGCTCCTTGTAGTGGCATGTTTTGATAATTATTTCTTCTATCACAGATTATAAAATGAGAATGGAGAGAGGTTAGGGCACCGTGTTCTAAGGCCAGCAACGAGTGGTTCATGTTGGCAAATGTACACATAAAAATAAAAGAAATAATTAGGTGAATTCCCTTGAGGTGTTCTGGTTCTCATACACTCTCCTATATTTCGGGTATCAAATTAACATGTGGCCAAGATTTGAGTGTTAGAAATTTCGAAATATTTGTTAAGTCATATATCTTTAACAATAGTATAAGGTATGCATTCAAATCATTTTTTCACTGTTTATAAGATTTATGCCCTAAAAAATGGTATACTTCCTTCGTATATAAAAATTATGGAAAATTGATATTCTAAATCTATGCGATTAGACGAATCCAACAAGATCTCACTTGACTATATTTTATCTTATATAATTATATTAAAAAGTCGAATTAAAGTTACTCAATGAACAGTACAAATCTCAAAATGTGCATTTAAAAAGAAACAGAGGAAGTATTACATATATTTTTCAATAATATAATTTAAGTTGATGTGGCACAATATGGTAGAGCGAGAGTGTAGGGAATACATTTTCGGGTTCCCCACTGCAAATGCCGAGGTATAAGATAACAGTACCTTTTTTATTCGACTCCAAAGGTAATCATCGAACTTGACATCTTTAACGAGTTCATAATCACCGTCTCCCTATAAAGAAAAAATGACAGATTTATCATGGCAAAGAATTCATGCAAAAGAAATCTATATTGGGATATAAAAGTTTAAGTTCTTACATTAGATCTGCAAGGCATACTGAAAACAATGTCCTCAGCAATGCCATAGGGATTTCCAGCAGTATACACCTACAGTTCATTGTGATGTCACAAAGAAATGTCAGATAATAATACCATAGAATTTGTAACTAAGATCTGCATTCAAGATAGTTTGCTTCAAATTATGAGACTGATATATACACACATATACATATACTCCCTCCGTTTTTTTTTGTTAGCTACTGTTGACTAATGAGTACTGTTCACTTATATACTTTGACTTAAAGTTTTCTCATGGTTATACAAGTTAAAATATAGCCAAGTGTGATCTTGTTAGATTCGTCTCGTCGAACTTTTAGAATTTTTACATGTACCGAATTTGAATTATTAATGGTTTAAAATGTGCATTGGACTGCGTTTTGAGTGGGTCTGTAGTTATCTTTAAAAAACGGAGGAAGTATATAATATACCCCTATTGTCTAACTCAGCATAAATTTGAACTTTAATTTGGTAGATTCCAAGCTTTTCAGATTACGATGAATGTCACATTACTGTATTTGATATATATATGAAATATACTTCGAATGTTCATTATTTTGTTTGAATGTGAGGATGGAATGTGGAAGGGTATGGACGGAATTTTCCACTTCAATTTATAAGTGGGACATGGAATTTAAAAACATATTACTGGTAATGTGGATGGATTCTCTAGTACCACGATTTCAGTTATTATGATGTTGTATTTTTTTTTATAGTAGATGTCTTTGATGATGCAACTAATCAAAACCATACACGAATCAGAAAGAATACATATACTCTAAAAAATTGGTAGGTAGGATTAGGAAAGTAAATGTCTTAAAATGATATATTGAACATATATGCTATGTAAGGAGCATAGCCATTCAAAATGTGCCAACAATTACGAGCATAGCACCAACAGACAAGCACTAGAAACTTACCCCTGTCGAAAACCAATCCCCCTCAGGTGTAGGTGTAACCAGCGACCTTATTGCATCAACAATTGACACAGCTGTTGATGCCGCGGAGGATCTTCCCCATTTCTTAATAAGTACTCCACCTCTCTGGATATTAACAGTTAATTTGTTGTAAATTTATTAGTTATTACTCATGTAAGGTGCATTGATGAGTGACAACAATAAATCTTTATATTGCAAGGCATCACCTTTTGGACTATTTCGGTGAACTCTTCTTCCAACCATTTAGTGTCTTTAATAATTTCTTTGACAGGAAAACCATCAATCCTAGCATTTAAGAAGTCGGGAACCTGTTGAAAGAGATGACAATGCATTTAATGGGAAAAACGAAGAGCATTATTATGGGACAACATCCTTTCATCATATCAGATAAATGACCTGTGTTGTCGAGTGGTTCCCCCAAATTGTCACATTAGATATTTTGTCGTAAAATACTCCTGCCTTGAGTGCAAGCTGCATTGAAGAGTTGGAAAAAGATTGATTAGCTTTTTTTCTTGTGAGGAGGATAAAAAGAAAAAATCAACTCAAGATCAGGTGTGTGTCCTGGTTGCTTACCTGGCATTTTGCCCTGTTTTCGTCTAACCTTGTTAGGGCATGGAAATTTTTTGCGGGGATGTTTGGTGCGTTTTTCAGACATATTAATGCACTTCAAAGGAAATAAAGGAAAATCAAAAGATATTGTTAGCAAATAAAGGGATAATTGAGAGTCGGGTGTTATTTACTTGGTATTGCAAGGGTTGCCCACAACAATGACTTTTACATTACGGGAAGCAACAGCATTGAGGGCTTTTCCCTGAAAATATTGAGAAGCTCAATAAATAAACATCGTCCACATATCAGTGACCAGAAAACCAAATCGCATAAAAAGGACCTGTGCTGCATAAATCTGCCCGTTTATGTCCAATAAGTCTGCTCGTTCCATTCCAGGTCCGCGGGGCTTTGCTCCAATCAAAAGCGCCCAATCTGCATCTTGGAAAACTTCGTATGGATCAATCCCGATGCTCACTTCTCTCAGTAATGGATACAGTGAGTCCTCTAGTTCCATTGCAACTCCTGTAATGATTAGGCAGAGTTGCACATTCAGCAAATAGAAAACTAGCCACTGATGCCATCAAAATCATAAGTAGCAAAGCGAAACCATATAATGATAGAAATTTGAGATACCCGTATTTCCTCAAAGAAACTGCACAATGAATGAAACCAGGATAAATGATACCTTCAAGTGCTTGGAATGATCGCTCAGATCCTAATAACTTTAATGCGATGGGTTGTTCAGGTCCAAAAACCTCTCCGGAAGCAAGCTACAATAACACACGATTACTTAATTAATACCGTTCAAGAAAAAAAATTAAAAAAAAGATCGTTAGACCGGGACTTTAAATCATACGAATCGTGTCAACATCAAGAAAGACTTGATTAGTTAAATTTGCAGAGACGGCAGTAATCCAAGGTAATTCCAATTATATATGACTAGTACAATCTAAAAGCTTGAATCAAGCATGGACTGAAACCACCCTCAATTGAAATTAGATTAGAATCAGCTGCAAAACATTAACTTCCATCAATCCAAGTAACTCGACATTAAAGGGGTTCAGAAATCCATCAGGGGAAACACGATTTTCACTAAATGGCAATGGTTTGCTGTGTTGAGAATAAAGCAGCCAATCAGTACTCGTAATTTCACGTTCTTTTCGATTTTTACGACAGATGTTATGGCTTATGCTAGTATGTCACCAACAGGGAAGTCGAAGAACTTTCTTACCTTAAAAAGAAGATGGTTGGCAATCATCCCTGCAGCGCCCGAAACAGCAACATTGATCAATTTCTTCCAGGATTTTGTTTCTTCCTCCTGTAAGATTGAAATCAAACATGGCGATCATGCCATCATCAATTCTGATCAGAGAGTCATCATGGAACTCCCAACAATTTAAAATGTAAACAGTGCACACTAGAAGTTCGCCATAATGTCCACAAGAAAAACCCCAACAAAAAGTGAAACCACAAAGGCTAATCTCAAAAACCGAACGCCTAAATCACCAATTGTCCGTCATAAACTACATTAAAACGTAAAATCGTAACCAAAAACAACAAACTAAAACGAAAAAATCTGACCAATGCACAGAAGCTCTTACAGCTTTGAGATCATAAGTGAGGCAAAACACTCCATAACACTCAGGTTTCTTGGGTTCCTCTGTCTTCACAACCACCGGAGCTTGAACTTGACTGCATAAGGACAAAATAGTAGGAGAATCCAAAACAATTACGACCACAAAATCGAAACTTGCAACGAAATAATGGCAATAAAACAGAGTAAAACAAACAGGCATACTCAGAAGTTACAGAGCATGATATTGATGAATTCCGGGGCAGAGGAGGCGGGGTGAGGTGAGCGCGGCGGTTAAAAGTGACAGGAGTGGAGACGTAGGAGAATCTGGAGGAATAATTGAGGGAGGAGTTGGAAGAGGAAGAAGATAGGGTGAAAGTGAACTCTGCCAAAGCCATGGAAAGTAGAGAATGAGCAGCACAAGATTGATTCTTTCTTGAAGAGTGGAGAGTGTTGAGTGGGGAGAAGGAGAAAGCCAAAAAGGCAAAAGGTGTCAAGTGTATAGGATTTTGAAGAGAGGGAAAACTGAAAAAAGATTGGGAAGGATGAGTGGAAGGAAGGACACTTGTCATGCTATTTATGAATCAGTGGAAATTTATCTCATCCTATCCTCCATTCCACTGTAGGAAAGGAATGGGGGTAACGGGTAACCTTTGTAGTTTTTTTTGTTTATTTAATATTATTATTTATAAAATTGTGAATTATTATTGCATGTGAAATAAATTGATAAATATGGCTCCTCCAAAAAAAAATAAATTGATAAATCATTATAATTCACTCCTATTCAATTTAATTTCCTCCATCTCATAATTTTTTTACATACCAACTTTTCACGCAGTTCAATGCACATTTTAAACCATTAATAACTTAAGTTTGGTATAAGTAAATATTAACCGTGAAATTTTGGAGGAGCGGAACCTCTCTTTGGTTGATGAACCTCGAAAGATTACGAGATGTGCAGAATGAAAATTACAAGAAACTAAGAAAGCGAGTAAAGGAATTGAAATGCGGAATGGAATAACAAAAAAGAATTGCAGAAAATAAATAAATTGCAGAAGGTAAAAATATAAAATGCGGATTCTCCTTGAGAAGGGTTAGGGTTCTTTTGCTTGGATGCCACCTCCAGCTTTTATAGGAGTGGGGATGGTTCCTCTCTGTAATGGGTTTAGGGTTTCCCCCTTTAAGGCCCATGATCTCCGCCCATGATGACACCTCTCTTTAATGTCCACGATTCTCATTCCTTTGGTGGCGCCTCGTCTTTGATGCCCGCGATTCTCCTTCATTTGGTGGCGCTTCGTCTTGATGACTCCGCGATCCTCTCTAGATCCTTTCTGCCCTTTGAGATCATTTTCCTCCGGATGAATTGGGCTGGATAGGGACAGAAAGTGATGGGCCTTGATTTTTATTTTCTTGGATTAACAGATGCCCCCCTCGCGCAATTTGTCTGTTTAGAAATTTAAGACAGATTTGTGCGTTTCAAAAATTTTGGCCGTTTTTTCAATTTTTTCTCTTCTCTTCTTCTTGCCTCACATGGCTGCCGCCATCCATGAGGATTTGCGCCTTCATCCTTGAGCTCCCACGTCGCGCGTTCATCCTCCAGTTCAAGTCACCGTGTTCGTGCAAGGCCACCACCCTGAGCCACCATCGTTGTGTTTCCCAGTCGCCATCGCTAGCGCCTCAGTCGCGTGTGTGCCGCTATCCTCATCTCCAGGGCCGCCATTCGCATCATTTCGGGCCGCCATCACACTTGCTCCAGCCGCCATCTGCTTGTGATCTCGGGCTGTCTTTGCAACCTCGGGGAGTTGCTCGCTTCGACCCCGGGCCGCCATCATGTTCGAAGACGCCACTTGCTCGGGTGCCGCGACTCTCTTTTAAGCCGCCACCTTGATCTGTCCGAGCCGCCATCTCCCTCTGTCTGAGACGCCACTATTCCCACAAGTAATCAGCCTTATCCCCGGGCCGCCATCTTGAGCTCAAGCCGCCATCATCTTTTTCTTCCCTGGCCGCCATCTCTCCGGGGGGCCGCAGCACCTCCCAGGCCGCCGTGCCGCCGTGCCTAGGGGCTCCGTTGTGCCTCGAAGCTCATCTGCCATGCCTCAGGGCTCCGCCATGCCGCGGAGCTCATCCGTCATGCCTCGGAGCTCCACCGTGCCTCCGGGATCCGCCGTGCCTCGGAGCTCATCCGTCATGCCTCGGAGCTCGAGGCGCCAACCAATGCTCAGCCGTCACTCTAGGGTTGCCAACAGCCGCTGCTTCACTCCGGGCCGTCATTCGAGCATCAGCCAGGGTGACATCCTGAGTCAGGCCTCCTTACTCAGCCAGGCGCCATTCTCAGTCACCAACTATTCGACCTCCAAGGCCGCTGTCGATGGCGTTCCAAGGCCACTATCCAGGATTTTTACCACCCAAGGTTACTGCATTGCCCACCACCATTGGTTCGTCTTCCTCTTTATCGTGTTTCAATTCCTCAAAATAAGTCTCGTGTATAGGTATGCGCTTCTCATCTTGTTCATCAATGAACTTTTCTAAGCGGACTACTCTCTAGGCCAGCTGGGTAATATTAGTGGAATCCTGCACAATTAAATGTTCATTCAGTTTTGGCAACATATTTGCCACTGCAACATTGGCTATCTCCCTATCAGGGACCGCCATTGTGCGTCGGCCCTTGAGCCGTTGTAATCTATTAATGAATGTACTTTCTGCCTCATCGGAAAATTGCTTTGCATTAGTCAGGTCTGCAAGACTCACCTGTGTTAATGGGCTGTAAAATCTGTCATGGAATGCTCGCTCGAGGTCGGCCCAATTTTGGATTGAGTTAGGCCGCACGGATGCATACCATGCAAAGGCGGATCCAGTGAGGGATGAACTGAACAACCTCAATTTGAGCCAGTCATTGGCCGCCGCTTCACCACATTGAGCAGTGAATCTGCCCATATGTTCCACAGTGGACTTTCCATCGTCCCCTGAGAAGGTGGTGAACTCGGGCATCTTGAAGTCCCTTAGATACGGTTGCATGGTATCTACCCAATCAGGGTAAGGTCGCTCCATCGGCCTTAGTTGAATCCCAAAATATTGTTGCATCACGTCTGCCAGCAACTCGAGTGAGACCGCCGGTGCCTGTGTAGGAGGCATGGCGGCTAGAGGTGTGACAGGTGTCGCGGCCAATCCACATGGTTGTGACGTCTGCCCCTAGCGTTGGCGGCATCCAACTAGGGTTTGGTACGGGCGGCGTTACTGGCATGGCGACTGTGGGAGGCATGGCAGATGTCAAAGCCACTCTATATGACTGTGGTGCCTGCCCCCCTTGCATTGGCGGCATCCAACTAGGGTTCGGTATGGGTGCCGGTACTACTGAATAGTTGGCCCCATAAGGTGTGGTCGGGACACTCGGCACAGGAGGTGTCTCTTGTCGTGGCGGCATGCCAAGGCCACCAGAGGTCGCCGTACATCCTGGAGAAGCATTGGAGGCCATTAAACAGCCTGGTGCTGGGTAGATCGGCACTGGAGGTGCCCCATACCCAAAATTCGGCATGTTAGGTGCCGCTGGAGTGACAGTGTAAGCCGCCTGGTAAGGGAAAGGAAACGAACTGGCCAGGCCTCCGGTCTCTGGGAGTGGCGGTTGGCCATGTGCGGCTTCTCAAACCCTCTGTTGGCCGCCTGACGGCCCTGGGCATGGGAGACTGGGCGGCTTATTCGTGCCGTTTGCAGGAGCGGTTACTTCTTGCTGAGTATGCATGGAACCACATACTCTATCAATCTGTTCGGTCATGGCAGACCGCAACACGTCCATGACATGCTTCGTGAGTATAGGCATGAACTCGGCCATCGACTCTGTCATTGACAACCGTATTTGCTCAGAAAAAGTAGGGATCTGCATAATCCCCTGTTGCAGTTGGGAACTGCTTTCTACCGCTTCATTGGTAGACGCTCTGACTGACATCTTTTCTTGTAGAGACATCTCTTCAAATTTCTGAGTAAGATTACTCGCTAACCTTTCAGATCTGGGACGTATAAACCCTAAGCGGATATGGTTTTCCACTCGCGTCCCACTGGGCGTGCCAATTTGTTAACCGTAAAATTTTAGAGGAGCTAGACCTCTCTTTGATTGATGAACCTCGAAGGATTACAAGATGTGCAGAATGAAAATTACAGGAAACTAAGAAAACGAGTAAAGGAATTCAAATGTGGAATGGAAGAACAAAAAAGAATTGCATAAGACAAACAAATTATAGAAGGTAAAAATATAAAATACGGATTCTCATTGAGAAGTGTTGGGGTTCTCTTGCTTGGATGTCACCTCCAGCTTTTATAGGACTGGGGATGGTTCCTCTCTGTAATGGGTTTAGGGTTTCCCCATTTAAGGCACATGATCTCTGCCCCTGATGACACCTCTCTTTAATGTCCGCGAATCTTCCTTTGGTGGCACCTCGTCTTTAATGCATGTGATTCTCCTTCCTTTGGTGGCGCTTCGTCTTGATGACTCTGCGATCCTTTCTAGGGATCCTTGCCGCCCCTTTGAGATCATTTTCCTCCGGATGAATTGGGCTGGATTGGGCCGGAAAGTGATGGGCCTTGATTTTTATTTTCTTGGGTTAACAGTAAAAATTCTAAAAGTTTGATATTTAAAAACTATACGATGAGACGAATCTAACAAGATCCTACTTGGCTATATTTTAACTTGTATAACTATGATGAAACTTTAAGTGAAAGTATGTTTGTGAATATTAACACATTATCAAATGTAAAGAATATTACGAGACGGTGGTAGTAGTATATAGATGTATATGCTTGGAGGTTCAGGACATCTCAAATGCACCCTACAAATTGCAAATTTGCAGGACCCTGTAAAAATGGGGCAAGCATCCTCCCAAATGGGAGGGTGCTACTTTGTTCCGCCCAAATGGGCGGAACACTGTTCATCCCTGCATTTTCACTTTTTTTTTAAATTTCTATATATATCTTTAAAAAATAAGAAAAATAAAAATATTGTTACTATTTTGTATAAAAGAGTATTGGTATTATTTATAAATTTTAAAAAGTAATAGTATAAAATATAATATATAGGAAATATGCTTAATCCTGTAATTTGAAGATGAAATTACTGTAGTTATCCTGCAAAAGTAGAGATTTGTATTGTAGCTCTTGCAAAAATAGAGATTTTGGAGATGGCCTCCGCCATTGAAATTCTTTTTAGTTTTTACTAACAAAATTTTGAAATTACCAACTTAAAATGGTTGAATTGATTTTGGATTCATGTAAATTGAAGTGTTTGACTTTTTAATATTATTTATATTATTTTAACTTTAACTTAATTTTAAAATAATAAATGTTAAACAATTGTATTAAATTTTATGATGAAAAAAATACTCCTTTATTAATAAAATATAGGAAAAAATATCAAAATGGTGTCGTAACTTTACCCATTTTTTAGTTTGGTACTATAAGTTTGAACTTATCTAATTTGGCAGCATAACTTTGTTAATGGTCTTCAAAATGATCCCATCGGGTCTTAATTACACATTTTGTTGATGTGTCATGATATTAGTGTAAATAATTAATTTAATTGTGTCATTTAGGTGCCGACATTCCCTAAGAATCGACTTGGTGAAATCCACTATTTCATATATCGGAAAACGGAATGATCCGTCGGGCTCGGGGTTGCTCTCTGTTAATAGATCAGATTGGACCAATATCAATCCGTTTTCGTCTATTCATTCCAAGACAAGAATTGAACAACCCTCAATCAAAATAAAAAAACTATTCATATGTTGTTGAATAGAAATACAGGATTCCAGTCGTTGATAATTTTGTCATCATCCAATTGTTTTCGAATGGGTCCATTCAACGGTGTAAAATATCACAATGTGATAAAAGAATCAATTAAAATTACAAAAGATCCTGGAATTCAAATTAAGAATTCGACGGGGCCTTTAGGAACAGCCCTTCAATGTAGGCATTGATTGGGTTTTACATACCCATATGGATACTTTCTGTCCCATTTGCTTCAGACTTTCAGAGTGAGAATGAGACCATTGAATTAGAAATAGGGTTAGAAAGTGTCCACCTGTGTAGGTCAAATCCAGTTAATAACTACGTGGTATCAATATGGCACACTTAAATCAATTATTTACACTAATCTGAAGCCACTTCAGCAAATTGGGGGTGATTAAGGCCGATGAGACATGTTGGAGACCATTAGCAAAGTTATGGCATCAAATTAGAAAACTCCAAACTTATGGTACCAAACTAGAAAATGGGCAAAGTTACGGCACCATTTTGATATTTTTTCCATAAAATATACTCTCTCTGTCTCAGCTAAGATGTACTTCCTCCGTTTTCAAATAATTGGAACGGACCCACAGTGCACGCAATCCAATGCACTTTTTAAATCATTAATAACTCAAGTTCGGTACAAATAAAAAATCTAAAAGTTCCATATTTAAAAACTACTCGACGAGACGAATCTAACAATATCTCACTTAGCTATATTTTAACTTGTATAACTATGATAAAACTTTATGTCAAAGTGCGTTGGTGAATAGTACCAAATCTCCTAATGTTACAATTTATAAAAAACGAAGGGAGTATTATTTAACTTCTGCACATAATCCAATGCACATTTTTAATCGTTAATATAACAAAATATATACAAGGGAAAATTATGTAAATATATATTCTAAAACTATACAATTAGACGAATCTAACAATACCGAACTCGGCAATTTTCTTCAAATATATAGCTACAATAATATTGAATCAAAATTGAATAATAAATAATATCAAAAAGTCAAACAATACATCTTATATGGGACGAAGTGAGTAGTAGAATAGGTTCCGAAGGCCTTTGATCTCTCCGAAAGGATGTCGTATAGAGGATGTAGTTATTTTTAAAAAATATGGTTTCGACTTTCGACCGATTTTATTAGGTAATTAGAGTATTTTACAGTATTTTGTAACAATGATCACCACGTGGCTCAGTAAAAGAAAATTTTAATTTAGTTACCGAAGAAGCTCATTAGGCCTTTAGTGGCAAAAAATAACTCGGTCGCTAAATGTAACACAAATAATTTTTGGAAAAAATGCCAAATATATCCCTTTTGTTTTAAAAAAAGCCAAATCTATCCTTTTTTTATTTTATTACCGAATTTATCCTCTACGTATGCTAATTATATCCAGAAATATCCTAAATTCACTAATCGTGGAATGGCTGCTGACGTGGCAATAAATTAACTTAAACCCTATACGCTGGATGGGATTTGAAGTGTCTCTCAATTAAGGCTGGGAAAAAATACCGAGTATACCGCATACCGCACATACCGTATCGAAAAAAAAAATATCGAAATTTTCGGTATACCGTAATTTTCGGTACGGTATCATACCGAAAAAAATTCTCCGTACCGTATACCTTACCGAACTTTACGGTATGAAAAATTTCATAGCGTTGCCATACCGAACATTTCGGTATACCGATCTTCGGTATACCGAAAGTTTCGGTATGAAATATTTTCATACCGTTTCCATACTGACATTTCGGTAAGTTCGGTATATTCCGCTATACCGAACATTCAGTACATACCGACATACCGTATCGCGGTATATACCGACATACCGAATATTCACTACATACCGACACCGGTATTGCGGTATATACCGGCATACCGAACTTTCGCTATATACCAACATACCGATATTACGGTATATAACGGTATCGCGGTATATACCGATACCGTGGTATATACCAAAGTTCGGTACGGTAGCGATATACCGCGGTATCAAAAAATTTATACCGTTACCGTACCGAAATCTTACGGTACGGTATGATACCATACCGAAAATTACGGTATACCGAAAATTTCGATATTTTCGATATTTTTTCGATACGGTATGTGCGATATGTAGTATATTCGGTATTTTTCCCCAACCCTAATTGAGACACACTTCAAATTCGATCCAGCGTGTAGAGTTTAAGTTAATTTATTGCCACGTCAGCAGGCATTCCACGATTAGTGAATTTAGGATATTTTCGGATATAATTAGCATATGTAGAGGATAAATTCGGTAATAAAATAGAAAAAAGATAGATTTGGCTTTTTTTTAAACAAAAAGGATATATTTGACCATTTTTCCAATAATTTTTGTACGTTTATTCAACATTGTATATTTGTATTTAGCTATATATGTCTATAGGTATACAAAAATAAATAAATAAATAAAATATTTCTCAAAAACAAATTTTGTTGCATCATATAATCACCAATTGGAACTATTTTGCATATGGCGAAGTTATTATATTATGATCTATTCAAAAATATTATGCATTCTGCATGATTTATCCTTCAAAATTACTTCTATAGATATTAATGTTAACCGTTCTAAAAAATCTTTATATATTAGTATAATTTATTTTTAGAAAGTTTTTACTTTATACATGATCTAAAACATCATATCTAGGGATGAAAACGGTACGGATACGGTTGGATAGTGTCGGATATGGATATATCCATTTTTTTTTGTCGAATTCGGTATCGAATACGGATGGGCCGGATACGAATACGGTTTCGGATATTTTGGATTATGGATACAGGACGGATATATGATGGATACGGATTCAATCGGATAATTTTCTATAATCTTTTTTAAATTATAATTATTAATAATTTTTAATTTTTAAATAATAATATATTAATATATTCGGATATCCATATTTAAAATCCGGATAATATCCTATCAATTTTCGGATACAGTCGGATATTCTCGGACACGGTTAGATATTTTCGGATACAAATACGAATGCGGATATTAAAATACGGATTCGGATACGAATATTGAAATATCCGGCCGGATAGTCGAAAATGGATTCGGATTCGAATATAATCGGATACGGCATCGGAACGGTCGGATATTTATCGTACCGCTTTCACCCCTAATCATATCAACTAATTACTTTATTTTTTCTTCAATTCAAATAAACATCAACTAATTGCATAGACAACTCAAACCCGATATCTTGCTTAAGTTCCCATCCACTCAAACTAACTCCTATTGGTCAAATCCGTGTCATATTTGCGAATCAAATGTTGGGGTTTTAAGGTGAAGGTTTTTAATCCTTTCCCCTAAACCCTCTACCCTTTTGCACTGCTTTCTGCTTAGCCTGAGGGTTTCATCCTCGTCGAAACCCTAAGAAAGCCCCGTTTCTGTGTCCAGCCGCCGTCCCTGCTGCCAAAGAAATTTCTTTTCACAAGACCGCTGCAATGGCTGTTAGTCTCTCTCTTCCCTGTTTTCATTTACTTTCTTCCTTGTTGATTGCTAAAATGCTTCGGTTTCGTTACTGCCTGCCCGGGTGCACCATTTATCAATTATCATACATGGGTCTGAAAATTCTCTCTCTCTCTCTCTCTCTCTCTCTCTCTCTCTCTCTTTTATGTTCGGGGCTCTTGGCTTTGTAATTCTTGATCGTTTGACCCAATTATGAGCTAATTTTTCCGACATTATTAGCATTTTAATTGAGAGTTCCCTGGAAGACTAGATTTTGCTGAATGTGGATAAGATTTAGTGGCGTGAAATTAGCTTTAATCCGCACTTTATTAACATTTTATGTACTTCACAATCATTTTTGTATGTTATGCTTGCAGACTGTTCCAGTTAACCCAAAGCCTTTCCTGAACAATTTGACTGGCAAGCCTGTTATGGTAAAACTGAAATGGGGAATGGAATACAAAGGTAATAAACATGTAGTTAATCGCCTGTCTCCTAAAGTTTGTGTCTTTCACATTTAATTGTTTCTCGGTTATCTTGAACAACATTGATTTTCTTTTTGCCTTTCATGCAGGTTTCCTCGTCTCTGTGGATTCATACATGAACTTGCAGGTACCTAGTACAAATTGAACTGTATATAATCTAACAATCACAATCTTGATAAATAAAGGAGAATTGAACTGATATGCGTTAAGAATGTGAAATTATGGTGAAGATGTACAGTGGAAAATTTTTATTTTGTGATATACACTGTATACAAAGTATAAAGAAAACCATAATATTTAAAAAAAATAAACATTTTTGACTAATAAGATTGAACCGGAACAAGAGCTTGAGCGTTTAGCACTGCTTACAACTAAATTACTAAGTGGGTATTTTTGTCAGCTTGCTAATGCTGAAGAATATGTTGATGGGCAATGCACTGGAAGTCTCGGAGAGATCTTGATAAGGTAAATATTCTAACTTCTAAGCATTTGTTTTCATTCAAGTACTTCGGAAATTGTAATCTAGAGTGATTGAGGACATGTTTACAGTATTTTTCTAGTCTATAACTTAACAATAATTGAATACAAGACTTGAATCTGTTTGCTTGTCATTGCTAAGTTTGATAATTGAGAAGGGTAAGGCAGGTGTGACTGCTAAAGAAAACAATGGCCGCGGCAGTTGAGTTTGTTTCATATGTTTGGCATATATTCCTTGCCAATGAATTTTTAAAGAATTGAATTGAAATGCTTTGGTTTTGTTTCTTGTACGCTTTGGTTGTAGGTGGGATATCCTGATCATGGTGTACTTGACATGTATAAATTTTATTTCTGGCGGAAAAAAGTGAAGATACTAGAGGGCAATGAGTGAGGAAGGGTGGTTGGAAACCTTAGTCTTTGTTTATTTTGATAGATTTGGATTTAACTCATGGATTTCAAAAATGGACTTGGCTTCATTTGGAGCAGAGTCATCATTCAGATACATTCTTCAAATCAAACTTATATTCAACCAAACAGACCTTAAGTTCTTTGAGATTCAAGATATACATCTTGAGGTTACAGTGAGGTATAAAAACATTAGGGACATTTACTTCTGCTATAGGGATAGGAATTGGAATGATTTTGACATTTAAAACCTCTATTTTTTTCATTTAATTTTATTTTTATAATAATTCAGCGTGCTTCACAAGATTGAGAATTGTTCCCAAATTTTTGAATTCATGTGATTAACTAAACAATAGGAATGGGATCCTTTTATACCTAATGCCCCCATAAATATGCTCTTCCAAATTCATGAACAGCATGACCTTGAGTCCCTTCCCTACTGCTGGCTCATATCATTTACCTTCAATGAAAAATAAGCTGGAGAAAATTTTATGCTCTTCTATATGAATAAATGTTAGTTACAGTTATGCATAATTTCTTAGGTTTCACAATAAGCTTTAATTCTAGATTGGGAACTGTGCCTATCACCGTCTTCATTCTTTCAGCCATAAACTTGCTTAGTTGCTAATATAGTATTTATTTTGGTTTGTTCATGTATTATTCATACTTTGTCCAAGTAGTATAGCCCTGAGATGGTGCTATCATTGCCATTTTCACTAGCCACATCAATGAAAGCACTCCAGTCTTTTACAAATTACCCAGCCTTTTAAAAATAAATAAATAAGTAAATAAAAAGTACAGTATAATTCATGTTCTGTTTCTAGTTTGTGACCAAATCTCCTATGTCATTGCCTTTCGCAGGTGCAATAATGTTCTCTATCTTCGAGGTGTTCCTGAGGATGAAGAGATAGAAGAAGCTGATCAGGATTAGGCAGTGGCAGTTGTCAATGCTTTTCCTCATTGTTAGTGACTGAATGCTATCCATTATCCGCAATCTTAGGTTTCTGTCATTGCAAAATAGTCTGTACTTGAATTATTAGACCAACGCGTTTTTAGCTACGTAATTCGTGTATAATATGATGTTTTGAATCCATTGAAACTGTGTGGATGTTCTTCATCTTATATTGCGATTATGTTAAAATTTCACTCTCGGTGTGAGCTCTGTAATTTTCCATCGTGGTTGCACAACAAATTGACAATAGGAGAAACTAAAGAATTAGGGGTCTTGAAGCAATCCTCCATCTTCCTCTGTAGATCAATATGACAGACTTACTAGAAATGGCTCTCCAAGTAGGAGACATATACTTTCCCTTGAAACAAGAATAGCACACATCATCGAAGAGATATAACATTGTATTTAGTAGCCATATAATACTACTTACAAGCAATTAATGCTTGATTAAAGCAAACTTATGTGACATTTTAGTTTGATTTGGTTTTTGAGCAAGTAATTTTTTAAATGCTAAGCTTTATTCTATTTAGTATTTGATGATGAAATGTATCAACCAGAAACAACCTTCAAACAGGTTTTAAATTAGATTATTTGAAAGAGCTTTAGAAATAGCATTATACTTCACTATAAGCCAATTGCATTTGTTTGGATGGATATATTTATCAATTCATTGTAATCTTCTCTCATGAAAAATAAATAAATAAATAAATAAATAAGAACTTATAGTTGGAAGTTTGAATCTCCACCCTGACATCCAACTCTCCCTACTTGAACTAGAATTGAATTGATCTTCCTCTACACCTTAACCCAAGAGTAGGAGTATGCTAATTTCCCACGTCGAGCATTCCAAACAGCAAGAAAAATAATATTAGCAGAAAAATCTCTAGTATTGTTACCCCTTCTCCCACGTGATCTGGGTCCTTGGCGGATTCGTCTGTGTTCACTTTCCACCATCCAACTGAGAGGTTGGTTAACATGTTGCACTCCTTCCCGAATATAATGCCATGAATTTGAAGTCGCAGATGGAGATGAATGTTATTGAGCCACATGCCCGCTGGCTTTAGGGCCATCTATTCCCCGTGGTTGTGGTTTTAAACAATTAATCGGACACAAGTTAAACAAACGGGACAAACACATGATTAGCGCGGTTGAGATGGAAATAATATTATGACCACAGAAGAGGCCAAGAGCACTCCATGTCTGCACCAAAATTAAAAAATCCTTGATGCATTGTACTAAAGAACTTGGGCGCCTACTTGGGATCGTCATTAATGCATTCCGGTGTGGGTAAAACAACCTTGGCGAGAATGGTTGAAAATGCAAAAAGATAGTTATCTTGGAGGGTAAGTCCAAGTCGCGTCTGTCTATGGCGGAAAGATTAGTTCTTGCAGCCCTGCTGACCTCTTCAATTTAGACTTGTCTTCTCCCTAAAACTCTATTCTACTCTTGTCCTGTTATAATTGACGGGGGAGGCGGGAGGAGGAGTTTGGAGGAAGGTGGTAAACTTCTTCTCAATGAGGGATATTGAGATGGTGAATAACTAGGGAATGGTTTTTGGGTATCATTTTGGGAGGATGATAGAGAGAGCAAGGGATGGATGGTGCAGACATGCTTGGGGAAGAAGAAGAAGCTGACCTGGAAATGGAGAAGCTATCGTCGAAGGGGAAAAATGTAGTCTTGGAATTAATTATGGGCTGGAGTAGTGAATATAATAATGATAGAGTAATGAATACAATAATGATAGTATTAGTTATGTTTTGTCTAATTCCATTTAAGTCTTGTTATCATGGGCCGTAGGCCTTTTTCCTTGAGTACATAAAATAATTGTAATTAGGGCGAAGGCAGACATTGAGAAATAACATTGTCTTTGAGCCAGAGGCTGGCTGGCCGGCGGTGACTTCCATCATGAGGTCCCAACAATACGACAGATAACACTTTTGCGATGAGACCAACATGAACGAAAGATGAATCCATGCTTTACGAACTTCTAACCGTTGCTGACCTACATATATAGAACCTTGCAACAAAACAATTGTGGAATTTTCATGCATTGCCGCTTCAAGATTACCACTTTTCATCTTTTTGTTGCCTTCTTGCGTCCTTTTTAGAACTTCCCTTTTTATCATCTTGTCATATGATTTGATACTTGATAAAGCGCACAGAGATTTTTTTTTTTTTTTTAAAAAAAGAAATGTTAAATTAACAACAATATGAATTAATAATATAGCCTATAAAATGATAAATTAACAACAATATACATCAACAAATGAATAGAATTGACTTATATTTTGCGCCACGGGAATAATAATCTTTTAGAAAAAGATAAAGAATAAGAAGATTCATTCACAAACTAATTTGGAAAAGATAATAATAACACTGATGAAAGCTGCAGCCAGCCATGAAATTTATCTTCCAACCCCAAATGTAACTCAAACACAATTTCTCCAATGATGTATAAAATATAAATATGCAGTCAGCTCGACTGCTGTTACTCCAATTGAAATCTTATGTTGTCCTAAATCATCTAAAAAGATCCTGCCATATGCAGATTTGTTTGAGTGTTGGTAGTCTTTCTCGTTAAGGGTTACTCAAATAGTGAAATTCAGAGGGATGCTCATCGAAAATCATTGTGTGCAGAGACAGGTTCCAGTTTTGAAGCTTATGCAGAGAAATAGCATCATAAACAATATGAAATAGAACCAACCTCCAGAGAGTGTGTTGATGTTCTTCCCAGGGAGTTGTATGCTGACGTTCGATTCCAAGATGGCAGAACCATCGCTTCGTTGTGAAAAGCCAAAAGAAAGAGTAATTTTAAGGGTTTTGGGCTTGTCTAACTCTAATGACTGGTCTTTGCCATTGCTGCTCGTCAGATTTCTTATTTGAATCATGCCAGCGGTGACATGAACTGAACTTGACGGCTGAGATAAGGAGTTGGGATGGAGAGCAACATCTTTTGAAGAACACTCTGCCGCAAAGACTGATGAGGTGCTACCCAACAACATATGACTTGCCCGTTTGGTGAATGGATGAAGGATATCTGTAGAGAAAAACAAGTTAGAATTTTTAAAACTACGAGCTCATTTAGATGAGCTCTAGAAATACCAAAAGCCAAGTGACCCCTAAGGTTGTGTTTCTAGAGAAAGTAGGTTTATTGTTTTTTTGTAGAAGCAAATACATAAATTACTTTTGCCTATATAGGTGTAGGACATGCTAGGCTTATAGGTCTGATCCTGAAACATATGACAACTTTTAGTACCTGATTCGCATTTCACAGAATTTAGCTCGTCGGACACAGATGCTGATGCATCATCATAGCTATTGTTGGCATTTAATTGTGCGCCCGGTAAAGTATATTGCTCCATTTCATCATGCAATTCCTGGCACATAATTATAAGAAGTGCCATGTTTCAGGATGGAAGTCAAAGGATGACAAAATATAAGTGAAACATTACCTTCAATGGAAGCAATACTTGGCGAGAAATAACATCATCAATTTCAAGCATCATGGAAGGATCGTATGCAAAGGGATGAGTGTTGGTATCACTGGTATCAGATATTAAGCAGTAATCCTCAAGCATGTCAGAAGCAGTGCTGCTTTTAATGGAACTTGACCGGTCGTTAGATTGAGTATACCCTTCAAGACCGTATTGCACTTGCACATTATCTGAAGGATCAAAGTGAGGTTCATCGAGTAAGAACTCTGAACAATCGAAATTCTCAGACTTGACTGATTCACCAATGTGCTCATGTTTGAGTTTGACTGCTCTCACATGCATGTTTACATGCTGCTTAGGTTCACAATCTTGTTCAGCTGCATCAATTATGACCTTTGGGGCATCATGGGCAGATTCTGCAGGTCCTTCCACACAGCTTCCATCTTCAGAGTGCAGTTTCAACAGAGGAGTATGGGACGGATCCTCTGATCCAAGAATCTAGTGCAAAGAAATGTTGTGGAAAATGATCATGGAAAAGGTAACTCGCTGAAAGAATAACCCCAAAGAGAGAGAGAGAGAGAGAGAGAGAGAGAGAGAGAGAGAGAGAGAGAGAGAGAGACAACCAGGTAAAGCACAAAGCAGATAGAAGTGCAGTACCACAGTCCACAGCCACTCCATGTACTTTGTTCTTAACAAATAATAACTGCCAAACCACTTAATGAAAAACATAGTAGAGTAATTCACAAATTTCAATAGATCCTATGAGAAAGAGTTTGCACTGCTTCTAGCACTTTCCAAAGTTGTGGAGTTTTTAAGCTCTGCGACCTATAATAATATATTAGCCAGTTCACTGTTTGGATTTACCCTCCACTCTACCATGAGTACTCTAAATGTTTGATATAGAGAGAAAAGCAACAGATAAGATTCTCTGCAGAATCTAGTTTTTCATCTCTCGGAAAACCCTTGATGTAAAACTGGACAATGTATTTAATCATTCCCACATGTTAGTTTTCCACTTCTAGTTTTAGCTTCCATGGCTCTAATTTGTATAAGCAGCAGCAAAAGATATCCAAGTTCCCAAGGAAAGCCATGAGGAAAATGATCCTTCTTACAAATTGAAGTGTAAGGTACATGAAGTAAGTCCCAATTAAAAGAAAACAAGATGCATTCAGTCAAGTATTCCTTAGTGATCCACATGGTTCAGTTAAACAGAGGTAGGGACTCAAAAGTGAGGAAAATGAACAAATAATAAAAAATTAAGATGGCAATAGAACAAACCTCTTCAAGATCATGACCGTCCAAATAAGCATTATCAACTTCCTCTGCTGCCTCCACTTTTGGAACCAATTCAAACTCATCATCCTCCCAGTCCTCTTCCACAAATGGCGCCCCATATTTTTCCCCATTCTTTGGCCCTGAACCGCTCTTTTGGAAAACTCGGCAAAGCACAAACGCATCCTTCTCCACCAAAACACATATAATTGCAAAATTGTCAAGACTTCACAAAAAATATCCCCTACTACTCATCATGATAACAATTTCAAGAAATACATGTCATATAACATCATTCTATCATCCATGGCGATAACATGAATTACAGAAGTAAAATCTAACCAGAATTGTGATTTAATCTTAAACAAAAAGAACATCAACAATCTTCATTCTTATGTTGATTAACTGAAAGCCTAAAACTAACTTCAAAACCACATTCAATAAACCGATTACTTTGCCATTTTCTTATCTGTCAAGCCTGACTCCACTGTTGTTACCTTATCACCATGTCTAGAAGGAAGAAATAGGGGAATTTTCTTGTCTCATCAAATCACACAGAGGAACGGAAGATACAGACTTAAGTATTCATACTAATATGGCACATAGTAACAGAATAGCATACAACATTAACACAAATTATCCCACCTGAGCAATGTGAGCTTCCTCCAACTCCGAGTCAGCAAGCCTGTATTCATGCATAACCCAATTACTTCTCTGACCCTTTGGAGCACGGCCACTATGATAAACAAGAGTTTTCTTCATCCCAACAATTCTAGACTTATGGTAGACATCCCTATCCTTTCCAGTTGTTTTCCAGTAACCTTTTTCAGTGGCTCTGTTGGTCCTTGATCCATTACCATACTTCTTATCCAACACACTGAAGAAATACCACTCTAAGTCTCTAGCTTTTAGCTTCGAGAAGCCTAAAAACACCCCAAAATCACTATTATGTTCAATTGTTAACTTGGTGATATGGAAAATTAAATTCAGTGCAGTTTAAATCACTATACAAGTATAGGAGTTTAAGAAAAAAGCATCCAAACATACAGAAATGTAAATGGCGGTTTGGAAGGATTGAGAGTGTAGTCCATCATTCTTTAAATGACACTACAGATGATCTTCATTCATCAATTTTTTTCTCAATTCAAATTATCATTAAGGAGAGTGTATCCTAATGCCCTTGCTTCATCCATGCTCCCAAGAGGAAATCAATTGATAGCATAATCAGGCATGGATGAAATAATCTCAGTTATTATGCATATAATCGACTTCAAAATGCCAACACGCAGAAATTGACAAATAGAGCAAATACACACAAACATAAACTTCATATACAAAAAGATGAAACCAGGGACAAATTCTATGCTTTTTAGAGACATTCCATTGCCAAAAATTGGATAAACATTTCATACCAACAAAAAGCTAACTCAGCAACACTGAATTGTACCTTACAACATGATTCCCCAAAATAAACATAAAACCCCAAAAACAAAAGCCCACCCGCCTCACTGACAATCCAAATATATCTTTATTGGAAAATTCCCTACGAAAATTATCCTAACAAATTCTAACCATTTAGTGAAATAGACAATAATGATTGGCATGAATTTGATTCGAACATCTCTCAAAATTATATAAACCTGCAGTCAGCAACAGCACTAACAATCGGAAACATGAAGGTATTTGAATAGAAGCAAATCCATGACAAAATTAAAACACACACACAAAATGATACAGGGGGTTGGGTTCAGAAATGACATACTCGGAAGATCCCAAGGCTCAAACTTGTAGATATCAATATCGGATATGGCATCAACTCGAAAACGCAGTCCACAGACTTTTCGCCTCAAATAATAGCGTACCAATTCCTCATCCGTTGGATGAAAACGAAACCCTGGACCGAGCATACTTGACGATTTGGTGGAAGGTTAATGCACCTTTGAAAGGGAATTTTAGGAAGGGAGATTAATGAACCTTGGTGGAGGGTTGAGGACCAGCAAACTCTCAATGACCTGTCACCTGGTGGTGGTGGTGGTGGTGGGTGGGCTGTGTAGTGCAGACAGTTCAAGCAACGCCTAAATAAATACGCAGTTAAATTTTACTCCCTCCGATTCCTCATAGATTACATGACTATTTAGCAAAAATCACGCATCCTAAGAAATATCATTATTATTGGCTAATTTTTTATTTTTACCCCTATTCTACTAAAAAAAGTAAAATAAAAATGGTGAGATATTGTATAATATTTTAGGGTAATATTTATGAAAAGATAAGGATAATATTGGAAATTTATGATATAAATATGTAAAATGACAATTATTTTGAAATGTTTTTAGTTTTTAAAAAGACAACTAAAAAATAACAGATGGAGTAATTTTTTAAATACAAAATTGTCCATAAACTTAATTATTGGAATTGAATTATGATATAATATACTTTATTTATTAGAAAAATCTTTGTGTGAAATATTATAATAAAAGTAAAATAAATTTCCATAATCAAATAATAATAATAATAATCAAATGATTCGAATGATCCACTTTTATTATTATTATTATTATTATTATTATTATTATTATTATTATTATTATTTCAAATGTTTTTTATTTTATTTATAGCTATATATATTTTTTTATACTGTAATATCTTTACTGAGAAAACTAGCATTACCGTTTGGAAAATAATTAAAGTTTAGAGTTTGGACTTTAAAATTTGAAATTAATAGTGAAAATTAGTTTCAAACTGAAATAACTTTAAAAGTGATATTTGCTATTTAAGTATAAAATTAGAGTTTAAACATTTGAGTTTGAAAAGTTAAATAAAAACTTGGAAGGGTAGAGTTTTAGCGGTATTGTTTATAATTTGACTATTAAAATAAAATTCTTTTATTATTTATAATAATTTTGAAATTTCAAATGCTAAGCGCTAACATTTTTTATGTATGGTTTGAGAATACCCGGTACATGCAAAAAAATAATAATAAAAAATGCTAATGCTAACATTTTTTACCGTCTAAGCACACATAAGGGCTTCTCCAGCGGGTACGTCAAAATAGTGGTAGACGCCAAAATAATGGAGAAAAGCACTGCAACAGTAGACTTCAAACGCGAGACCGAGCGTCAGTATGCCGGCAAGTGAATAGTGCCCCCGCTTATTGTAGCGGCCCACTGTAGCAACGCTATATTCTTTTTTTTCTTTTTTTTTTCATTTTTTACTTTTATTGTAGGAGTACTTCACTACTTTTTTTTTGTTCTATTATGTTAAGTTTTTTAATAATTAAGATTATATAAATTATATATAATTTTATATCTAGACAAATTTTTAATACCATAGTATATTAGCACATCAAAAAAAATATCATAGTAAAATTAAAAAAGTCAAAACTACTTAATAAACAGTAACAAAAGTTAAAACATGCCATTTAAAAAAGAACAGAGTAGTATATTTTAATTATATTTAAATATATACAATATATTAATTGATTAAAATTGAATGAATAGTTAAAGGAATAAAAATGGAATATTCTTAAATAGAGTGAAATTTAGAGTTGATTGTTGGATATTGAAAATGAAAAACGGTAAACTTGACTGGGAAATAGAGAAGAGTTGACTGAGAATTAGAGTTTATTACTAGAGATAGCCTAATAGAAAAATGAACAATATAGTCCTTTTTTTAATAGAAAAATTCAAATCAATCATTTTTTTGCCCAATTAATCCGCTACATATACTAATTATGTCACAATTGGTCATCAACCCATTAATATGCCCTAATTGCTGACGTGACAATGATTTTGCCAATATAGTCCGGATTTTTCCAAAAATCTAAATTGGTTCGTTATTAAATTTTTGCGTCCTAACATGCAGTCCAATGCACACTTTAAATCAATAATACCTCAAGTTCGGTATAAAGTGAAACTTCTAAATTTTCGATATTTAAAAACTACACGACGAGACGAATCTAACAAGAACCAACTTGGCTCATTTTAATTTATATAACTATGTTTAAACTTTAAGTCAAAGCATGTGTGTAAATAATAGAAAATTGTAACACCCCGGATTTGATCACCCAGGCCGGGATGCCACTGCCACACCTCTCAAGCAAGACATGACTTCATTCGAGCTTACTTGAGAGATGCAAGGCTAATGGTATAAAATCATTTAAAACAACCAAGTCTGGAAGTACTTTTATTTAAAAATAATAATCATTCATATCAAGTAATACGCAGCGGAAAGATATATAAGTTTATGAAGCGGAATTTAAACATAGGGCCGACATGGCCAAAACACGGGTTAACAGGCCCGTATGAGTCTCGTGCAGAAAATAGTAAAATGTCCAAATTTAATCCCCCGGATGAATGCTCATGCTCCATACTCTGTCATAAAAAACACATAAACAACATTTATCAGTATTAAAGAATACTGAGTAAGACAATCCCTAGCATAGCAATAAAGGGGAATTTAATGATTAATTTAAAAATTCATTTTAAGCATGCATGTTTAGACAACAATGAAATCCATAATTTATCATAATCAATTAAATTTAAAAATAATGATCTAAGGCATAGGCATAAGTTTAAGGACATAATTTAAAAAGCATAATTAATGGCATAAATAAACAATAATTTAATACATTTAAATTTTGCTCCCCTTAACTAAGAAGAGGACGTCGCAACCACATATCCCAAGTATCTCGTTTTTCATGTATCAAGTTTCAGAATTGCCAAAGCAATCCGAGTATCAAATTTCAGAATTGCCGAAGCAATCCGAGTATCATGCCATACACAGTACCACTCCGGAGCCTCGAGTAACTCATACGGATACACCCGAGAGTGTAGACTAATTTCACAATGGCCGTTTTGGCACAATTTCACAACATATCACATTTCGTCCACTCGGGCACAAATTCCAAGATAGAGGGACACCCTGCAGAGCACTCACCTCCTACTTATGTGGAGATCTAGCTCAGCCTAGATTAATGGGATTTTGTAGAAAAAGTGTTTTAGTTTTTAGACATATCTCACAAATCACGTATTTCTCAAAAATCGAGTTTTTCAACATTTCGACCAAGCCATTGCCACAATTTACGCCATCTCAGTTTAAAAATTCATTTCAAAGGCAATCGACTCAAAATTTTCACATTAGATCAAAAACACGCTATCGAAAAACTTTCGTGTTTTAAGTTTCTTGAAATTATGTGAGAAAATGGGTGAAATTTTACAATCTTTACAAAGTACAAAATCTGTCAACTTTGTCTACATAGCGCACTGATTTTCAAAAGAGTTTTTGACTTATCAAACGACCTCCAAAATTTATGAAATTTTACAGGCACTTAAAAGACACCAAAATAAACAGGTTTTATTAGAGGTAAATTATTCTAATTCCTTACGGATTAAAAAAAGAATAATTCATCAAGTTCAGTCTTAAAATCTGTCGACTTTTTCTTCTCGGACATAGTGTATTCAAAATGGGTTTTGACTATCCAAACCTTAATGAAAATACACGAAATGTTACAGGCATATTCTTAAGACATTTATCTACAACTTTTATATTTTCACCAAAGATTATTTTTGACCACAAGTGATAGAAAAACGCACAACAAGTTCGACTACATAATCTGTCCAGATTTTCAAAAAGTTTGTTTATTACAGAAAGTTGGGCGCGATTTGGGATAGCAAATCTTAATAAAAATGCATGAAATTTTAACAAAAGCTAGATTAAGATGTTAAGAACAAATCTATAGTTCGGGGTTTTTCGTTTCGGATTCTCGAAATAGGGTTTTTCGGCCAATATCAGAAACCGCGTAAAGATTGAATCTTTTATGTCCGATTTTAGTGTTTAGTTAAAATCTAATGTTTCTAATGGTTCAAAACCACCGATATTGATATGTAAGGCATTATTTACTTGAATCTCGCCCTAGACTGTCTCGGGGTCGTCCGGGCTATAAGATTTGACACGAATGGATCTCCTCAACGCAAAGCTTCCAACTTTGGCCACGAATTCGAATCGAAAGAAGAAATCTAATGTTAGATCTAATTTTCGGGTTCGAAAACTTAAACGAAAACCTATGAATGACTCACCACAACCTGGAATACTAAAGATCTTGTTCTCCACGCCTCCTCCGTCGATTTTTGTCGCCGGAAAGTGATCGGAAAGTTTGAAGTTGGTGATTTCGGGTGTTGGAAGAACTTTGGAGAGTTGGAGAGTGTTTTTGGGGCTGCTAGGGTTAGAGTCTTGAAAATAATGAGTCCTAAGACCTCTAAATCCAAACATATACACCTCCATCAACCAGGATTGAGTTTCCAAAGTCGGGGTCGAAAATATGGTAAGAAATCGCCGGAAAAAGAAAGTTGATCGGCCCCTGCCTTCCCACGCGGTCTCGGCGCGGGATAGGTCCCGACCGCGCGGCCTCCGGCTTGGCTGCGGTCGGGCCGGGCCGTGCGATGCGTCGGGCCTTTCCTCCTCTCGTTCGGGTTTCTATCCCCCGACGTTCTCGGACTCGGTTTTCCGGGTTATTTTCAGATTCCAATTCCTGTCCTAAATTTTATTTCGTCTTCCAATCAATTCCCTATTCGAATTCTCGAACCCATTTAATTTAATTTCGTTGCCGTCGAGTTCGTCGTCTTTCAATTCTCATGTAATGACTTATTTATCTAGATCATTTTCGACTTCACGGTTTATTGGAATTAAAATTCCTTTGCTATCCGCATTAATTCCATTTCCTATTATCAAAAGTCTCGGGTATTACAGTCTACCCCCCTTAAGAATCAACTTCGTCCTCGAAGTTGGGCGACTTACTGTTCGATTGTTTGATTGATTGATTAATTATCATTTGATTGGTTGATTATTTGTTGATTGTTTGTTTATTATTTGACTGAACCCAGAATTGAAATTTCCAAGTTGCCTACGTACCCTGTGAAGGGATCAAGTCATTACGTAGTTCAAAACAATTTGAATTTATTTATTTGGGATACAAAATGTTCGGGGTCGTTACATCCTCCCCCCTTAAGATTACAGTTATGTCCCCATAATTGTGGTCGCATCGTCTTGGAATAGGGTCGGGTAACGCTCCCTCATGTTCGTTTCCACTTCATATGTAGCCGTTTCGCTCTCATGGTTCGACCAAAGAACCTTAACCATCTTCACGGCCTTATTTCTCGTTACTCTCTGCTTCACATCGAGTATTCGCACCGGGATTTCTTCGTAGCTCAGGTCATCATCCAATTCAATTGCCTCCGGTTGGAGTACATGTGTTGGGTCGTGCACATACATCTTCAATTGTGACACATGGAACACATTGTGCACTCGAGCCAGTTGTGGCGGTAAGGCTAGTCGATATGCTAAAGTACCGAATCTTTCTAGAATCTCGTAAGGTCCTATATATCGAGGGCTTAACTTTCCCCGTTTGCCAAAGCGCATCACCCCCTTCATCGGTGATATATTTAGCATGACCTTATCTCCAACTTAAAATTCTAGGTCTTGTCGTCGTACATCGGCATAACTCTTCTGTCGGTCTTGAGCCGCTTTCATCTTTCCTTGAATGATCTTAATTTGTTGAGCCATATCCTCAACAAGTTGTGGTCCTACTACCACTGCTTTATCGTTTTCTACCCAACTTAATGGACTTCGGCACTTCCGTCCGTACAGTGCTTCAAATGGTGCCATGCCGATGCTAGCATGGTAGCTATTGTTATAGGAGAATTCAATTAACGGTAAATGATTTTTCCAACTACCCTTAAACTCTAGGACGCACGCTCTTAGCATGTCTTCCAGGGTTTGGATCGTCCTTTCCGTCTGTCCATCCGTCATTGGGTGGAATGCGGTACTCATCTTGAGTTGCGTACCGAGCGCTTCTTGTAGCGTAGTCCAAAAGTGAGAGACGAACCTACTGTCTCTATCGGAAATGATGTCATGCGGTACCCCATGTCGTCGTACCACATTATCGATATATGCTCGGGCTAATTGGTCCATAGTCCAAGTGTCCTTCATCAGAATGAATATGACCGTCTTTGTTAGCCTATCGACAATCACCCATATCTTGTTCATCCCTTTTGGTGATCGTGGTAATCCCGAAACAAAGTCCATCGAGATACTATCCCATTTCCAACTCGGGATTTCCAATGGTTGCATCAGTTCTAAGGGTTTTCATCGCACGACCTTGACCTTTTGGCACGTGAGGCATCTTGCTACAAACTCCGGTACTTCTCTCTTCATATTCGGCCACCAGTAATTCTTCTTCAGGTCCTTGTAAAGCTTGTCACCTCCGGGGTGAACCGAATATGGCGTGTTATGTCCCACCTCCATCAATCTTCGTTTCAATTCTCCGCATCCTTGCGGTATGCACCACCTTCCCTTGAAACGAATGCTTCCATCCTTATGGACAGCAAATCCTATCGCCTTTCCATCGGCAATGCTTTCCTTAATCCTTTTCAACTTCTCGTCACCCGGTTGGGCGAGCTTGATCTCGTCAAATATGGTCGATTCGACCACCATGGCATTGAGTACTTCCTTTACGGTGCCGGGGTGCACCAGTACAATGCCGGCGGAAGCACCAGCGAATTCGAAACATGCTGGGTCTTCCGACTTAGGGCATCGGCTACCACGTTGGCCTTTCCTTCGTGGTACGCGATTTCGAGATTGTAGTCCTTTATTAGTTCCAACCACCTTCTTTGCCTTAAATTCAACTCCTTCTGAGTGAATATGTACTTGAGGCTCTTGTGGTCGGCGAACATTCGACACTTTCGCCCATAGAGATAATGTCTTCATATCTTCAGAGCGAATACGACTGCCACGAACTCCAAGTCGTGTGTCGGATAGTTCGTCTCATGAGGTTTCAACTGACGCGATGCGTATGCGATGACCCTCGAATCTTGCATCAAAACGCATCCTAGACCTTCCTTTGAAGCGTCACTATACATCTCAAAATCTCCATCCTCGGATGGTAGTGCTAACACGGGTGTAGTGGTGAGTCGTTTCTTTAGTTCTTGAAACGCGGACTCACACTCACTAGTCCACTCGTATTTCACTCCCTTTTTCAGTAGCTGAGTTAGGAGTCGCGCGATTTTTGAGAAGTCCTTAACAAATCGCTTATAGTACCCAGCTAGACCAAGAAAACTCCTTATTTCAGTTGGACTTGTCGGCGATACCCACTCGGTTATTGCCGAAACCTTTGTCGGATCTACTGAAACTCCATTGGCGGTTACTATGTGTCCAAGGAATGCTTCCTTCAACCAAAATTCGCATTTGGATAACTTTCCATAGAGTTGGTTCTTGCGCAAAATCCCTAACACTTGATGCAAGTGTTGGGAATGCTCTTCCTCGCTTTTCGAGTAGATCAGGATGTCGTCAATGAATACTACGACGCATTGATCTAACAACTCTCTAAAGACATTGTTCATGAGGTTCATGAACATTTCCGGTGCGTTTGTTAATCCAAAGGATAACACTGTGGACTCGTAATGTCCATACCGAGTTCGAAACGCTGTCTTTGGAATATCCTTTTCGGCGATCCTTAGTTGGTGATAACCAGATCGCAAGTCAATATTCGAGAACACTGAAGCTCCTTTAAGTTGGTCAAATAAGTCTTCGATCCTCGGTAGTGGATACTTTTTCATAACGGTCACTTGGTTCAGTCCCCTATAGTTGATGCAGAGACGTAGTTCTCCGTCTTTCTTCTTAACGAATAAGACCGGTACTCCCCCACGGAGGCGTACTTGGTCTTATATATCCTTTCTCCAGCAATTCTTCGAGTTGCTCCTTCAACTCCTTCATCTCCAGTGGCGCCATGCGGTAAGGAGCCTTGGAAACAGGCTCTGTTCCCGGAATGAGATCTATGGTGAATTCGAGATCCCTCTCGGGTGGCATACCCGGGATGTCCTCGGGAAACACATCCGGGTATTCTCTTACCACTGGGATATTGTCAACCTTGTCCTCTTTCACCTCAAGGTTATGAATGTAGCACGCATGTAACGCGTATCCCTTACGCATCAAGCTACATAACTTGAGAGCGTTAACAATCTTGTTACGCCTCTTAGGGGGTTGAGAGTAAAAGACGACTCTCCTTCCTCTACTTTTCGACAGGGTGATTTTCTGCTTCTGACATTCTATCACCGCTTTATACTGGGCCAACCAATCCATTCCCAGTATAACGTCGAAGTCCTTTAAGTTAAATTCTACCAAGTTTGCGAAGAATTCTACATTCTATATAACTACAGGAATTCCGTTATAACGCTTTGATCATGTTACTACTTCTCCTGAAGGCATTTGAATCCCTAAACTAATCATCTCGCACTTAGGTAGATCTAGTTCTGGCAAAACTCGTGTTGATATAACAGAACAACTAGCTCCTGAGTCGAACAAAACTCTAAGAGGTACGCTTAAAACATGAAACATACCTGCCATCACGTCACCTTGCTCAGGCACATCAGCTTGGTTTATCACATTGAGCCGTCCTATGGGGCGTCCCTGGTTGCCCTGCTGATTTGGTTGATTGTTCGGGTTCGGGTTCTGCGGAAGGCGCTAGTTCTGGTTGAGATTAGGATTTTGAAGGGGTCGGAATCCCTGATTGTTTCCTTCCCGACCATTTTGATTACGAGGTTGCGCTGGTCCCACAACCAAATCATCCCTCTTGGTGATATTCTCGAGACGAGTGCGACAATCGCGCCTCAGATGTCCCATCCGACCGCATCGGAAACATGCTCCCTGTTGTGGGCAGGCCCTCGCTAAGTGAGGTCTGCCGCACCTTGGGCATGGCGGTATGAAGCCTTCTCGGTTATCGTTCCTCCCATGATTTCCTCCATTGTTTGTCTGCTGGGGTCTATTATGTCCTCCCCGGTAATTATTCCTCCGTGCATTATTCTCGTTCCTATTGTCCCTAACCTTCTTGTCTTGGGGACCGCGACTGGATTCCCCGCTCACTCTCCGCTTTAGTTGTTGCACGCGTGCCACTGCTACAGCACGATCATAGACTGCTTGCAGATCCGGGTAGTGAACTTCTGTGATTACTTCCCGAATGGCCAGATTGAGTCCCATTTCAAACTTTTGGGCCTTCTCAGAGTCAGTAGGCACCAGCCTCGGTGCAAATCGCACTAGCTCCTTAAATCATGCGTAGTACTCTTGCACGGTTTGTCCTCCTTGCTTCAGAGGTAGGAACTCCTCGTACATCGAGGCCTTGGTGCTTAAGCGATAAAAGCGATCCCGAAGCAGTTCCATGAACTCGTCCCATGAGTAGGGTTCATTCTCTTCGCCTAACTTTCCTAGAGTGGCTCGCCACAAGTCATTAGCCTCGCTTCCTAGGTAGTATGAGGCTACATGCACCTTCTCCCCGTCTGGGCATTTGATTGCGTTCAACAACTTATTGAACGTTCTCACCCACTCTTCTAACTTTGCAGGGTCCTCTTCACCGGCATAGTGTGGTGGGTGATATTGGTTTACCATGGCCAGGTAATTGATGCGGGCTTGCTATGGAGGCACATCAGCCGCTTGACCTTGGTTCACCTGCGCGTTCCCTAGCGCGATGAGAACTTCATCTAAGGTGCGTAGGCGGTTGCCTATATTGTTTGGTTCAGGAGCTGCCGGCTCCTCTTGAGCGTGAACACCCTCATTTGGGTTTGGCAAGTCAGGTTGTCTCGGGGCCTCATTGGTGTTGAGTGAGACGGGCTCGTTACGGGTTCTGCCTCTTGGTTCCATTCTGTTACAAGCACAAGAGGTTAGACTTTTTTTTTTTTTTTGTAAAAGTATGGTGTAATGCTCGTAAAGGGATTCAATAAACGAAAGAATGGTATTAACAGGTTTCAATGGATTGAAGCAGTGTTAGAAGATGTTTGGAGTTTAATGTATTATTCGTTGTCATCGGGAGTTGTTCACTACTGTTGTTTTGTTTTGTTTTGTTTTTTTGTTTTTTTTTCGAGACCCTAGGGTCTTGGGTTTAGGGTTTCCAGGGTTTAGGGTACTCTTGTTTGATTTCTTTATTGTATATATACTTATATATTATTTATTTATTTAACAAGTACATTGTATGTTTTTTGATTAAGTCTCATCAAGGCACTTGAAAAATAATTCTAATATAATATGATATAAGTAATTATTTACGTATACTTGTGTAATTCATAAATGCTCCAATTTTTTATTGCTCAATAGAAAATTTTTCTCGGGTACAATCATAGGGATGGAATAGTAGTACTAGAAATAAATAGGAATAGTACTAATAGATATAGTGCATCAATATATATCTCTAAGTCTAGAGTGAATAGGTAGGTGCATCCTCAATGGGATCTTCCTCGTTGCTGGTTATGTCGATCGGGCTGGATGGCTCAGCATCGGAAGTGGGCTCAGGGCTATGAGGAAATACGTCATCAGCTAAGTTAGTCAGCTCCATCCCCAAGTGTCCTACTTACATCTCTAGTTCGTTATTCTTAAAGTGTAACCACTTTGGCTTGAAGTTCGGCGACTTGGGCCTTGAGTTGGGTTATGTCATGATGATCAGCTTCCCTAAGGTGTCCCAGATGGGCCATGTTAGCTTTTAGCTGTCCTACCCGCGTCTTGAAATAATTTATATGTTGTTGAGATTCGAGATAAGCGTTGGCTAGTTTCACCATAAGGTTCACCATATTCGCATTTGGTTCAGCCATCTAGTGTCAACAAGTAGGTTAGAGTTAGAACATGTCAATTGTAGAGTTAGGAGATGCAAAAATTTAAGTCTACATGCATGTATGCATATGCAATCCCCCCAATTTAAATTTAATTTTTTTAATCCATGTGTTTAAAAAAATAATTTACTTTATGGATAATAATAATTTAAAAGTTGGGCCTCTATATTGGGCAAAAATTTAATAAATCCTTTGTTTAAACTACTGGATTTTTTTATGGCTAAAAATTTTGGGCTCAAAAGTTTAGGATTTCATAAAGTGATTGGGCCAAAAACTTGGGCTCAAAAATAATATTAGTGGGTTTAAAACTAATAAGTTTAAAAATAATACTAGTTTTTCAAATAAGGGTTTAAAAATAATAATATTAGCTTTAAAAATATTCCGGTCTCTGATACCAACTTGTAACACCTCGGATTTGATCACCCAGGCGGGGATGCCACCGCCACACCTCCCAAGCAAGACACGACTTCATTCGAGCTTACTTGAGAGATGCAAGGCTAATGGTATAAAATCATTTAAAACAACCAAGCCCGGAAGTACTTTTATTTAAAAATAATAATCATTCATATCAAGTAATACACAGCGGAAAGATATATAAGTTTATGCAGCGGAATTTAAGCATAGGGCCGACATGGCCAAAACACGGGTTAACAGGCCCGTATGCAGTCTCTTGTAGAAAATAGTAAAATGTCCAACTTTAATCCCCCCGGATGAATGCTCATGCTTCATACTCTGTCATAGAAAAACATAAACAACATTTATCAGTATTAAAGAATACTGAGTAAGACAATCCCTAGCATAACAATAAATGGGAATTTAATGATTAATTTAAAAATTCATTTTAAGCATGCATGTTTAGACAACAATGAAATCCATAATTTTTCATAATCAATTAAATTTAAAAATAATGATCTAAGGCATAGGCATAAGTTTAAGGACATAATTTAAAAAGCATAATTAATGGCATAAATAAACAATAATTTAATACATTTAAATTTTGCTCCCGTTAACTAAGAAGAGGACGCCACAACCACATATCTCAAGTATCTCGTTTTTCATATATCAAGTTTCAGAATTGCCGAAGCAATCCGAGTATCAAATTTTAGAATTGCTGAAGCAATTCGAGTATCACGTCATACACAATATCACTCCGGAGCCTCGAGTAACCCATACGGATACACCCGAGAGTGTAGACTAATTTCACAATGGCCGTTTGGGCACAATTTCACAACATATCACATTTCGTCCACTCGGGCACGAATTCCAAGATAGAGGGCACCATGCAGAGTACTCACCCCTACTTTCGTGGAGATCTAGCTCAGCCTAGATTAACGGGATTTTGTAGAAAAAGTGTTTTAGTGTTTAGACAAATCTCATAAATCATGTATTTCTCAAAAATCGAGTTTTTCAGCCATTGCCATAGTTTACGCCATCTCAGTTTAAAAATTCATTTCAAAGGCAATCGACTCGAAATTTTCACATTTGCTCAAAAACACACTAACGAACAACTTTCGTGTTTTAAGTTTCTCGAAATTATGTGAGGAAACATGTGAAATTTTACAATCTTTACAAAGTACAAAATCTGTCAACTTTGTCTACACAGCACTTAAAAGACACCAAAATAAACAAGTTTTATTAGAGGTAAATTATGCTAATTCCTTACGGATTAAAACAGAATAATTCATCATGTTCAGTCTTAAAATATGTCTACTTTTTCTTCTCGGACACAGTGATTTCAAAATGGGTTTTGACTATCCAACCCTTAATAAAAATACAAGTAATTTTATAGGCATATTCTTAAGACATTTATCTACAACTTTTATGTTTTCACCAAAGATTAGGTTTGACCACAAGTTATAAAAAAACGCACAACAAGTTCGACTACATAATCTGTCCAGATTTTCTAAAAGTTTGTTTATTACAGAAACTGTTGGGCGCGATTTGGGATAACAAATCTTAATAAAAATGCATGAAATTTCAACACAATCTAGAATAAGATGTTAGGAACAAATCTCTAGTTCAGGGTTTTCCGTTTCGGATTCTCGAAATGGGGTTTTTCGCCAATCTCAGAAAACGCGTAAAGATTGAATCTTTTATGTCCGATTTTAGTGTTTAGTTAAAATCTAATGTTTCTAACGGTTCAAAACCACCGATATTGATATGTAAGGCATTATCTTACTTGAATCTCGTCCTAGACTGTCTCGGGGTCGTCCGGGCTCTAAGATTTGACACGAACGGATCTCCTCAACGGAGAGCTTCCAACTTTGGCCACGAATTCGAATCGGAAGAAGAAATCTAATATTAGATCGAATTTTTGGGTACGAAAACTTAAACGAAAACCTATGAACGACTTACCACAACCTGGAATACGAAAGATCTTGTTCTCCACGCCTCCTCCGTCGATTTTCGTCGCCGGAAAGTGATCAGAAAGTTCGAAGTTGGTGATTTCGGGTGTTGGAAGAACTTTGGAGAGTTGGAGAGTGTTTTTGGGGCTGCTAGGTTTAGAGTCTCGAAAATAATGAGTCCTAAGACCTCTAAATCCGACCATATACACCTCCCATCAACCGGGATTGAGTTTCCAAAGTCGGGGTCGAAAATATGGTAAGAAATCGCCGGAAAAAGAAAGTTGATCGGCCCCTGCCTTCCCACGCGGTCTCGGCGCGGGATAGGTCCAGACCGCGCGGCCTCCGGCTTGGCTGCGGCGGGGCCGGGCAGTGCGATGCGTTGGGCCTTTCCTCCTCTCTTTCGGGTTTCTATCCCCCGACGTTCTTGAGCTCGGTTTTTCGGGTCATTTTCGGATTCCGATTCATGTCCTAAATTTTATTTCGTCTTCCAATCGATTCCCTATTCGAATTCTCGAAACCATTTAATTTAATTTCGTTGTCGTCGAGTTCGTCGTCTTTCAATTCTCATGTAATGACTTATATATCTAGATCATTTTCGACTTCAAGGTTTCTTGGAACGAAAATTCCTTTGCTATCCGCATTAATTCCATTTCCTATTGTCAAAAGTCTCGGGTATTACATTAGCCAATGTAGTTATTTAAAAAACAGAGGGAGTATATCGCATTTGGTCTTCATTTTATGGAGAAATACCAAAAACCACCGAACTCTAAAACAAGATCCACCCGGGTAACTGAAGTTAGAACCCAGATCCACCCGGTACAAAAATTTACTAACGGACCAATTTAGATTTTTGAAAAAAAATGGACTATTTTGGCAAAAACCAATACCACATCAGCAATTAGAGCATAATTAGTGTGTGGACTGTGGAGGACCGATTGGGACATAATTAGTATATGTAGCAGATCAATTGGGCAAAAAAAATAAAAAATGGATTAATTTGGCTTTTTTGTTAAAAAAAAAGGACTATATTGTCCATTTTTCCGCACACATAATATTCTTATCTATATATATATAAAAGTAATATAGTCTAATTTCCCCCCACTTTCCCACCCCTTTTTTTCAACAACTCATTCACCTATTCTCCCCCTTTTTCAACAACCTAAATCACATATGAAAATAACTAAAATACAAATTCTAATCTAAAATCTTATATTTAATTTATTAGTCTAAACCGAATAAAAAAATATATTATCCTGATATATATTTTGGGATTTGGATTTAAATCCAATATTCAATTTCTTAGTCTAAAAGAAAAAATCTAATATTTACATTCTTATATATTTTATATCTACATTATCCTAATAAAATCTTAATATAATATGATAATATATTTAACCATAATATTACATATTTTTAGAAGATCACTTCCATTCTTCTAAGATTTGAAACCATAAAATTCATTCTCATTGAGATCAAATAAATATATATGTATATAATATTTATATCTATAATATCCTAATAAAATCTTAATAAAATATTATAATATCTTTAATTTATACTATTATATATTTTAGATGATCACATCAAATCCAATTCCACCTCTCCTATTACTCTATAAATACTCCATTCATTTATCTAATCTCACGGTGGTCTTGAAGTTCTCATCCTCTCATATTTTATTTCTTTATTCTTATTCTCCATTATTTTCTTATGTCTTCTTAACTTTGATTTTATATTTAAACATTTTTTTTCTCACATCAATATTTTCCTAATATTTATTTTGTTGCAGGTTAATTTTTCTCTCTTTTGTTGCAAAATATTCTTCATCTTTATATTCATGTAAGAATCTTTTTTTGTTTTATTTCCGTTACTCTGCGTGTGAATAATATTAATAAGTTTTTTTTAAAATGTAATGTTAAATATATATTTTTAATGCTTTCCACTGTTTTTTGCAGGATTACATGTTGCGGTAATATAGGATTGCAATGAAGTCATATTCTACAAATTGTTTTTCTCATTCTAATTTGGATACTACTCAAAATAATTTGTATAGCATAAAGTTTGTTTTATATTGATTTTGTTTTTGTTTGTTTGTTGTCTTTTTTGGTAAACAGTGACACTTATGTGTCGGCAAAGGTGTGTGGGAGCCCAAACCACACAAATTACAAATGGGATAAAGGGGAGGGATAGGGGGCGGGTGGGGATCGAACTCCCAACCTATGGTTGGAAGAAGAGGGACTTGACCGCTAGGGTAAGTCCCCAACCCCTGTTTGTTTGTTGTCTTTATTCGTGATTTGAAAATAGTGAAAAAAATTGAAGAGTGTAAATTTGGAGATGTTCCCTTTTATTTGATGTATTTTTTTCTTTTGTTAATAGATTATTCACATTTTGATATTTTGTCTTTTGGATACAATTTTATATATTTTTTGTATTGATTTAAGTTCACTATAAAATATAAAAACAACAACAATTTAATTGAATTGGAAAAATTGGGAAGATAATCCAATAAATTAAATACTTACCCTGCATAAATTAAATTATGTAATAATATAATTATAATAATTTCTAAAAAATTTGGCAAATTGATATCTGCTTTAATTAAAATTCAAATTCAATCCATAGAATTTAAATAGGAGTTTATGTGGAATTTATTATTAAGATTTGTATGTAGAACATAATTTATTTTATTTCAACAAATTAAAATTGAAAATATTAATAAATACCTTATTAGCCATTAGAACTTAAATATCCGGCTAGAGTTGAAATCTTAATTTGGCCTTAATTAACTTTCTTTTCACTTTTAATTAGTGATGTAATATAAATTTATTTTTATATTTAATTTTATGAATATATGTATGGTATTTCTATTACCTTTTAAGATATATGATTTAAAGATATTATTCATATAATATATGGAGTATTTTTTAAGTTAATAATATATACTACCTCTGTTTTTTTAATAACTGCGTCATTCCTACATTTCACGCAATCCAAGATATATTTTTAACCATAAATAACTCTAACTATATATAAGTAAAAATTATAAAAATTTTATATTCTGAAACTACGTGATTAGATGAATTTAACAATATCTCACTTGACTATATTTTTCTTATATAACTATGTTAAAAAATTAATCAAAGTTACTCAATAAATAATAATTACTATTTATATGGTTCAGTTATTTGAGAACGGAGGAAGTATCTTCGACCATTGTCATTTAAACCTGCCTCATTATAACTGAATTTAAAATCCACAACAGATGAGTTTAAACACTGGAATTATATAATAGTAGTAGTTGGGGAATAGAGAATGATTTAAATTAGTTATTTCTTTTTTTTTTCCAATTCTTTATTTGGTATAATGATTTGTGATTATTCTAAAATATTTTAATTTGTTATTATTCTAAAATATTTTAATCCAATTTTAAAATAGTTGGGGGTTTTAGGCAGCTGGCCCACGGAGGGGCGGGCCTTCGGCCCAGCCCAACCCACAGGCGGATTGCGAGTCAGGTAGTCTTTTTAATTAATTAAAAAATAAATTTTTTATTATAAAATATTTTTATTTATTTAAATTTAATATATTATCTAATTTAAAATTAAAAGAATTTTTGAAAAAAAATTAAAATGTTTTTTTATATTCTTTTTTAAAAAATTAGCTTTAAACTAATATAGAAATTAAAGTAATATTTTTTTTTTTGTGGAACTATAAAATGTAATATAAATAACCCAATAGATATGTACCGACCAAAAAATTGTTTTAGTTTAATTTAGTTAGCATCAAGTTAATTTCATAATTTTTTAGTAGTATTTTACAAAAATAATGTATAAAATTAAATTATATATTATCAAATTAACGTTATATGATTTAAAATAACATCTAACCAACAAACATTAATACAATCATTATGTTATTTAACTTTCATAGCAAACTTAAAAAATAAAACAAATAAAAAAATAGTTTGGTCCGCAAGCTGACCCGCACCCGCCGCGTGTTTGCCCTAGCGACGGCAGGTTTAGACCGGCTTCCAAACGAGCATCTATTTGTTCAACCCAACACAACATTTAGGGAATGTGGGGTGGGCTGGCCAACGGGCCCAGCCAATTTTGACATCTTTATGTAAAGTAGGTATTCTATATTTATATGTAAGTTATTACTTAATATTAATGGTATAATAACACTCAAAAAATAAGAGAAAAAAATTAATTTGATATTCAACTTCTTCTAACTTCGTTTAATTGAATAAATATAATATGAGAATTATGAATTAATTATTAAATTTATATTAGTCACTGCACGTCTATGTTCACAATGTTATAAGATTATATTTTCTTCTTTTTTTCTTTTCTTTTTTTCCATCTCTATTACCATTTTTCATGATTATAATTTTGCTATGTTTCTTTGCATTACTTTAAGTTCACATAAAGTCGAAGAACAACATTGATTTGGGAAAATTGGTAAAATAAATCTAATAAACCGAAAGACGAATGTACTACATGATGACATTTATAAATTAAGTAATGATTACAAATATATCTAGCAAAATGATATATTAAAAAATGCAAAATCAAATATATTACAAAAATTTTTATTGTGAATTTATAAATTAAGTAATGTAAAATTGTAATGGGCTAATCAATCAAATAAGAAGATTATGAAAATAGCTTAATTGTCAAAGTTGCTAAACCACTTTGTCATATTTTTACTTACAAACCAATTTGTCATATTTTTCTCAATAATGTTGGTAGAAAATTGGCATAACCCAAAATTACGTAATAGTATATTTAAAAACTGAAAATATTATGGTATTTCTTTTTTCAATGTAAATTTTACTTCCCGCGCATTGCGCGGGCGGGTATACTAGTACATCTAAAGATAAAACCAAAATTCACTGACAACCCAAATACTATCTTGAATATGCAAGTATCTCTCTTTTTGCTCTCAAACAACCCAAAAACCATCTAAGCATGCATCATATTGTTATACGTAGTACTTATAATTTATGATAAAACCAGAAAATATGAATAGTAGTATAAATTAATCAAAACCTAATTATTGAAATGAAAAACTAAATTAGCAAGCTCTATTTCAGTCATCTTCAATCAATTCAGCAAATATTGTTCTTCACTAATCAAAACAACTTCTTTGTATACCAACAACAGTTGGCTTGAGTGGATGGGCTCTAGTCGCTTAAGCAAGGTCTCGGGTTCGAGCATTGTGTATGCAAAAAACTGCTTTGGGAGAGGCGCCCTTAATTGCCCCTGCAGATACTCGAGGGATTAGTCTTGGGTCCAATGTGGCCTAAGGATACCCTGGTATTCACCTAAAAACAACTTCTTTGTATGGGTTTCCTTGAAATAAGGATTCCCTCAATGTCTATTTCTTCTAGAATGAATTCTTTCCAAGGAATGAATAAGGGAGGGTGTAACCCAAAATTCTGGAATCATCCTTACAGAATTCCCATCCAAAATCTGCTGTAACAATTTTGCCATGTAAGCTGTCCTTTTGGTCAATTTTTGCAAAACAGCTCGCATTGTTCTTGAATCATCAGAACAACCGCAAAACAACGTTGATCGTTTTCAAAAACTTCAACTTGTTTCCTACCAACCTCACTTAAAAGAAACCAATAGGGCCTTCAAGATAATGTTTTTTTTTTTGGTAAACATTGCGCGACTTCTAATATAAATGGGACGCGGGAGAGTTTAGAGTTGTGACTAGAAAAGACCTTGAAGATGATCTTTTCGGTAAACATCGCATGACTTTCAAGGCAAAGCATGCCTGAATCAATACATATAAAAGCAGTCTAGAATTATCGGCTCAATTCATCTTCAAAGGCCATTTACGGTAAATTCATCTTTTTAAGTTTATTTTCTTTTTTTTGAAACCCACGCTACACAAATAGCCAAGTGATGAATCGAATCCTCAACTTTCTCAGGCAGTGAGTCAAGTGACTTGACCAAATAGCCAAGTCCCCATCTCAATTCAACAAATAGTATTTTTAACTTTTATCCTTCACCAATTTCATATACTTTTCCGAAATCTTAGCTTACTCTTACTCAGAAGCAATAGCTTGAATGCTTCAGACCATTGGGACATATATTCTTGCCCAGGTAAAAACTGGTGCACCCAACCTGTCCTTTTCTTTCACTCATAATAGCCCTAATCGTACTCACCAGGTGCGAAAAGCACATGTAGCAACATTAAATCTAAGCACAAGCATTGCCCTCAAAACTCTCCAATATTGAAAATAACATCTTTATTCCAAGAGAAAAGTGCAAAGTCGGCAAGTTCATAGTACGTCGGCTAAACTAAACTACAGAGAGAGATTTATCGCAGCTGGAGATGTGCAAAATCTCCCCTCGAAAAGACTAGGTACTCATCTTCCATGTTCAGAAGAGCATAACAAGTTCGACTCTGACACGATAGACAAGGTAGCAGGACACCATAATAATATGATGATGAAAAGAAGGTTTTTGCCTTACTGCACATTGCGTTTTAGGTCCTCGTTCTCTCTAGCCAGGATATCCATCCGAGACTGAAGGATGTTGATCATAGCTTGGGCTCTCATCACCTCAATCTTCAATGTCTCCCGTTCCATGGAGACGTTCAAGATCTCATTCTCTAGATTGTTAATGAATTTCAAGTAGCCAGGCGGGACAGATTTCTCCAGGTTGGACGAATCAAAACTGACCTGGTTGGCCTGGTGGTTCTCTTTCGACTCCAAAGGTTCTAACAGAGGAAATTCCAATAGAGCCGAAGAGAAATTTGTCGTCATCATCATTGTTGCTGGTTCATGGCTTGTTGTGGTGGAATCTTCAGATCCATTGGCATGACTGGAGCTGGGATCGCTGTTCTTCGATCTTTTTGTTTGTCCTAAAGAGAGGGGATCAGGGTCATCTTCACTTCTCTCCCTCTTGCACATTAAAGGAAGGTTCTGTGCCTGGATTGGACTGTCGATCCGAGGTGGAGCTATGGAGAGCGGCGGAGTGTCCTGTCACAGAAGGGATGGAAAATCAGTACTCGTGATTAATAACAAGACCAAGTCGCATAGGGTATGAAACACACGAAACTAGAGATCGAAACTATATCAGATTTAGAAGCTTGGCTACTGCGCGGGACTTGCACAATGTCTAATAGATTTTTTATTCCTTGCTTCTTTTGATATAAACATGAATAATAATCGACTGCTTTGAATATGAAGTGGAGTAACAACACTTGGGTACGTTACACGACCTGGTTTAGCATCGAAAACATGTGATTTTAGTATACAGAAGATATCCACAGCATAGCATAGACACATCATTAATGTCTTTACTGCATGAAAGACATGTCGGCTAAAGTATCATCATAATTTACTTACGATCCACGGTTCCTTAATGAGCTGATGAAAGATGCAACGTGAAAAACTACACACACACAATACCCATCGATCAATCATCAAGTGGACTATAGACACAAAAGGGACTTTTAAGGTTCAAAAGCCACATCTTTTCACACTTAAACGATAAAAGACAAATATTCCCACGTATTTCACCTCTATGGGAAAGATTCTGGAACTCTAAAACCTCAGCCTCAGCAGCAAAAGATATGACTTTTGATAGAGCACACGTGCAATATTTTCCATATTAAGTGTCATGGGTGGATCATTAGTTCACTTTATATGGACGTAGCTTAACCAAATTATGTACAGAATGACAATAATGCCAAAGGAAGTAAATTTAATACGATACAGGCAAAGGTTATGGCAACAAAACCTGATCAACATCACTGTAACGAACTCTCACTTCTTCACCATTGGCAGCATCATCCTCCCCATCTCCACCGGGAACCAAGAGGGGTGCATCTTCATCCCATTCCTCATCAATAAAAGGGGCGTATCGGTCCCCATTTGGTGGCCCAAGACCACTCTTTTGGAAGATTCTACAAAGCACAAAAGCATCCTTTTTTCCCCCTCGCAACACAAAAGGCAATATCTCTTAAGATTCATAACTTTCTTAAATGCAATAAAAACAGAAAACATGAAGCACCAAAACGAAAAATTAAAATCACTCCAAAACCTGTGTCACTCCAGCCGTTTCCAATTCCGAATCACAAAGCCTGTACTCATGCATAACCCAATTCGTCCTCTTTCCATCGGGAGCCCTTCCGCTGTGAAAAACCAGAGTTTTCTTCATTCCAATGGTGCTGTTTTTGTGGCGCACAGATCGATCCTTCCCGGTCGCTTTCCAATACCCTTGACCGGTGGCACGATTCAGCCTAGACCCGTTCCCATACTTCCTATCTACAGGGCTGAAGAAGTACCACTCGAGATCTCTACTCTTTAGTGAAGAATAGGCTTTTAAGGGCGAGAGAAGTAAATTAGCAGAGAACAACAAATAGGGCGGAAAAACAATACTAATCAAGTCACGTACAAATGTATACTACATTCCTATCATCCACTGGATAACCAAAGAGTGAAAGACACTAATTTTTCAACCTCAGCAACATCAAAATCACAAGCAATCTCATTTCACAAACTGATCCTTATTTTTCATGCCCAGAAAATGAATAAAAAAAATCTCAACTTTTAAACCTAAATTCCATTGAATATAACACCGGCATCTCCATGGCATACCGGTCTGGAATGAGAACATAAATTGATAAACAACACACATCAAAACATCATCTTTAGAATTCATTTAAATCGCACTATACATCATCAAGCCACATAATAGGAACAAACACAAAATTCAACAAAGTCAAAGGTAACAAAATAAAAATAAACAAGAAAACCCCAATTGGATAAGCATGACAGATTAATACAATCATCAGCATAAAAAATACACACACAAAGAAAGCAACTTCACAAAATAAAATGATTAAATCATCCCTTTCATAAGGAAAAAAGGTTCTTACTAATTTATTTATTTTAAAAAAGTTTTAATTTTAAATCAAGATTTTAAAAACTATGTACAGCAGAAAAAGATTTTAAAAACTAAAATAGGAAAAACAAAATGATGGGTTTCCATACCAGCAAGCTCCCAAGGCTCAGATTTGTACACATCAATTTCAGTAACAGCTTGAAACCTAAAAGGCTTCCCACACGCTTTCCTCCTCAAATAGTACCTCACCAATTCCTCGTCCGTCGGATGGAACCTGAACCCCGGCGCCAGAGATGTAGGCGGCGGCGCTCCCATACCCGCCGCCAAAGCCGCCGGCACCGCCTCCTGACTCATTCTACACAAATTATTCAAAAAGGGATACTAAAAGACTCGATTTTTCTGACGCCCGGACGAAAAAATTCAAAACAACACCAACAAAAACATTGAGATGGGAAAAGATTAAGCAAAAAGACAAGGGCGGTTGGGAGAAAGATTAGAAGGCAAGCAAAGGGGGAAGGAAATGGAGTGAAAACATGGGATTATATTGATGGGGAATGGTGAATGGAGATTTTTGGGTAAGAAAAATTGGGGGAAGAGGAGAGTGGTGTGTGGTAAGGATGCTTGCTTGACACGGAAATCGAAAATCAATGAAAGCAAAGGCAGCCAAGAGGGGCAGCGTGTTGGGCGAAACTCAAGGCCATGTTTGGATTTTACTTTCTATCAGGAAGTACTACTACTATGGTAGCTGGTTTAATGGGAAAAAAATGCCAAATAGCAGGTTTTTTTTTTTTTTTCTAAAAATTCAAATCAGTTATTTTCTATTTTATTATCAAAACTGTCCGCTACAAATAATAATTATATCCAAATTAGTCTCTTGTTCACTAATTATGCTCTAATTGCTAACGTGACAAGGGTTTAAATTTAAACCTGACACGTGCACATAATATTAGGCATTTTTCTTTTATCTTTTGCCAATTCAATCATAAACTTTTGTTTTGTTCTATTTAATCATCTACCGAAATCAGTCATTTTTATATTAATTGGTCTCCAACCTTTCAAATTATTTCATTTCAGGCCCAAAACCTTAAATTTTTTATTACTACTAATCCATTTATCAAATAAATGCCAACATACTTCTGTAAATAAAATTAAACACCAAACCTCATACATTAGGTTTGATTGCATTATTACCGAGTTTTCCAAGATCCGGGATTTTACGAACTCTCTCTATCCATCCGGCCGTAACTGATGGTTCATTGGTTCTGGTTTCCTTCAGCAACAATTAACACAATCATACTTTGTTTCCTATCTTAAAACGTAGTAAATGATTTAATTTTAATTTTTATGAGTTTTTTTGAGGGTTTTTGTGTAAATGATTTAATTTTACTTTTTGGAAGGTTATGAATGTTAGGAAGCATAGACAATAAAACCCAATGCATTAGGTTTGGTGTTTAATTTTATTTACGGAAGTATGTTGGACATTTATTTGATAAATGGATTAGTAATAATACAAAATTTAAGGTTCTTGGCCTGAAATAAAATAATTTGAAAGTATGGAGGCCAATTAATATAAAAATGACTGATTTGGGTAGAGGACTAAATGGAACAAAATAAAAATTTATGACTAAATTAGCAAAAGATAAAAGAAAATAGACTAATATTATGTCCACATGTCGGGTTTCAATTTAAACCCTTGCCACGTCGGTAATTAGAACATAATTAGTGAATAAAGGATTGATTTGGACATAATTAACATTTGTAGCGGACTGTTTTGGTAATAAAAATAGAAAAATGACTGATTTGAATTTTTGGAAAGGAAAAATATCCTATTTGGCATTTTTTCCCTGGTTTAATGGGTGATAGTATTTTTTTTTCTTTCCTTTTATGAGGCAAGGGACATTTACAGTTTAATCCTCGGCTAGGTTTAGAAATAATTAAACTTTAAAATTTGGAATTTTGAAAGAAGTTTGGAATTAATTGTGAAAATAATTTTAAATTGAGATAATTTTAAGTGATGATTTTGATGATAGCGTTTAGAGTTTGAAGTTTGAAAAATTAATGATTGGGAATATGAGAGTTTAGAATTTAGAGTTTCAATGTTAAAATTTGGTGGTTATAGAATTTACTATATATACTCTCTCCGTCCCAGCTAACGTGTCCTGCTTGACTTTTTGACACTGTTCATTGTTCTACTTTGACTCGATTGTATTGCACGTATATATTCGAAAAAATAGTCGAGTTGGGTCTTGTTAGAATCGCATAATTATTTAGTTTTAGAATATATGCTCTACATAACTTTTTGTTGTACACAGTTTGAGATATTAGTGGTTGAAAAATGCATTGGATTGTGTGCAAAAGTGAAACAAGACAAGTTAAGTGGGACGGAGGGAGTATATTATTTTAAGATATTTTTAGTATATTATTTTTGTAAAATTAAACACTGTATTGGATTATTTTAATGCGAGTGTATTTTATTATGATTTATTGTATATTAAATTAATGTCATATACAATGTTTGGTGTTGATGTTATATTGCTTCGTGATGTATTATATTTTAAACAATTAAATAAAAAACTAATTTTCTAATTTATGAATATAATAAATAATATATTAAAAATAATTACATCTTTCCTAGAAGATAATTAATATATTAATAAATAATAGAAATATATAAAAGATAATATTTAATAATTGTGAGATGAATAAGGAAAAAAAAACAAGAATGAATAAAAATTAATACACCATAAACTCACACTTCTACCATGTATTAAATAATACATCAAAGCATTCAATAAAATAATACCTAATACATTTTTTGAAAAACACAAAACATATGATAGCATTATTTTAGTGCATAATATTAATCATATACAGCTTAATAGACTCTAATACACCGTACCAAACGTATCTATACATCTCTTGAAAAACACCAAACATAGGATAACATTATTTTAGTGCATAATATTAATACTATCCGGCCTAATACACCATACCAAACATAGATGTTGAGTTTTTTTCCGAAACACGTCCTTTGTAGATACCTCAAAGTACTTTCTCTATTTTTTTTCTTTCTAAACTCACCATTTACATAGTAAATATTCCTATTATTTATTGATCAACTTTGATTCAAACATTTAGCATAATTTTACAAGATAAAATATAGTTAAATAAAATATTGTTAGGTTCGTATAATCACATAGTTCTAAAACTTCAGGTTTAAAATGTCACAAAGCTTTTCGGTAGGCAGTGTAATGAAAAGAGACGGAGTGTGTATTAAATTATGTGAAATGAAAAGATTGGAACTTTAATTTTTTTTTTTCAAGTTTTAAATCTACTTCATATTCTCACATATTAATTCTTGAAGTATAGCAATTTTCAGAGGTTTAATTTGTTCCATAGTATCCATACTTAAAGACAGGAGTTCCACCACTCTACCACACACTGGGTTACTAGTTGATACATTTGAATATTTTGCATTCATAATAATAATTATATTAAATTGGTGATGAAAGATTATTTCTTTGTCACTAAAGCATAGATATGTATTACACTCTTCCTACAATTATTTTGATATTTTAATGTAGCATTTAGGAACATCGTGGGACCCTCTAGTTGTGTTTCATGACTTCCTCGGCACAATGTCTTTAACACTTATCGGTGTTTGATAAAATAGTTAAATTGAATAAACTTTATTGTGACACAAAATAATTTTTCTATAAAAGACAAAATAATTTTAAACAGATTTTTCTTTTTGAATCATCTGGAAATAGTAAGTTATTAACATTTTGAAGTTTAAATTATTGTAGGCAAAAAGTTAGTTTCAAAATTGCCAAACAATTAATTTTGATTAATTAACTACTCGCGTAATTAGTTAACAATTAATTGCCAAACAATTTTAGAGGTCGCAAAAGAACGTGGTTTTTTCCCGTTATTAATTGAGCTAGATATTATGGCATTCTTCATTTGATTCCCATGACTCTTGGTGTGAACATTGGTCATTGCAGCACATTCTTTTGAAGATTTCTCGTTACCTAGAATCCATCGACATCAACACCACATACATTTTCAGACCATTTGGAAGATAGCAGATTAGTAGATAACATATTCAGATGATATGTTTGCTAACGGATCACTCTCCCAAACAGCCAGTGCTGCCATTTTTTTTTTTTTTTTTTTTTTGTCAATCAATCATGCTCGACCTAGTCTTCGCTTATGCTAAATCCCCATAAGCTATTTGGCCATACTCGGCTTTATCTATGTCTACTAAGTCCCTGTTCTCCATGTCTTAATTTGTATGGTTTGATCTGACCTGAATTTGTCTGGTCTGATCTGATCTGATTCAATCTAGTCTGATCTGATCTGGTATGATAATAAGTCCTGAAAATAAGTCCTAGAGAATAGGGCCTAACTTGGCCCTCCTTACTTTCATTTCACTTAGTGGGTGTTTGTTTTTGCGTCTTGGAGTAGATTATCTGATTATTGCATTTTGAAAACGCAAATAATCAGTTAATCATGATTGTGTAATACCTTTCAATAATCTATTGTATGCGTTTTGGAGTAATCAAAACACTATTTTTCTACAGCTCCATTTTGGTGCTGCAAGAAAATTGCGTTTCTAGACAAAAATAGATTTTACCATATTATCCATCAGTTAATTAATAAATTAGGTCAAATTATTTTTTCATTTCTCCTTCAGCGAGATTCTTCCAAGTAGTGGCAATATAAAATAATTTATAATTTTTTTAATATTTGAATTTTTTGTTTTTTTATTTTTTATAAAAATTATTATGATTATAATGCAATATACAATTTAAATATACAGCAATATACCAATAATATATTTTAAATAAATTAAAATTGATACAATTATGTCCAGGAAATTAAAAAATATATTGGTGGAAAGGGCATAAATAAAAATAATATTATAAAATATATAAGATTTTGAAAATAAAATTATTTGATTAGTATTACCCATATCCTTTATGGTAATTTTACAATTTAAAAACATACAACCACACACTTAAAAATTAATTATCCGATTATTGCGATTTGGAACAATATAAGCTCATCCAAACACTTAATTTTCTACAGCACGTTTTGTTACAACAATTATATCTGATTATCCATTTGTTAAACGCTGTAACACTTTTTAAAACGCACATCCAAACACCCTCTTAAGTTCATTTGAATGCATTTTGATAAATGGGATTTTGGAGGGAATTTAAAACACATAATGTAATATAATAAACTATTCAACTTATTTGAATTGGTGGAAGGGTTTACTAATAAATACCTCTTGGCTAATAGAAACCAAAATTTGTATACTTCTATATTTTAGGGTTAACAGAATGCCGAGTAAATCAATGTACTCATATGGAAGTTGTGTTGGCCATACCAAACTCTAAAACTTGAAGCTGTATCAAATACTTATTTATTTAAACTAATCTCTACTACTAATTATAAAACATTTGCTGCATAAGTTTATAGAAACTCATGCCATACAAATTATTAAAGAGAAACAAAAGAGATGGCTAATGGAAGGTAAAAATCCAACCCCAATTGTAAAGTTGGAGTTCAAAAAAAACTTTACCACAAGTAAATCCAAACCCCAATGCTTATAGGATATATACTTATCGACTATTAATGTTACCATGCATACACGGTAGCTATATTTGTTTTTTTTTTTTTTTTTTGCTGGACAGCCTATACATGCTAGAAAATAAATGGTGGGAACCCATGCCACAAGTTACAAATGAAAATAAAAGGGAGGGATAGGGTGTCAGTGGGGAATCGAACCTCCAATCTTCCGTTAGAAGTCGAAGGACTTAACCACTTGGGCTAAATCCTCACCCCCGGTATCTATATTTGTTGAGTATGAAAGTGGAATATTGATATTTTTTTTAGTATCTGGTATGGAAGACAAATCTGCAACACTAATCATTCCAGAGGGACCATGCTCCAGGAACCGGATCAAGTTCACTGACCGGATTGCAACCCTCCTAAAGTTTGAGGAATTCCAAGCTGAAATCAACAAGGAATGAGGATGCAGTTCGAAAGCATTGTTCATGATCCAACTCGATGAAACCCGAGGGAATCCAACCGCGGATTCCCCAATTTTGATGTAGAAAGCCATCACCGTCGTCGGAGGGTCGCCGGAGGGTCATCGGAAGGTCGTCGGAATCACGAAGGCTTCACCGGAAGGTCAAACGGAGCTCGCCAGAAAATGATCGGAAATTGGCTGGAGGCCGGCCAGAGCCGCTGCCGGTTGCCGGACAAATTTTGGTCGAAGTCGGAAGATGGTCGGATAATATTTACTTATTTCAGTATTATTAGATAGACATGTAATAAGTAAGACAAGTATGGTGGGGCCCGCACAAGACTTGAGGAAATAGGGTTTACGACGTGATCCTTGGCTAGTGTCGTAAGCCTTACGACGTGATCCTCCAGTTACGACGTGATCCCTGGCTAGCGTCGTAAGCCTTACGACGTGATCCTCCAGTTATGACGTGATCCCTGGCTAGTGTCGTAAGCCTTGGCTAGCGTCGTAAGCTTTACGACGTGATCCTCCAGTTACGACGTGATCCCTGGCTAGCATCGTAAGCCTTGGCTAGCGACGTAACAACCCCCCCCCCCCCCCCCCCTTTTTTTTGCTTTGCTCACTTTTTGATGGATTTTCTTATTTTTAGAATTGCCCTTTTGTAATGAGATCTATATATATGACCTCCCAAACACTTGTTACTCATCTTTGCTTATTGAATGAAAATTACTCTTCACTTTCAAAGATCAAAACTGAGAGATACAGTCTCACACACACTTTGTATGTTTGCTTGGAAACATTCATTAACTTGGCTTGAAGCTATCATGGTTGATCATCAAACCGAGGCTTGAGTAGAAGGATTGGGATGAGGTCAAAGTTTTGAACACCTTGGTTGCTTTCCCGACGATTCTTGTTGCGGTTTTGCTTCTCTATTTTCATCTTTATTTCTCATTATCTTGTTCATGCAAGTTAGCAACCCAGAAATCCATGGCATCCTAATTTATTTGGTATCAGAGCCACACTTGGTTCTACTTGTTTTCTCATAAACATCAAAACCTTAAAAATTCAAAAATCCCAAAAAAAAATTGTCATCCTCATTTTCATCCATTCACCACTCACCATTTGGAAGCATATTCCACTTGGTAATATATTTCATTCCTTTCTAAGGGATTATGCTGCCCAAATTTTTCCCAATCCTTCATCTTCTCCAAAACCCCATCGAAAAATCCTTCAAAAACCGAAAAATATAGGTGTTGTCCACTTTTCCGAAATTCTGATATTTAATCTTTGGGAATTTTCGAAATGTGACATCATATTCCTATTTCTCTCATCGAGTAGATGTGTTTACATATAATGTTCATAAAAAACGGACTTCGGAATCAAAAGTTATGGCCGATTGAAGTTTTGGTGTTCTTGTTCACTTAAATCCGAAAAATCACAAAAAATATTCAAGTTTTTTTTTGTTGTGCTTGCTGCCATCTTTTATTTTTGTATGTTTGGATCTTGTTATTCTCCATTGTGTGTTTGTGTTGCAAGAGATTAGAGTTTGATTCATTATTTGAGCAAACCGAACACAACAGTGGAATTAATGGAGTTTGGGATTGTGAGTGTTCTTGACAAATTATTGATGTTCTTGGTGTTCTTGAGCAATTGTTTGAAGATTTGAAGATCAAAATATCCCATAAAGTTCTTTACATGTTGGACAAAAAGTTGGTGGATCCATGAATGCTATTAGGCCATCTCCAGCAATAAACTCTATTTCCCAGTCCACTCCACTCTATTTTCTAGTTCGGCTTATAGTTTTTTACTTTTGATATCCAACAATCAACTCTAAATTTTCCTCTATTTAAGAATATTCCATTTTGATTCCTTATACTATTCATTTAATTTTTATTTAGCGAATTAATATATTGTATATATTGGTGCGTGAGTGAGTGGAAAACAAAGAATATGATCTCTATTCATCCCTCATACTCTTTTTTATATTGTAGTATTTATTTTGATATATATTATTTTTTATAAATTACATAAATTTTTATTTTTTATTGCTACTTTTAATTTCTCAAAAAAAATTAATATAAGCAAATATAATCTAAATTGATATTGAACAAATTATTATGCAAGTACAATAAATACATCCGATTCCGGAGTAATTAGTTTTGGGTGTAATAAAACAATACCATGTTATTCATCTAAAAAAATACACACTTATATTTAGTTTTTTTTTATTATTGGAATTAATGTTTAAAATAAATAAAATATATTACTAATAGTAAAAAAAAAAAGAATATTTGGCGTTGGCTACAGTGCCCCGCTACAAACAGCGGGGCTCATTTGGCATGAAAATAATGGCCCGTCTAACATTTACAGTTTCTCTTTGGAGAGAATCTTGACTGGAAAGTGACGTATTCCACTAATATATCGTAGCCATTGGAGTTGCTCTTAACCGGTTAAAACAAGGAATGATATTTGAATGTGATTAAGTTGATTGATTAGGTGTCAAATTATAATCAAGTTGAGAAATTAATTGCTTGTACTTGGGCATTAATTGTCGTGAGCCACCCCCTCCAAAGAGAACAAAATCTAAAAATTTCTCAAGCCGGTGCGATTTATCAGTTTGGCCACTGTTGCCGGATATTTTATTGTTGAAAGTTAATACAATAAAGTAGATATTGGACTGGCACAATTGTGGAGTTCCGAGACATTGGAATTCCTTATAAAATTGTGAAACCAAGCCTTTGAAGCCACTTGAGTATTAAGGGTTTTATCCGAGTGTTTTAATTTAGTGAGGTTTACTTTTTCATTTCTATACCGGGACAAAATACACTGTTGCCTGTGACGATTGCTCATATAAGGTGTTGAACTTAAATTGATTGCATTGCATATCGCATGACCATACCTTATTTTTGAATTGAGTCGAACAGTTACATTTGATCCGTGTATTGCGCGTCCATCATCTCAGACCTCACTCTCTGACACTCGGGCATTTGTTTATGATCACTGCGGACTGCATTTTGAATCAAGTTGTGAATTAACCCAGCATTCAGCCTTCGGGTTGTGAGCAAGCTGAGTGACTTCCGAGTGATCCAGAAAAATCCAAAATACTATTATAGTTACTTTACTATATTATATATAATATTTTATTCGCCTTTGCAGGTGCTATTTAATTTTTCTTTGTTCATTTTTCTACTATGGCAGGTTCATGCCAGCCCTCTAACAAGGATCTGATGGAAATGATGCAAAGGCTAAATGGCAGACTCGGCAATATGGAATTACGGATGGATGAATTAAGCAATCGGGTTAATACGTTTAAGGACGAAATGGTTGTACATGGCAATGCTTTTCAATCTGAAACCATGAGGCGTCTTGAGCTCAAATTACAAGAGGAATTCGATAAGCATACACCTCAGACGACTCCACCCACGATTTCGGGTAGCCCTCGAAGTCACCAAAGTGGCTCCGGGGCGTTCGGGATCATGAAATGGAGGAAGCAAAGGCTGAAATCGAGGCAAGGCAATGGGATGAGATGAACCCTATCTTTGACCGACGTTAAGGACCCGGACGTGTAGCCAGAAATAACCCCGTTCGCAATCAGCGGCCGAATCTTCCACCTCCGAGAATCCGTGTTCAACCCCAACCTGTCAGGCGTAATCACAATGATTCTGATTCGATCCAGAGGTAGAAGTGTTCGAAAGGAACCCCCGCAGAAACAATCGCCATGATGAGCCCAACCATGATTTGAAGGGGATCAAGTTTGATATTCCCCCATTCAAGGGTACATCCAACCCGGATGAATTTCTTGAGTGGAAGCAATCTATAGAGCTTATTTTCAACTGCCATAACTACGCGGACATAAAAAAGGTCAACTTGGTCATCTGTGCGTTCAAAGAGTACGCGTTGGTATGGTGGCAGAAGGTAACCCATGAGATTCAATGGAATCGCTATGATCACATTCAAACTTGGGCTTCATTAATGCGGGTAATGGATAACCGATTTGTGCCAACTCACTACCGCCAAGACTTGTATAACAAGCTCGCGTTTCATGTTCAATGGAACAAGTCGGTAGAGGAGTACTTCAAAGAAATGGCAATTTTTTTGATGAAAGCCGGAGCTGAAGAAGATGAAGCCATCACCAAGTCTAGATTTTTCTGTGGACTCCGAATTGAGATCCGAAAGGAAGCCAAGCTGCGGCCCTATGACACACTATCAGAATTAGTGGAGTTAGCAATTAAGCTTGAATCTGAAGAAAAGCCACGGGTGCATAAAGTTCAGTATCGACAGGATTCCGGATCCAGTTCTCAGAAGCCTTGGAATCAGAGAACTTTTGTTCCAAAGGATGATAAACCAAAGCCGAGAGGTTTCGAAATGGCTGAGTTTAAGACTTACCTTCCGGAAGGCCCTAACCCCGCGGTCATTGAGAGACTCAAATTTGAGAAGGATCGGAAGAAGGAGGTCACGTGCTTTAAGTGTGGTTGAAAGGGAAATTACCCACCTGAGTGCCCTTTCACCAAAAGAGTTGCACTGTTAGAAGATGGATCTTGGAGAATCATAGACTCTGATGACGAAAATGATCAGGCTGAAAGAGAAGCGGTCGAGGAATTCGATGATGATGACGAGTACTACGTAGCCAAGAAAACAGTTGAAGGGATCGCAACTTGACCAATCTGGGGGCCATGCGAACCCTTAGTGTTGAAAGATCAGAAGAAAAACCTCATTCTGACGAGCAAAGGGAGAATTTATTTTACTGTCATTGTGATTTAAAGGGCAATGTTGCTTCAATTATTATTGATAATGGGAGTTGCACTAATGCTGTCAGTGCTTATGTTGTACGCATGTTAAGCATCCCCACTGAAGAGCATCCGAAGCCCTACCACCTTCATTGGATGAATGACAATAGCGATCTGAAAGTCAGCCGGCGCGCTAAAATTCCTATCAAAATCGGATCCTATTCTGAAAATGTTATTTGTGATGTAATTCCAATGACTGCATGCCATATTTTGTTAGGTCGACCATGGTTGTATGATCATGATGTTAAGTATAAGGGTCGTGCCAATACTGTATCTTTTATTTATAAACAAAAAAATAAATGTCAAGCCACTGTCAGTAAAGATGGTTCGAGCGGACCAAGAGGTTCTTCGTGCAAATATGAAGAAAGATGAGGAGGAATGGAAAGTCAAGAATAGAAGGAAAACTATTTGCATAGAACGAATATCTTCCAATCCTTGCCTTCTGTCCACCCGAACCGAATTCGAGTGAGTTGTCCGTGAACCCGACACAACAGGTTACTGTTTCCTTGCTTTTGCAAACCCTGTTGATGAGATATTTAGAATTGCACTGCTGCACCTGATATTCCTGTTAATTTTTCCAAGATGTTGGATGAAAATTCTGATATCTTCTCGGATCAAGTTCCCGTCGGTCTTCCACCTTTGCGCGGAATTGAGCATCAGATCGATTTCGTGTCGGGCGCTTCAATTCCTAATCGACCAGCTTACCGAATGATTCTGGAAGAAACTAAAGAAGTGCATAGACAAGTTCAAAAGCTGATGGATAAGGGGTGGGTCCGAGAAATCCTATCACCATGTGCTGTGTCAGCGTTGCTGGTTCCAAGAAAGACGGGACATGGCGCATGTGTGTTGATTTCCGAGCAGTGAATGCAATTACCATTAAGTATCGGCACCCGATTCCCTATTTGGATGACATGCTTGACGAGCTGGGTCAGGCCAGCATCTTCTCAAAAATTGACTTGCGAAGCGGTTATCATCAAATCCACATGCAACCGGGGGATGAATGGAAGAGACCAAATTCGATTATGTAAATGGTTTGTTATGCCGTTTGGACGGACAAATTCGCCTTCAACATTCATGCGACTTATAAATGAGACCCTTCGCCAGTTTATTAATAAATTTGTCATCATATATTCTGATGATATTTTAGTGTATAGTTCTAGTGAATCTGATCATCTTTCCCATGTCCGGCATGTACTAAATAGGTTGCGGGAAGTTCAGCTCTATGCGAACAAGGAGAAATGCACCTTTCATGCGACTGATCTCTCGTTCCTTGGCTACATCGTTGGGCGTGGTCAGCTTAAGGTCGCTGAAGCAAAAATAAAGGCAATTTCTGAATGGATCCACCCACGAATGTGCATGAAGTTAGGCAATTCTTGGGTCTGTGTGGTTTCTTTAGGAGATTTGTCCCGAATTTTAGCTTGATTGCGGCACCCCTAACTTCATTGTTGAAAAATGGACTTATCTTTAAATGGAGGCCGTCTGAGCAAAAGAGTTTGGATGACTTGAAGTCCAAACTGACTCATGCACGGTTCTAGCCTTACCAGATTTTGACATTCCATTCGAAGTGGAATTCGATGCATCGGGGACGGGCGTGGGTGTAGTTTTATTACAGAATAGGAAGCTGGTGGCATACCACATCGAAACGTTCTCTGGCGCACAGTTGAACTATTCTACATATGACAATGAACTTTACGCTGTGGTCCAAGCTTTAAAGACGTGGCAATACTATCTCAGGGGCCGTGAGTTCATCATCCATACGGACCACGGAACCCTCAAGCATATTCGGAACCAAGGGCAACTAGGGAAAAGACAGGGCAACTGGGGAAAAGACATGCACGTTGGAGCGGGTTTATTGAAACTTTCCCTTATGTACATAAATACAAAAAGGGGAAGGAAAATGTAGTTGCGGATGCTTTATCCCGCTGGAGCGCCTTGGCGGCCATTGCCAAGACACATCTGATTGGCTTTGAACATATCAAGGATCAATATGCCACTGATCCAGACTTCAAGGATTTCTGGGCAGAAACCGAAAGGCACGGGTTCAAGGATTATTCAAGACTTGATGGATTTCTGTATTATGAGAACCGACTGTGCATTCCCAATGGATCGGTTAGGGAGCTTCTAATCAAGCAGGTTCACAACGGAGACCTTATGGGGATATTTCGGGAGGACTGCCACTTTTGGAATTCTAAGTGAACGCTTTTACTGGACGGGAATGAGGAAAGAAGTGAATGACTTGATCTCCAAATACATTGTCTTTCTGAAGGCGAAATCCACTTCCAAGCCACATGGTTTATATATGCCTCTACCAATTCCCGAAGGACCATGGATTGATCTTTCTATGGACTTCGTGTTGGGACTACCACGGACTTCACTGAACAAAGATTCTATTTTCGTAGTGATAGACAGATTCAACAAGATGGCTCATTTCATTCCCTGCACAAAGACCAACGACGCCCACCATATTGCTAAATAGTCTTTCAAGGAAGTGGTGCGTCTTCATGGGATCCCGAAAAAAATTGTATAAGACCGAGGCACGAAATTTGTCAGTTACTTCTGAAAATCTTTATGGCATAAGATTGGTACTAAGCTCCTGTTCTCCACAGCTTATCACCCCCAAACGGATGGGCAAACTGAATGTCAATAGAGTCTTGGGTAATTTGCTGTGAATTATAACTAGAAGAGCTGGGACGAGTGTCTGCCCTACATTGAATTTGCTTACAATAGACACGTCCATAGTGCCACTAACGTGGCTCCATTTAAAGTTGTCTATGGTTTCAACCCTCTAACCCCTGTTGATCTTCTACCATTGTCACACAATGAGCATTTCAATGTTAATGGTAGAGACAGGGCTCGAGCTATCCAACAGCTTCACAAGGACGTTCAAGAGAGCCTCAAGAAGGCTGCTGAAACTTATGCCAAGTATGCCAACCGATGACGCAAAAATCTGCTTTTGAAGCCCGGGGATTGGGTTTGGCTCCACATGCGTAAGGTGAGATTTTCCATGATGAGACGTGACAAACTTTCCCCTCGGGGGGACGGTCCATTCCGAGTTTTGGAAAAGATTAATGACAATGCTTACAGGTTAGAGTTGCCCCCTGACTATGGAATTGATGCTACGTTTAATGTTGCAGATCTCAACCCCTACGAGGAGGACGATGAAGAGCTTGATCGGTTGATGGCTCAACCTTCTCAAGGGGGAGGGAATGGCATGGAAGCCAAATCTATAACACTAATCATTCCAGAGGGACCATGCTCCAGAAGCTGGACAAGAAGTTCACTGACCGGATTGCAACCCTCCTAAAGTGTGAGAAATTCCAAGCTGAAATCAACAAGGAAGGAGGATGCAGTTCGAAAGCATTGTTCATGATCCAACTCGATGAAATCGGAGGGAATCCAACTGCGGATTCCCCAATTTTGATGTAGAAAGCCATCTCAATCGCTGGAGGGTCATCGGAAAGTCGTCGGAATCACGAAAGCTTCATCGGAAGGCCAAACGGAGCTCGCCAGAAAATTGACCGAAAGTTGGCCGGAGGCCGGCCGGAGCCGCCGCCTGTCGCCGGACAAATTTTGGTCGAAGTCGGAAGATGGTCGGATATATTTACTTATTTCAGTATTATTAGATAGGCATTTATTAAGTAAGAGAAGTATGGTGGGGCCCGTACAAGACTTGAGGAAATAGGGTTTACGACGTTTTTCTTAGCTAGCGTCGTAAGGCTTACGACGTGATCCTCCAGTTACGACGTGATCCCTGGCTAGCGTCGTAAGCCTTGGCTAGCGTCGCAAGCCTTATGACGTGATCCTCCAGTTATAACGTGATCCTTGGCTAGCGTCGTAAGCCTTACGACGTGATCCTCCAGTTACGACGTGATCTTTGGCTAGCGTCATAAGCCTTTGCTAGCGATGTAACAACCCCCTTTTTTGTGTTTTGCTCACTTTTTGATGTAATTTCTTATTCCAGACTTGCCTTTTGTAATGAGGTCTATATATATGACCTCCCAAACACTTGCTACTCATCTTTGCTTATTGAATGAAAATTACTCTTCACTTTCAAAGATCAAAATCGAGAGATACACTCTCACACACACTTTGTATGTTTTCTTGAAAACATTCATCAACTTGGCTTGAAGCTACCATGGTTGATCATCAATCCGAGGCTTGAGTGGAAGGATTGGGATGAGGTCAAGGTTTTGAACACCTTGGTTGCTTCCCTCGACGATTCTTGTTGCGGTTTTGCTTCCATATCTTTATCTTTATTTCTCGTTATCTTGTTCATGCAAGTTAGTAACCAAGGACTCCATGGAAGTATCTTTTAGGAAATGAGTGGTTTGAGCACATTTCACATAAATTACAAATGTACAAAGGGGTTGGATAGGGGTCCTAGTGGAAAATCGAACCCACAATCTATAAATTGGGAGTCAGAGACTTCACCACTAAACCAAATCCTCATCCCAGAGTGTAATACATAAATTTGGTATAAATATAATATCGTTAATCCAGAGGGGGTAAACTTTAATAATTATTTGCATACCAAATAAGTATCGTGGCAAATTTGAATTTATATTGGCTTTTAATATAGTTTACCATCAAAACATTTGAATGAAATATATTCACAGCTTTTTTTTTTTTCACTTAGGAAATTTAACAATTAAATATTTTTTTTTTGTAAACATTGACACTCATATGTCGGCAAATGTGTGTGGAAACCCAAACCACACAAATCACAAAGAGGAATAAAGGATAGGGATAAAGAGCCGGATGTGGATTGAACTCCCAATATATTGGTGGGAGTTGGGAAACTTGACCACTAACGTAAGTCCCCAACCCCAGAATTGAATGCTTTAGTAGTATTATAATTTGAGAATCTCATTTATTAATTATTGTTGGATTAATGGTCAAATACTCAAAATTTGTTTCCATCTTTCTACAAGAAACCTTTTAACCAAACACGAAGTATCTCACCTAATACGTTGCACAACTTCAACTTGGACATTATTTTCCATTTATAGAAAAGCTAACTCATTTTTTCTTTGGGAAGCCGAAACTAGGAAATAAATAGCAAAAATGTAACCCATTTGATTAAGGCCCTGTTCTCTAGACCTTAAATAAGCTGTCTTGATCTGAATTTTATAAGATCTGGTCTGATCTGATCTGAATTTGTCTGGTTTGGTCTGATCTGAATTGGTATGGTCTAGTCTGATCTGGTTTGATCTGATCTTATCTTAGTTATATTATTATAATGATTTGATCTGATCTGGTATGAATGAGTCTGGTCTGATCTTATTTATTTTGGTATGATCTTAATATTTCTTATCTGATCTGGTCTGATCTGATTTTAATGAAAGTAAGCAATAAGTCCTGGAAATAAGTTCTAGAGAACGGGGCCTAAGTAACTTTTTGGGAATTAGCTGTTAGCTATTAACTGATCATGTGAGTACTAAATTAGTTAAAATTAGCCAAATTTTTGCCTAAAATAAGCTAACTTCAAAATGTTGCTATTTGCTATGGTTATAAAAAAAAAAAACTGAGTGAACACTATTTTAAGTTATTTTATTTTTTTAAAATAAGGTAATTATATTTATTTTTAATTGCCTAGAATAAGTTAATTTCATCACAATGTAAAATTCTTACAAATACGGGAATGAATCAAATTTTCGACTTCCAAATCAATAATGATAGATGTGAATGTTACAAAATTCTCATCTCTTTTTGTCTCTTAAAACACATCGTGCCCTCTTATATAAAATAATTTTTTTACCAAATTGATTGATGGCTTGGCTCGACACTTGATTAACATGAGATCGTGGAAATGGAAAACTCGGTTTTTGGTTCCGCAAGTGCAACATGGTGGCTGACAAACTTCTTAGAGCCTGTTTGGATTGGTTTCTAGGAGGTGCTTTTGGCTTTTGCTTCTGGCAAAAGCACTTCTAGTAGAAATTAGGTGTTTGTTTTGGCTTTTAAAAAAAAGCAAAAGCACCCCGAAAAGCTAAAAAAGTGTTTCTGGGAGAAGCAGCCCAGGTGGTGCTTCTCCCAAAAGCAGAAGCCAAAAGCACCTCGTAAAATGTGCAAGGACTTAAATACCCCCACTACTTAATATAAATTACACTATAAATATATCTTATTATCATATTAAATAGCATGTCCTTTTTGGTAATTACCACACTCTAAAAGCACTTTTCATTTTTATTTATCCAAACATATTTTTTAGAAAAAGCCGCTTTTCAAACATTCCATCCAAACACAAAAGTTATCTGCTTTTGCTTTTGACTTCTGCTTCTGCTTCTACTTTTGGCTTCTGCTTTTTTCAAAAGCCAATCCAAACGGACCCTTAAAGGACTTAGTATGGCTGCTGACTCTCAGCATTTTATTCGGCCTTCGGCTTTTATGGATGATATTTTAGCTTCGTTATGCAGGGTTGTAATATACCAAGCAATTTTATGAATCAAACGACTTTGGCTCTCCTTTTTCGCAGAAAAAATAATGTATAGTATTTTTTTTTTTACCAACATCATTCTTTCATACGTCCAACTATACAGTTATTCATAAAAATATTGTAACTTAAATACATGCACTACATCCTATGACCAATATTTGAGTGGAAAAAAGTGCAGTACTTCAATGCTCACTGGAAACCGTTAGGGTGCTGGCGGTCTGTAAGTGCTGACACATTCAAAAGTGATGGGTATGTATATATGAAATGATGTGTCAGTATAAAAAAGTGATGGATGAAGGTTATAAACAAAAAACTAAAAAAAAACAAACTACCGTCTATACATCACTTTATAAGGCTTATACATCACTTTACAAAGGGCTGTCTGCACCTGCTGGCAATTGTTATGCTATTATAAAAACCGGATTGATGCTCACTTATTATGTGTTTGGATAAGATTATGCTGTTTGAAATCTAGATAATCAGATAATCATTTTTTAAGTGTTTAGATTTGTGTTTTGAATTTATAAAATTACTAGAAAGGGCATGTGTAAGATTAATTAAAAAATTATTTTATTTTACATTTAGTTTATGTTATATTATTTTTATTGATATTATTTCTAACCAATAAATATTTTAAAAATATTTTGGATATAATTGCATCAAGTTTATATAATAATTGGTTATAAAAAAAATTATATAATAATTTATATATTGCATCATTAAACTAATAGTAATAGTAGATTTCAAACAAATTTTTACCAACCATTCTCATACAAACAAGCGGCGTGACAGAGAGCAATGACAACGACGGTGGTTGATGAACAGGCAGCGATAGAGAACTTTTCTGGAGCTAATGGGGAATGGGGCAGCACCGAGCAAGAAGAAAGAGAAGATGTCGCATTATTTGAGGGATACTATGGTAAAAATATTTATATTCTCAAATGTGGATATCTTGCAGCTCCATTTGATTGTTGCAGCAAAACTGCTGTAAGTCAGGGTTATAACGCAATTAATTGATTCTCAAATTACTACACCCAAACACTATAATCTAATTATTTGCCTTCTACAAACGCAGTAATCAAATAATTTGATTCTAATCGCCAAAACAAATACCCTCTTAATATTCAAGGCATTAATCTTGTACATAATAAGGCAAACAATACTCCGTGTACAAAAAATACAAAATGAGAGAGGTTTATATGCAGATTCTTCATATGAAGAATATGCTGAAATGTTCAATTAGTGTGTTGAGAGAAGAGTCTTGATTTGCTTTTAATTTGATTTGATTTTTTTTTTACCGTAAATAAGTGTTTTATTGCTGAAATATATTAAAGGAGGTAAAATAGTCAAATATGGATATTTTTTTGTATAATTCCATTATTGTTTAATTTAACATATAGAACCATGTACTCCATTATTTGCAACCAATTCCGTTAGGGTGCGACTAAGCATTTTGACTTGATGTACTGCGGTACATCGCAGCCATTGATTTAATTTATAAATTGATGGTTGAGATTAACTTAAAGGTTAAAATAGTAAATTTGCTACATTTAGTTTGTGAACGCTAATTCTTCCATTCTTCTTCCGTTCTTCTTCTCTTCTTCTTTGCATTTCAAGGATTGATCTCATACTACCCTCCAATTTGCTTAATTATGCTGCTATACATAGATATACGTCGCTGAAATATTTTTAAATAAAGTCATTGAATTGTTCATGAAAACGCACCCGAAATATTCTAGTTGAGTCGCTGAATTGTTCTTCATAGCATCGCTGAATTGTTCTTCATGGCATCGCTGAATTCTTCTTGACAGCCTCGCTGAATTCTTCTTGACAGCCTCGCTGAATTCTTCTTTGTAGCGTCGCTGAATTCTTCTGTGTAATGTGGCTGAATGCTGAACTCTTCTAGGATAGTGTCGCTTAAATATTTTTTATAGCATCACTAAATTGTTTTTTTGTAGCATGATTGAAATTATCTATTAATATATTTGTTACCATTCGTTGATGATTATTTGAAAATATTAGATTAGATATGATATTATTTACCAAATATTAGATATGATAACATACTAAATATAGGTTTACCAAATATTAGATATGATATTATTTACCAAATATTAGATATGATAACAGAAATGTTTTTGGTAGCATCGCTGAATCATTCTTGGTAGCGTCGTTGAATTCTGCTTGGTACCATCGCTGAATTACTCTACCTGATCTCGCTGAAATATATTTGATAGCATCCCTTCATTATTTTTGGTAGCATCACATAATTGTTTTTGATAGTATCGCTGAATCATTCTAGGTTGCGTCGCTGAATTATTCTTGGTACCATCGCTGAATTATGCTAGATACTGTCGCTGAATTCCTCTACTTGTGGTCCCTGAAATATATTTTATAGCATCACTTAATTGTTTTTGGTAAGATCGCTGAAATGATCTATTAATAAATTTGATACGTATCTTTGATTATAAAAAGATATTATTTGAAATATTAGATATGGATTACCAAATATTTAATATGATTTACCAAATAATAAATATGATAACATACTAAATATAGAGTTACCAAATATTAGATATGATAACATGTCTAAATACTTGTCATATCGCTGAAATGCATTGTTTTTAAAATGAACTATTATTGTGTTATGACAATTATACCCTTTTTCATTTACAACCCTTGGATTTTAAATGGACGCTTCATATCGCTGCCTTGATGTGCTGTGGGATTTGTTGATTGCACCCTAACTGGACCCATTTGCAACAATGCAATGTGCTATCTAATTAAGAGTATGTGCTAATTTTTCACTTAGATTGTGTTGAATTATATTGTGCTGTCAAATATTATTTATGTGCTGGGATTGGAGTCGACGAATCGTCCTTCACTGGCGTTTGGGGGAATAAAAGACTATGGAGGAAGATATCGATTCTAGTTAATTTTGGGTTGCAACGAAAGCTATGGAAAACAATAATGCATTCATCCCAACAATGATGGACTCAATTTAGGGAGGTAGATAGATTTCATTATACTAGCAACATGACAATAAATTTGGAAAGAATTCAATTTAAGAGTCATCTAGCATGATAACTCCACTAGGCAGCATATTTTTCATATGAAGAATATGTGCATTCTGCACATGAACCCGACCCGCCCATTTAATTTGAAGGAATGTTTTTGAAGGTTTTGGAATATGTAATGATTTGAAATTTGAATTTTTTTTTTTTATTTGAATTCTTTCACCTGTTTAATTAACGGATTTCATAATTCAAGAAATATGCAAAAATATATTTTTAATAATATTATTTAATTTTGTATTTTTTTAATCAAATTGATTAGAAATTGATTTTTTTGGTATTTAATTTTGTATTTTTTGTATTTTTTTAATCAAAATTGATTAGAAATGATTTGAAAAATTAAATCCTCCAACATCTCTACAATTCCGATAAACCACGTAGATCTTAAATAAGTTACATTGGGGATGAGGACTTAGCGCAAGTGGTTAAGTCCCTTGACTTCCAACATAAGGTTGGAGGTTCGATTTCCCACCGTCCCCCTATCCCTCCCTTTTATTCCTCTTTGTAATTGTGTGGCATGGGCTCCCACCACCATTTCCAAGCCTTCAATCGCTCATCATAAAAAAAAAAAAAAGTTACATGTGTCTCTTATGTAATGATAAAAGGGATCGGAAAACCTTCCACTGGGGAAATATTTTCAGTAAAGATTCTCATTTGATTTTTTTTTTATTAAAAATATATACATTTTTTCTTGGCAGCAAGAAAAGAAGCATAAAATGACCCCATCTAAAATCTAATCCACCCAATTCTCCAATACTAGTATTTAGTTGTATATATGGAGATTTCTTGAAAGTATAAAAAGATTTACTAATTTATTATTATTGTTTTGATCAAGTAAGTTGCATTTCCTGACTTTCCTTGTAAACCAAACAAAAGTGGCTTTATCATTTTCCCATGTGATATATAGTACTAGTATATATCTTGAAAATAAAAAGACAAAAATGAAATTCATTTTTGTGATTGCTTATACGCGTGTGTCCTAAATGAAAATGACATTTGCAATATTGGCAGCGTGTAGTATAAATAGGTTGTTGCACAATGCAATAAGTCTTTGATGTATCTTAATTAGTACTTACAACTTCATCCCTCTCAATCTCCTCCTACTATATCAATAATGTTAAACCATGAACAGAGACTCCAATATAAAATATGCATGGGATATTATTCCACTACTGTAAGGGATTCTCAAGAAGTTAAAGAACATGAAGATATTTCAATAAATTAAATTTTGATCTTCAAAGGTTTAATTATATAGGAAAAATTTCAACATGACTAAGTATAGACTATCCTATTGGTGCCAGGAATCTATGCTACACAAATTACAAAAAGAAATAAAAGAGAGGAAAAAAAAAGGAGTTTAGTAGATATTTAAACCTTTAACGACTAGGTTAGAAGTTGAGGACTGACTATTGTGTCGAGCACTATTCCGCTAATCCCTACTGCAATTAAATGTTATTGTAAGAATTAACTAAACAATCATAACACACATTTTTTTTTAAAAACTAAAAAATTAAAAGAATGATAAAAAACTAAATAAATAAATAAATAAAAGTGAAAAGATTGAATTAATCGATACCATAAACAATGAAAATTTCACTACTTTTTTTTATATTTTATATATATTATAGAATAAACAGATAGATAAATAGATAACAAAGTTATAATTTAATTAAATGCATGCAATATCATCAGTGGCGAAACCCGGAATTTTAATAAGGGAGGGCCGGTTTCACTAAAAAATTCAAAAAAAAAAAAACCCAAAACCAAATACTTCATATAAACTATTTTAAAATATTATTCAAATAACGTTATACAAAACATAGATAGTTAAGCATAGGAAAAAAGGCCAAATATATCCGTTTTATTTTAAAAAAAGCCAAATCTATCCTTTTTTTATTTTATTACCGAATTTATCCTCTACATATGCTATAATTATATCGGGAAATATCATAAATTCACTAATCGTGGAATGACTGCTGACGTGGCAATAAATTAACTTAAACCCCACACGCTGGATGAGATTTGAAGTGTCTCTCAATTAGGGCTGGGGAAAAATACCGAGTATACCGCATATCGCACATACCGTATACCTTACCGAACTTTACGGTATGAAAAATTTCATACCGTTGCCGTACCGAACATTTCGGTATACCAAAAGTTTCGGTATGAAATATTTCCATACCGACATTCCGGTAAGTTCGGTATATATCGCTATACCGAACATTCAGTACATATCGACATACCGTATCGCGGTATATACCGGCATACCGAACATTCCCTACATACCGACATACCGGTATTGCGGTATATACCGGCATACCGAACTTTCGCTATATACCAACATACCGATATTACGGTATATAATGGTATCACGGTATATACCGAAACCGTGGTATATACCAAAGTTCGGTACGGTAGCGATATACCGCGGTATCAAAAAATTTATACCGTTACCGTACCGAAATCTTACGGTACGGTATTACCATACCGAAAATTACGGTATACCGAAAATTTTGATATTTTCGGTATTTTTTCGATACAGTATGTGCGGTATGCAGTATATTCGGTATTTTTCCCCAGCCCTAATTGAGACACTTCAAATTCGATCCAGCGTGTAGGGTTTAAGTTAATTTATTGCCACGTCAGCAGGCATTCCACGATTAGTGAATTTAGGATATTTTCGGATATAATTAGCATATGTAGAGGATAAATTCGGTAATAAAATAGAAAAAAGATAGATTTAGCGTTTTTTAAAACAAAAAGGATATATTTGGTCTTTTTTCCGTTAAGCATATGAAACTCATTTTATTTGGCAAAAAGTAAAGAATTTTTTTTTTCTGTTTTTTTTTTACCGAAATGGAGATGGATAGGAGTTAGAAGTTGCTTCTATGCTTTTCTTTGTTGTTATTACATTGTTCAAACTTCAAACTCATAGTTTAGAAAATTGTTAGATTTTGGAATTTAATTTGTAATGCTGGTGAATTGGTGATAACAACAAAACACATAGTGGAGAGGAAGACGACACAAACACTAGTATACGCCAACTTTAATTCAATATAAGTAGGCCAAGAATTATCAGATTATAATTTTGGGCTATTTAAAATTTATTGGAACAAATAATTAAACAAGAAATTATATCTAGCATATATAAGAAATATACTATATACTTTGTGTGCAAAATTTATGGGAGGGCCCAAGCCATCCCAATGCCATATGTAGTTTCGCCCCTGAATATCATCATCATCATCATCTCTTTCTATTATGAGTTACTCCTACTATATATGTTGGTAAATGAGACATAAAAGGGGCAGAAATAATTGAAGGAACTTAAAATAGTTAGCAAAATATGAAAGTGAGAGATGCATGTGACTGAGTCAACATGCAAAATTAAACAGAATTATATATATTAAATCAAATTGCATGAATATTGTCATAAAGTTATGATCGAGTACAAGTCAAGCAATTCATTGCCCGTCCCTTAAGAAACCTTTCTTCCCATTTGTCTATTTAAACTTTTTAAAATTTGAATACTTCATCCGTTTAGAAAAGATAGCTACGTTTGGAAAAAACGATACTATTCACACAAATACTTTAACTTGAAATTTTATCATAGTTGTACAAGTTAAAATACAGTCAAGTGAGATCTTGTTAGATTCGTTTCGTCTTGTAATTTTTACATATCGAACTTTTATAATTTTTACTTGTATCGAATTTAAGTTATTAATGATTTAAAATGTACATTGGACTGTATGCTATGTGGATCCATAGAAAAAAAAAAAAAAAACAGAGGAAGTATTATACTATTAGCAAGGCTGATGCCTGATGCCTGCTTGTCGTGTGGCATCAAATCAAAACAACTATATTTATAAATAAGAGAAATGCGTGCATTTTCTTTTTCTATTTTTAGTCTTTACTTGATTTTTCAATGAAAGTGAATTAGATTATTAATGGGGCCGGCCTCAGTGGCGATTCCAAGAATAAAAATGAGGGTGTGCGAATTTAAAGAAGCTTTTACAGAACAATAAATATATCAATTACAATGCTCTTGACACACTGATAATTTTTTTAAAAAAATCATAACTTCATCTACATCTACTTCATATAGTATTTATTTTTCAACATAAAACAATAGTGATTCCTTTAACATTTCATCACACATATCATTCCGCAATTCGAATTTCACAATCTTCGCCGCATTCGAATTTGACAATATTAATTATCTTACTGAAACTGCAAAAATCAACAAATAATAAAATTTAAAATACTTTACATTTTTTATATATTTTCTAATTAATGTTGGAAATCAAATACAGATGAAAACTCGAAGTTCTCAGTTTATAATAAGCAAAACTTATGATTAAGCAATGAAACGGGGAAAACAAATTTCATATTCAAGGGAAAATTCGTAGTTGAATTTTGCAAAAAATTATTGAAATGTGTTGGCATATTTAATAAATAAATTACAAAGGGAAAAAATGGCATGATAGGAACTGGGTGGGGAATCAAACCTGCAACTTGAAGCTAGGAGACTTGATCTCTTGGCCAAATACCCATCCCCTATATATATAGTAGAATATTAAGAAAAATGAATATATTATATATATAATTAAGTATAAATATAAAATATAAATAAAAATATGTATAAAAGAAATTATGAAAGAAAAAAAGTGAGGGTGGTCAGCTGACCACCCTCCACCCCCTAAAACCGCCACTGGGCCGGCTGAATTAATTAATTCAACTTATAATAATCCAAAAATATGGGCCCCATTAACTATATAATTCATCTATTTATAATATGTAATGTAAATAACCTTTTTTTTTTTTGGTGACTAATGTAAATAACCTTGAAATTATTATCTACGAAGTACATGATTATCGAAAGATTATTTTATATTTTATATTTTCCATTACTTTTATTTAGAGAGAGAGAGAAATCATATATAAGCTAGGAAAGGTGATACTCTGATTGTTTATTAAAAATAATTTAAAATATTTATATTTGGTTAAAAAATGAAAAACAAAAACTACAAGAGAAAATAATGTTTCTACATGATGAATCTAAATTTGGCTACTGACTTCGAAAAAAAAATTAATAATAATAAATTTGGCTACTGAATTCACTCGGATGCTTTGAGAGATGTTCGATCTATTATAAAGTTTGAGAGTTATGGGAAGTTCAGGACTTGATTAGAATCTTAGGGTGTGAGCGGGGGAATGATAGGAGTACTTGGCATTTCAACTAATGATTTGTTGGATGTTGCTTGTCCACCACAGATAAATGACATACCTCTGCGCAGGGGCAGTTGTATATCTGTGGTATCTTAGATTTTGTTGTTTTAAGGCATGCAAATCCTTACTGTAAGTATCTGTTTGTTAAAAGGAACATGGTATAGGAAACATGAGAGTTAGCTAACTGGCCGGATTATCCCAAACAAAGATCTGTGTAACAGAAATGGAAGTTTATTGATTGTTTCATCTGAATCTTGTCCAATTTTCATTATTTTCTTCATGTCCCTTCTGTCTCATTTTAAATCTGCTTTTCTAGATTAATGATAGATAACTTAGTATAATTTTTACCGCTTCCGTAGCTTAAATTTTATCGCTTTCTTAGTATAATTTTAATTGCTTTCTAGAATAATATTAATTTGCTTTCTAGAATAACTTTAATTACTTTCATAGCTTAGTTTAAATTATGTTAAGTAGATTTTAGTTAAAACACAAACTTGAATCGAGTAACCGAGTGAAAAATCTTATAAAACGACGTGGGACCTGCTTCTATCACACATCCTCTAGTGAACGATCCGGTACTTACTATAAATTACTGCAATTTCTGACTCCGTGCGCTTTCGAGGCACAGTTTCCTCACACGAGTAAATAAAAACGTGACAACCTATAAATATAACCCTAATCCCAACTCCATCATCATAAATTGGTTTCATTAAATAAAATAAAAAAATCGGGATTAATTGTTGTTTTTTTTTTTTGAGAAATGATAAGTTTTATAACTCCCAAATAATCCAAATACAACATCAGACACGAAACAAACAATTCAAGACAAAAACACAGCTCATCACAACAAATCAAAACCCAATACTTGAAACTCAGAATAAATGGATAGTATCGAGATATGTAGGCAGACCCTGTACTCAGCTTCCATTCAAGCACATTCCATTAACTTTTGCTATGCACACCTTCCACCTTTGCACCGCTCAACCAACATCCCTACCCCCTGGCTACTCGACAAAAAAGACCTCCAGCATCTTCATGCCTCACTCCCCTCTCCATGTTGCTCTAACAGAACAAACTCAGCATCACAGCATCACAGACCCATGTAATATATGGCAACAAAAAATGGCCCTTAGATCACCCCCAGGCAGAATGAAAGGTGGCAGACCAGTGTCAAGAAAATTCATACAGACTACACCAATTGTCACCAAAACAGGCAGGAGTACCGATACCGCAGACATCAGAACAAGGATTAATACCAAACTTCTAACAACTCACCCCCTGTAGCCCCATTCTTTGCCCACTTATCTGCTTCCCAATTTCTTTGCCCACTTAATTGTTGTTTTTACTTTAGAAAATACGTGTGGGAAATTTGTCAAAAGTTTAGAGGGCGTCCTGGAAGGGGCACTCAGACGATCCATGGCGTCATTATTAAAATCCAACATAGGGAGAAAATGGTTGCCGTTGAACAAATCCGTATCCACCAATTCCGTTATATGTTTTCCACGCGCCTCCTGGGGGACCCGCGTCCTGGAATTCTCACAGACAATGACCCGGAAGGACATGCGGTGTTCTTAATGTTGAAGACGGGCGTTAGGGGTTCTAGTGAGGGCCGGACAGAAGTCGCAGGAAGAGTCGGGGGATGTCACGAGAGAGAACTCATAAACCCTATATTCAACAATTTTGTTCTTAATTTAATAATAAAGATAATAAAGATGGCTTAAGTGAACCTTTCTGGGAAGAATTTTGCATCATCAGCGAGAACATTATTATTATTATTATTATTATTATTATTATTATTATTATTATTATTATTATTATTATTCAATAGTGAAAATTTGTATAAATCCATAAATATTATCAAGTTTGGGGATGAGGACTCACCCTAGAGGTTAAGTCCCCCGATTCCCAACCTATAGGTTGGGGGTTCGATCCCCTCCCAACCTCTTTCCCTCCCCTTTATAATTTTTGTGGCATTGTCTCTCACCATCATTTCCTAGCCTATATAGGGTGTTCAGCAAAAAAAATTGTATATATTGTCAAGTTTTAACTAATTAATCTAAAGATTGTTGTCACATACCAGGGTGGGGTGTGATATAGAACAATTGGTTCTCTTCCATATGAGATTTCACACTACAAATATGTTTTAGAGATCCAACAAATTTGATAAACACTACAAAATTTTTGCAGCAAGGCGATAAAATCATTCAGGTGACAAAATTTTAGGCGATGACTTTAATAAAATTTCGTCGCCTTCGCACAAATTTCTTGTAGTGAAAACTCAATCACTAAAGATATTAGCGATAAAAAATATTTGGTAAAACTCAGTTATTAATGATATTAGCTACCGACTTTGCAACCAAAATTCACTAACCAAAATTTTAGCGACCGATACATAACTTTTCTAATTATGTCAGATGCACTACTGGATGATGCTTTGCTATAAGAATTTTCTATTTTAGCGATCGAATATGCGATTGAAATTCATTAGTCACCACAGTGTAAGCGATCGAATTTCATTAGCTACCAAATTCACAAATTTTCTTATAGCGAGCTTTAGCAACTACTAGATGATGCTTTTGAGTTTATGCAAGCCTAGATTTTTTTTTTTTCCTTCCAGTTATGCTTTCACTATTTTCTTTCTTATGGTATAAAATAACTAAAACGTTCTTTTGTTTCGAGGTTTTAATGAAGAAATAGCCAAATCTATAACACAAAAACAACTCTTATTAAGCTGGAAATAATGCATAAGGTACTAGTATAGTTACTTTTGGTACAAAATTATGATTTTTGTACCAGATTATCATTGTATTAATGTTATATGCAGAATAGGCAAAATGATTAATCCGAACATTATTTTTTTTGTAGTAAGTCCAATTGAAAAAATCCATTGGGCCTTCAAAGAAAATTTACAGCCCAAAGGAAAAATACACAGGCCTTGAAACTGGATAATTCTCATGCCTAAAGAAAAACCTAATTAAAATTGAGCTTTTAAATATTCCCTCCGTTTTTGAATAGATGAAACGTTTGGGAATTGAGTACTATTCACACCCGCACTTTAACTTAAAGTTTTATTATAGTTATACTAGTTAAAATATAGTCAAGTGGTATCTTGTTAGATTCGTCTCGTCGAGTAGTTTTTAAATATCGAACTCTTAGAATTTTTACTTGTACCGAACTTGAGTTATTAATGATTTAAAATGTGCATTAGACTGCGTGCGCTGTGAGTCCGTTTCAATTTTTTGAAAACGGAGGGAATATAAGATTATAGGGGACGAGGATTTGACCAAGTTGTCACATCCTGATTTCCAAACTAAAGGCCCTATCCCACCCTTTATTCGATTTATAATTTCATTTGTGTGACATGACTCCCACCATTCATGTTCTAGCCGGTATAGGCTGTCCAGAAAATGGAAAAAAAAATAAATCATTGTTTCAGTTTTTCATTATTATCAAACAACCAATATCAGATTGATATCTAAAAAAATCTCGACTTAATAATTCACAAACTCAATCCTTTCAAACTTTACACTTATGTTACACTTGTGAAACACAAAATAAATAACATATGGAACATATCTCTAATATATATATCTCTAATATATATATATATATATACATATACATATCTCTAATATATATATATATATCTCTAATATATATATATATATATATATATATACATATACATATATGTATATATATATACATAAAACTAGTTGCTACAGTACTACAGTAACTTGTAGCTACAGTGTAACAGTACCGTATCGCTTGTACCCGACCCAGTCTCAATCCTAAATTGCTACTCCGATTTTTTCCTCCCCCAGTTTCCCACTTCCGCTCCTTCCTTTCGCCATCGGTCTTCTGGTTCGTGCAGCCCTCTCCGTGGAGAGTCCCTGTGAAACCACAGGACGCCGTAAGTCCGGGCAATTGCTCCCAATTTCTCCGCGCGTCAATCTATCCAACTCTTCTTCCGGCCATTCCATGGGTCGCTATTCCAGCTCCATCTTCCTGCTTCTCTGCTCTGAAGCTCTCGCCCTCATCCCCCTCTTTTTATCTCCTTTCTCCAACCTCCAGATATTCTTCCGGCCAGCGCTCGTGGTTGTCTCTTGCGCACAAGAATTGTAGTTCCTTCGCCCTTCTCCGTCGCCCACATGTCCCTGCGCTCTGACCTGCCCGCCGCCATCTCTGTTGACTGCCTCGCCGTCGCTGCTCCGCCTTCACCGTTAGGTGTTTTCTCGGAACCTACCTCCTCTTCTCCGACAGACGCCAGGCATGCTCCCTTGCGATTCTTCATAACACCGCCAGCCATCACCCCGTGGGAAGGCGCGAAGGAAGACTGTCCCTAGCCGTCCGACGCTCCAAGGAAGGTGCGAAGGAAGCCTGCAGTCGCCTGCAGCATTCAACATCGAAGGTGAATTTTTACTTTTTTTAGTTTTGCAAAATTTCGATTCTAAAATTCTTCCGTTGTGCTTACGAAAGTGTTTTTGAGAATCTGGTTGCAATTTTTCCTCCATTTGTTCCTCAAGTTTGATTCTGTGATTGTTTGAATTTGTGCTCGATTTCTTCCTCATTGCTCGAATAATGGTTTAGGGTTTAGGGACACTCCTATGTAATCCGGTTTGAACGAGTTTAACTATGTAGGTAAGCATACACCACTGGGAATAGTGTGTGAGACCCCTAAACAAAGAATTAAGCTCAAATTCAAGTCTTTCATTGTGATTCTGCCACCATGGTCCCTTAGTGTTATTACCCCGCCGTTTTTTTTTTTTTTTTTTTTTTTTTTTTTATCATTATCATTATTATTCTTATTCTTATTGTTATTGGCATTGTTATTGCACTAAAAGCATGATTCTGGATCTTTGTTGATAACTGCTGGTCGCATAAATGCTACTCTTTTCAATTAACAGGTTTTCCATTATTTCATCTATGTTTTTTGTTCTATGGGTTACTGAATATCAGAAGATGCAGCCTTTCGTTATTTCTTGATTATGGGCTTTTGGCTTTATAATTCAAGTCTTGAATTTACCTCTTTTTCCTTTTTCTGCTTACCAATATTGTTGTTGTTTACACTGGAAAATAATACTTTCATTTTCTGACATCCCAATGGCTTTGTGCATCTACTTAATCCTTTGTTAAGCCCCATTATTTTTTTATTTTTTTTTTAATTTTCTGTAGAAGTTCTTAGGTTACTTGTGTAGGTAATATTTTAAATTTGTTATTTGCATATATTCTTATCAATGCAGAATTTCTTGCCAGTATGGATTAAGTAACAAGAGTCCTATGATACCATTTTCGATGATTCAGGAAATTCCATCTTAGAAATTCCTTATCATATTTGTAATGTAAGCAAGTATGGATTATGGGCTCATGCTGCTATTACTGGCGTCATGCCTTCTTCGATGGAAATCCAGGTAGTTTTCCTCATAATTCTCTATAGTTTTTAGATCATCCTATGATTTCTGGAAATTTTGTGATGTTTGTGAATTATCACAATATTGAGTATTTTCTGCCTTTAGTTGGCATGTAAATTGGTGTGGCTAAATTTGCATCTTAATTTTTCTTATGGCCCTTGCTTGAGTTGCAGTTCATGTCATAGCAGGAAGCTTTTTTTTATGCCTATGTGCACTGCTCCTATTTTTATTATATATGGGTTTAGCATACTTGATGCATAATAAATGGTATAGGTATTTTTATAAGATTGTGTTTACTGCTTTGAGAATTCAGATTGAACTACAGACTCGCGAGGTGTTGCCTTGTCTTTTTCTTTTGTAGTTTTGTTTGAATACACTGATCCTAGCACTTGATGTACTGAACAAATTGTTCTTTGTTACTTGGTACTCGAAGGGAAAAAGCCTACTTGAAGCATATTTATGCAACATGTTGGAAGCTCTCTTCCTTTACTTCAATCTAATTTCAAGTTTTCACTTTATTTCTTATTAGCCTTATTAAATCTTTGCAACCTGCAAGATAAAATGAAGAGGATATGAATTAAATAGATGAAAAGAAGATGCAGAATAATTTAGGTGACAATCCAAAGACGAGTTCCTTCCAACCAAAGCTTTATTGCAAATGCCAGAGTAGTATGAGGCAAGCGCTCTTTGTCAAATCCCTGGAAACAATCCATTTTTCCTTTTTTTCCTTTCCTGAACTAATTTAATAATTTTGGCTATTTGAACTGGATTTCTCGTTTAAAAAAATTATTGATATCCATGGGCATGCCTACTCAATTTGGCCACCATTACATTTTTTTTTAAAACTTTATGTATTTTTGTTTTGTTTTTCTAAGTTAAAAATGTGTTCTTCTACAGGTGCAATGACAAGTCTGCATGTGTTTTGCCATAATCTGCCGTAGCCATAACTTTCTCTCCATACCGCTCTCCCGACCACCGTAGCCCCGTCCCCTCCGCCGCCTTCGTGTTCCAACGCCGAGCCCTTCCATTTGTCCTAATTCCGCCATAGCCCTAATCTGCCGCCCTCATCCTTCTTCACGGTGCCCGCCCTGCCGTTGTAGCCATCCCATTGTCCTGATTCTTCCAACCTTCGCCTGCATGGATACCACTGCCGTCCCCATCTCTATTTTGCGACGCCTCTGCCACCGCCCACGAACCTGCCACCCCTGCACTCTCTGTGTTTCGGTTTGCTGCTTCTTGTACGCCTCTCAGCACTATCGGTCAGGCTGCTCGCTGAGGTTTGTTTCTTGTATTTTCCTGCTCAGCTTCAATTAGATGCTCTAGCTGATGAAAGTTACTATGTGTGGATGCTAAATTGTTATTACTCTTGTATAGCCTCAACTAAATATCTGTTTGATTTTGAAATCTATGACGGCCTAGGATGCATTTGTTATGCTACATGTCGTGTTCCATCTCCAGTTTTGTACGTTCAAGTGCAATAGAGTTAGAGATGTATATTATTTTACTGGGGATATGTTGAATATACATAATTAGATAGATGCAATACCAATATGGCTAAAGTAAGTTTAGCTAAGCTATTTAATGCCGTGTAGTGTTCTTTTGTGCTGGCTTTGGCAGATGGTTGCTCATCAATTTAATACAATTGTATTCTGCACCTAACAATAGTAACACAGAGGTTTAGTATAACTTTGAAGTTTAGGTTATTACTTGTAGGTTGCCTGCTTGTGTTTGACAGTTTATACACGGGTAATATCTGTATGGCTATCTTTTTATGGTGTTATTCTTGAGAGACTTGGCGTAAGGTTATTCTCGATTGGAAATATTGGAAATTTTTCTGATGTATCAGTTCGGTGTGTTACTGGTTCTTGTTGGAATCGAAGGAGGAGCTCCAGATTGTTGGTAGGACATATATCTCCAACCGGGATTATTTGTAACACCCCGAAATTCATCCTCATAAGGTTTCAGAATGTTACCGCCACACTTGTCAGTCAGGCTCGCCCTTTGGCTAACTTAATTGACAAGTGCTACGGCTAAATATAAATTTTTGTAGTATGAACTTTAAAAATAATTGCCAATTTTATAAAATATAGACATAAGAAAATTTAAAGTACTTAATACCAGAGTCATTGTTCTTTCTCACGCGGAAGCATAAACTAAAGGCAATATATATGACATTAATATTTAAAAGTACGTGGTTCCTTAAAGCAACAATCTTTTGATGAAAGGTAATCCCATCCCCAAATGCTCATGTCATGAGATGCAGTTCATATATCAGCTTCAATATCTATAAAAAGATAACACAACAACTTTTTATCAGTACAATGGTACCGAGTAAGTCAACCCGCTCCACTTCAAGAAGTGGGTTTTAAAATAGTGGTTGACACTCAAAAAATAATAATAATAATTTTCACTTTTTCTTTTAAAATGATCACACACATTACCTTTAACAAAATAAATAACTTTCATTCTTACTATTGTAGCAACTATGCACAAGAGGACACCATTTTCCATATATCATATCATATCATATCGATCATAAGTCATGATCAGCATGCAGCGGACTCATATACAGACACACTCCGGAGCCTTGGGTAACCCATCACGGATACACCCAAGAGTATAGACTCATACATGCAACAACGCCGTTTTGGCACAATTTATCAACAATGCCGTCTTGGCATATTTAGAGGGGGAGGCCCCGCAAGACACATCCCTAGTGTATTAGCCCTCTATCAAGTATGACATCTTACTCAAGTCAATAGTGCACAATGGATTTAAAAGAGTTTTTCACAATTTTCCACATAATATCCTCTTTAAAAGAGTTTTCAACAATTTCACGGGAGTAACCTCATAACAAGGACATTCAATAATGCCAAATATCATTTCAACATATAACTCCCATATCAATATCTCATAGATATGAAAATATCATGTCATGGATCTCAAAATCCAACAATTTCTCATTTGGACAAAAAATCAAGTCCAATGTCGCAGTTTACACCAAGTCAGTTTAAAAATTCATATGAAAGGTGATTGCCTTGAAATTTAAACTGTAGATACTCAACACATAGTTGAACAAGTTTCATGTTTTACACTTTTCAAAATAAGGTATGGAAACATTTCAAAAATTGAGTTCTTTTCAGAACATGTATTCTGCCAGAAATTCAATTCAACAGGTTTTAAAAATAGTAATTCGCGACTGAAAATTCTAAAATTTTACCACAAGGTAGATAACACATAGATAAATATTTTTCATGAAGAAACCATTTGGCTTTGAGACACTTAAGACCTTCAAAAATGTGGATTTCAGAAAACACTATCATTTCTTAGATTTCAACAAAAAGAGATTTCGACCTTTCGATAAAGCGGATCCCATAACTTTTTCATACGATTTCTAAAAATTATAAAAGTTTCCAGAAATATACTCAACTCAATAAGGAACAAGTTTTATGAAGGAACCTTTGAGGAATATTGTACCAAAATAGTTTAAAAAGATGGATCTTTACGTAAACGAAAAACTGACAGATTTTGGTATAATGTGGGAATTCTAATTTTGTATTCTTAAAACATGGATTGGGATCTCCAAAACTTAAAGTAGAGTGTTAACTTACTGAATAGATGTATAAGAGCAAGGAGATTCAAAGATAATGGTCGTTATAACACAAGATTCGCACCACAAATTACGGGTTTCGCTGAAATTCGACAAATAGAGGGAAATCAATTTATAGTATAAAAATAAAAGATTTAGATCTCTAAAATACAAGTTTCAAGGATGATATCTTACTAACCAAGTGTTGAGAAGAGTTAGAACTCTTAGAATGATGAAGGTTGCCAAGCCTACAAGACTCCACAATCCTTAAGATATGCTCACTATGTGGGAGAACTTTGAAGAATAAAATGGGTAGTGAATTTGGCAAATGAGATGGATGAGATTGGTGTGTTTGAAGGCTAGAAACTCCCTCTATTTATAGGCTAAGATTTGAACAATTGAACATGACACATTGTGAGAGTGATTACAACCTCACCAATCATCCAATTAAGTATGTCTTGAGCAATAATGGTTAGAGTATTTGTATCCACTCATTTGGTCCTTATAGCCTAACAAAGAGGCTATTAATTTGGGAGGCTATTAATTTTGTCCATCATATTGTCTATTAACATAATGGTTTGCCTATTATGGAGGCTATTAATCTTGGTGGGTTCAAGAGATAATTGATCACCTTTCTTTGCTAGCCATTCATCCAAGACACTTGTTAATCATGTGGATTTTTCATCTATTTGTTTAGGAAGAAAATTTTCTTGCAATTGCTTTTAACCTTATAGTAAGTGTATCATGAAAATGATTGAAGTATTAGCTTGTCTACAAAAATCATTATTCTTGCCATTATTTAGTGGCATGCATTTATACTCAATGAGTTGGATATGATAATATAATATTTATTTATTTATTTCAAGTATTGTATTTATATTAATGTGCTTTCAAAAAAGATAATAATAATATACTTGCATAGTTTTATTTTATTCATAACAATACTCAAACCACAAAGTCTTCATGTCATCATCAAATAAAAATTACTTCATAATCTATGAATATATTTTCTTATATATAAAAGTTAATTCTCATAGATTCACATAAAAACTCATACTTTTATTTTTATAAAAATTTATTCCATAATGAATATCAAAGTACTTAAAATATTCACATACTATCCTCATAATAATTTTCAAGACCAATGTGTATATATATAAAAACTTATATATATAATTTAAACAATAGATTTAAAAAAAATATTCCATAAACTATATAATTCTATTACCCATGATATTGAAATTCATATTTCTTTTGCAAAAGACAAATTTACATATATAGTTTTTCAAGTGTTGTTTTGTAGAAAAATCAATATACTAATTCTTTAAGCAAGTGATTAAATATTTAATAAAAGTCTCTTTAGTGAATTACAATTATTTCGGGTAATTTCTATGGTATTACATTATTACTGTATTAATTGGATGTGTAGTAGTCCATTTATCATTTATGTATGGCTCAGTTACATAGGATTTGGGATTTGGCGATTGTTAACTGTTAAGTTTTCCCTTTTCTTCAGTTTTGATTTTTTGTTGCCTGGTGATTATTTTTGTGTTGATGGTTATAAAGATTTTTGTCTGGGTTTGGTTAAAGCTTGGGTTTCACTGAATGGGTGTTAACTTTTGGATTTCTTTTGTTTTTCCTTGTCCATTTTTATTTTTAGGAGACCGATCTGTATCTGTTTATTCAAAATTTCTTGCTTATTCTTCGTATGTATTCAACTACAATTCCTCAATTTTTCCTTATGATTGTGTCCAACATTTCCCCTGGGCTTTGGTTTGCAGTAGGTCGTCATGGAATGGGAAGGAGCCCTTAAGGACTGGAACCTAGCCAATCTCCCTCCCAAAGTTCATACACAGAACTATAACAGCTGTAACTTTAGATGAGAGTGGCCAGAGGAACCTTCTTGTTTTGACAATCAAATCTCACAATTTTGCCTACGCATCATGAATATTCATATATCAAATAAATTAACCACAACCTGAAAAGAACATAGATGTCGTGTTCTTCAGGCTTTTCATCACTTAGGGAAAATGTTAAATAAGAAAGGCTCTAATGTTCCTAGAGTATAGAAAAAGAATGTCAGAGAACTCAAATGTTTACAGAAAATTGCAATATAGATTTTTGACCTTGAATTGCAATATTGAATCTGGTTAGTATGCCTTCATTTTAGACCAAACTAGAATTGCATCCCATATTTTGTCTCACTTAATTTTATGGTAACTGCTTAATTGTCTCAGGTCAAGGCTCTTTCTCTTCTCAATTACTGAATCTCTATTTTGTTTATTTTTCTAGCAAGCTGTATATTTTGGATGTTTAGATCTTCAATTCAGCCATGCAAATAGCCCTTGTGCTCTTAGCAGATATTTAATTATTTATTTTTTTTTTAAAGTCCTTTGAATTTTTGTATCGGCTTGGGAATATGTGGTCAATAAAAATCATTCTCATTGACTATATTATGTGAAAATTTCCTTAATATCATAAAAATTCATAAGGTTTTGGATAATTTCTCTCCTTTCTTTTGTTATTTCCATTAATTGGTATCTAAATTTCTTGATCCCACTTTCATCCCTCCTTTATGCTTCTGAAGAGACTGGAGAATTACTTTTTTATTTTGTATTTTTTTTTGTGTGTGTTCTTGGCTAAAAAAACACATTTATTTAGCATGTCCTTCAATGTATGCTTATTCAATTTCTTCTTATTTGCTACTTCACTACTTTATTGTTATGTGCCACGTATTATGTGATGTTGATTCATTCCTCTATTTCCATTATTAATTTTTATTCTTCCTTGCGGGGAAACTCTTCTTAAGTAAGAATGAAATGCAGGTTTGTGTTGGGGAGAAATTGAACAATAACATGCTCCCTGAAATCAAGAAACTCCGTAAGGTAGTTAAGATGATATTTTTGTTGGAAGATGATTTTTACCCCGAGTTCAATAGTATATTTTTTGATTTATATTAATTGTCTTTTTCTCCTTAGATTTTGACTTATTTATGTTTGGCGTCATAAATGCTATTATGTGTTTTCTCCAAAGATAGGAGACTTTTAAAGAAAAAACATAGGCATCTGCTTGATCGCTTGATTAATGACAGTGATTGAGTCGCTGGATCAACACAAATATATGCCTTTCTATTGATCAATGCTAATTTGTGTTTACCGGGCATGCCCAACATTTTGAAAATATCATTCTTAGCTCTGCATGCCACACTCTACTCTAATCAATGTTTTCTAGCTTTATCCATTTCTCCTGCTGTGTATTTTCTTCCAAGTTTCGATTTTTCCTTTTTATGGATTTGATCTGCATTTTTATATGATGAATTGAATGGTGATTGATTTAATCTTCAATGGTTGTTTCTTGCTTAGGTTAAGGAATTGCGGAATTTGTTTGGTCGCTCTAAGATTGAGTGATTTGAGAGACCAAAAGAAGTTATTGAATGCTTGTTTAGAGGATAGGATCCCAAGGCAGTGGTAGTAATAGTGTTGGTGGAATCTAAATTCGACCGCAAGACCCCAAATCGAGTGCATTAGCTAGGTTTTACCGTCTCAATCTAGGTGATTTGGAGTAAGTTTATGCTACATCTAAAGTGCATTGGACGTTTGGATTCTTGTGGCTTTGGAAATGCAGATTATCTTTCTTTGCTGCCATTTGCTTCTATTCTCCTTTTATTTTGTCTACAACAGCTTTGCGATCCAAAATATTGCAATTGCTTTTAAGAAGAGCCTACCTGCTCTCCATATGATTTCCAACTTATCAGAGCAACACTATGTATTAATGGATTTGTAATAATATATCACATAATATACCAGTCGTTATTTACTAAAGTATGATACACGTCACCTGTTTTTCCTCTACTGGTGCGTGCGGCGTATGCGCGCCACTTAAGAGTTCTAGTATATATATATATATACTAGAAAATAGAAATTGTGGGTGGAGGGTATGCCACGCCATTGTAGAATTTGTCATTGTAATTTGTAGTTTAGCAATATGAATGAGTTTATCCATGTTTAGTACACAGTGTGATAGTAATGTTAGAAAGATAAATACAATTCACAGAAGAATATAGTTACCATACAGAAGAGGATAGTTACCATACCTGCCCCAGTTGCTGCACATACTATACACTCTTAGACGCGCTCCGTGCGGAGATGTGTTCGTTTGATTCCGCGGATAGTAGAAATCATGGATACATAAAACATGCAAGGTACAATATATACAACCTCGTGGTATGTTATAGAACACGCAAGGTCCAAGAGTATTCATGGATATATAGAACATACATAAAATGATAGGATGAGAAAAAAGGATCGGTTAACAAATGATTTGACTAATCTATTACTCACATAACTAGTTAACATGTAACAACTAATTGTCAAACAGTCACAAAATCAAGAAAGGGGACAATATATGATGCCTATATCAGGCGCCCCTTATATCCATCATGATGAAAATGCTTCAGCTATGAAATAACCGTATGTATACTATTCTTTTATGCTCAAATGTTGGCAGTAAAGGAAATGACACAAGTACAACAGCCGTATTCCGACAAAAGAGGATACAAGAGAGTGAAATTTAAACATGAAAATAATATAAATCTGTTGTATTGATAAATACAGGAGTCTGGGTCCTAATAGTTCACATTCAAGGTAAAGTCTATGCTTTTTATTCCTATCGGAGAAACCAACCATTTTTCTTTCGTGAACTTTAGGCTTCTATCTAGCATGTGTTGCTATGAAACATACTTTGACACACTTATCACGGCAAACTGCTGAAACTCAGGATTGATGAAATTTAAAAATATGAGTCTAATGTCCATATACTCACCTTAAAAATTGAAGAGTTCTCCAGCCTGAGCAATAAACAAGACTCCATGATGGGTGATGTGAACGCGCCTGTTTGTATAGCACAAAAGTAATTCGGTACTGCGGTGGATTTTTTGTTTCAAATTTGAATTGCAAAAACAGTACTGATTGTGTACATACCATATGAAATTTAGCGAAGTCAATTTTACTCGCTTGGCTATACAAGAAAGTCCCTCATCTCACTGATTCTGACACTGCAAATCTCACCAGCATGATTGTGTTAAAATTTGAGAGAAAGTTGTAACACTTCAATTGGAAAATGAATAGGGCACAATCATACATGGCACACAGTGATCTAAAAATTGAAGGTTGGTCAAAACTCAAATTTACAGCTTCTTTTAGGCAACATATGTGAAACTGTAAATAAATCAATTAAGACAAACCCAGTCGAAATCCCTTTGTAAGAGGGAATTTCATTCTATCATGCATTTCTATGTGTCTAACTAGAAAGCACATAAAGATTCAAGCTCTCAACCCCGGAGCATTTGTGTATGATCAAACCTCTATCAGTGAGCTTGATGGATCTGTATGCATATCTAAAGCTAACAATTAAAATACTCCCTCCGTCTCATTTAACCTGCCTCGTTTCATTTCTGCACACAATCCAATGCACATTTTCAATCGTTAATATCTCAAAATATGTACAAAAAAAATTATATAAAATATATATTCTAAAACTACATGATTTTACGATTATAACAAGATCCAACTTGACTATTTTTTTCAAACACTTCCTCCGTTTTTCTAAACTTGCTCCATTTGAGTTTTCGATATTGTTCACACATACACTTTAAGTTAAAGTTTTAATATAGTTCTACAAGTTAAAATATAGTCAAATGAGATCTTGTTAGATTCGTCTCGTCGTGTAGTTTTTAAATATCAAACTTTTAGAATTTTTATTTGTACCGAACTTGAGTTATTAATGGTTTAAAATGTGCATTGGACTGCGTGCTGAATGAGTCCATAGCAAACATAAGAAAACAGAGGAAGTATATATTTGCAATAACACCGAGTCAAAGTTAAACAATGAACAATGCTAAAAAGTCAAACCAGACAATTAAAGTGGGACAAAGGGAGTATTTCCTTTTGAAACATCAATTTATCGGCCCAGTTCTTAGATGTATTATTCATGTGTCATTATTTTAGTTGAACTACACTTATGGAAAGGCAAGTAAAGAACTACTCGGAACAATGTGATTTGATTCTGCTGCTCATTCTTCAAAGATTTCACATTTTACACATAAAAAAACATATCTAATTCCTCTTTTTCTCTCCATCTTACTGAAACAAAGCATACAGTGAACACGGCAAGAACATAAGCACGAGCCATTACGCCCATGGACATAACTGTACCAACCTAGATAAAATTAAATGGAGCATGCCACTGGAGGCAATTACATAAATTATTCGAAAAAAAGGCCAAATATATCATTTTTGTTTAAAAAAAAGTCAAATCTATCCTTTTTCTATTTTATTACCGAATTTATCCTCTACATATGCTAATTATATCCGAAAATATCCTAAATTCACTAATCGTGGAATGCCTGCTGACGTGACAATAAATTAACTTAAACCCTACATGCTGGATCGAATTTGAAGTGTGTCTCAATTAGGGCTGGGGAAAAATATCGAATATACTACATACTGCACATACCGTATCGAAAAAATACCGAAAATATCGAAATTTTCGGTATACCGTAATTTTCGGTATGGTATCATACCGTACCGTAAGATTTCGGTATGGTAACGGTATAAATTTTTTGATACCGCGGTATATCGCTACCGTACCGAACTTTGGTATATACCACGGTATCGGTATATACCGCGATATCGTTATATACCGTAATATCGGTATGTTGGTGTATAGCGAAAGTTCGGTATGCCGTTATATACCGCAATACCGGTATGTCGGTATGTAGTGAATGTTCGGTATGTCGGTATATACCGCGATACGGTATGTCAGTATGTACTGAATGTTCGGTATAGCGGAATATACCGAACTTACCGGAATGTCGGTATGGAAACGGTATGAAAATATTTCATACTGAAACTTTCGGTATACCGAAATGTTCGGTACGGCAACGGTATGAAATTTTTCATACCTTAAAGTTCGGTAAGGTATACGGTACGGAGAATTTTCGGTATGATACCGTACCGAAAATTACAGTATACCGAAAATTTCGATATTTCTTTTTTCGATACGGTATGTGCGGTATGCGGTATACTCGGTATTTTCCCCCAGCCTTAATTGAGAGACACTTCAAATCCCATCCAGCGTGTAGGGTTTAAGTTAATTCATTGCCACGTCAGCAGCCATTCCATGATTAGTGAATTTAGGATATTTCCGGATATAATTAGCATATGTAGAGGATAAATTCGGTAATAAAATAAAAAAAGGATAAATTTGGCTTTTTTTGAAACAAAAGGGATATATTTGGCCTTTTTTCCTAAATTATTCCAAGAAGAGCAACCTAAGGAAATGTTCAAATTCAGCAGACATTGGGAGAAAATTCACTGTGGTTACCTAAAATAGTTAAGCACCTTCCGAAAGCTCCTGATTGCAAGAACCTTATCAGAGTCCCTTATGCATAAGATGTGAGCAATGTTGCTTGGCATAGGTAAAACCTTTTACTACGGGACAAAAGAATAATCCCTGAAGACAAGACTTATGTGTAGAATATAAAGAGAATTAAGTTTGAACTTAATATATTAATATCCTAAGATAATATTGTAAAGAAGATATGAATTCCTTCCAACGTGTGGGCAACAAAAAATGAAATCAATAGTGAAAATTGTCTGTATGTAGTATGCAAAACACCAAACAAGTATGTCTAGGGACAGATCTCTTGTGAAAACTACTTAAATCACTGCTTCCGCATCACATCTACTTGCAACTTTTTTCAGTCTATTCAGATTACAATTTACTAAGGGTGAACCGAGTCACTCTACAAAAAGTTCACTATGGATGTATGTAATTGGGCAAAATTTGTTTTCTGAAAATATTTTGAAATAAATTGGTCAATGAGTTTGTTTTACAATATCATGATTCATAATTCATCAAAGTCAACATAAAAACATGTTTATACAAATGTTAGTTGGCATAAAATACTGAATAAAATAATTCCTTAAGTACCACCACATCATACTAATTCGTGTACACATTTTGCAAAATTTTGCCTACAATACTACTTTTTATTGACATCAGTAACATACAACAACAATTTGTATCAAAATTCCAAAGGAAACAACCAGTATAAAGTCCCAAATCTAATATAAATGCTCCTCAGTTATCATTTGTAACAACAAAATTAAACAACAATGGAAAATTCAATTGGTGTAAAATGCTGAGGTGAACATTAGTTAAAACATATCCAACCTGTATATTGTGCATCCTCGCAAAGACGGAAACAACTCCAATTTTATTATGTCCCTGGACTTAGTCTCTCCGACATGAAGATGAAAGTTAACAGTCAAAAACCTTTGTATAGACAATTTTGGCTATGCATATCTGCTGCTTGTAGACACTTGTGGATCCAACTCTTGTATGATTTTCTAAGCAGAAGTCACAAAAATGGTGCTGGAGAGTGAGTTATCCAAAGCATCAGACCATACCTAGAAAAGCCTCCCTATGTAAAATAATGCTTAGCTCATTTATTTGACATAACAACTAATTAAACAAAATAGCTATCCTATCAATTCTACTACCATTTTTAAATGGAACTAAGATTTTTCGGCTTTAGGCATGGATGAATAAATTCCCTCCCCTCGACAACAAATATAGTATCAAAGACAACCCAAAATTAACATTATTTGGTATCTTTGAACAGAATTGGGCATCATTTTATATAGAGACAACATTATAGCTTCAAAAGACTCCCTTACTTCTTTTCTAAAGCTGCCATTATATTAAAGAATATGATTCTATGAGTGAGTATGGATCTTCTTGGACAATACATGAATGTAGATATAATCCTATAGTCTCATTCATCTCCCACAAACAATAAATGTAAACTAATATAGATCACAAGTATAATTGTGTTGGGCTGTTTTGTTGTAAAACGGAGCAAATATCTAAGAAGAAAGTAATTTCTAGTAAGATCATGAATGCGGATCCATATTTTTGTAAGACCAACCGGCCATTGCTAATTTATAGTGACCAACATTAAGATCGATGCGTAATTCATCCAAAATTGTTATTTTATGCCTTCTAGGGGCAATGCAACTTTGTTTTGGTAAAAATCACTTTTTTTTCTCACAACATCAACCCTCTGGATATGGAGCAAGGAACATGCGAAGGAAAAGTGAAAAAAACAACCACAAGGTAAAATGGTAAATATGTCGGAAATTTTATATCTACATATAACATGTTAAGAAAAGTGAAAAAGAAAACAACCCCTAAAGTAAATTGTAAGTTATAAAAAAAGTTTATCTACATACCTGTCATCTATTACATTTAGATCTGAAAGTGCCTCTATACCATAGAACAGTAAGAAAGAAATTTCCTCATTCTGCACCCCTGCTATATTAAGCTATTGTTTCTTAGCTTGATTACCTCTGTCTGCATCAATTAATTAACTAAGGAAGAGAAATCCTAAAAATCTATAAAAGGAAAAAAGAAAATTTAAAACTAAATTAAAATTTAAAATACAAGAGTTCCCAAAAAACAAATTATGAGCAATTGAAGAAAATGTTAATAAGAATGTATGTATTCATTGACAACCAACCCCACCTTCGAGCGCCTCCTTCTCAAAGGTCACATCATCCCGCCACAAATTGTGGACAAAAGCACCAAAGTTGGCCAAAAATTCGGGCGCTTTGTCCACCATCTTTATTGGGCGTGAACCATATATGTTTGCCAGCATGCCTGAGTTTTTCAGATTCTTGAATATGAAAAGTAATGAGTTACCAAATTGTGAGGCTAATCCATAATATTCATCAAAAAGTCCAACCCACAAGGCACTGTGCATTATGTACTCTGTAAACGGAAAGACAGGTTTGGATAAATGTGCAAAATACATCCAGTAGTTGGAAGAGAAGTATGATATGTGGGGAATCAAGAAACCTATAATTTGGAAATGCTCGTTGATTAGTTTACATCAATAGTTACACCTGTTATAGATTTGAGACATAAAAGCAAAGGGATCAACTAAAATTATAACCGTATAACAACAAAAGAGTGATATGATGAATTTAATCTAAACAAAACTGGTTGAACGAACAATTACACAAAATGTATAATGAAACTTTTGGTGTGTGAAAGTAAATGCTAAATTTTTCCTTCATCTGGACTCTTCACACACCAAAATTAAAAGCATAACAAAACCAAGTGCCTGAATACTACTACTTATTAATATAAACTCCTGAAATGGATTTTGGGGCCTTATTCGAATTTCAGAATTAATTTGTTAACTACAACAAAAATCAGTGAAATTTGAGAATGGCATATGTTATATCCAAAGTAAATGTCCGCGACCATATAGGCTTGCGCAGGTGGAAACTACCACGAACAGAGCAGCAGAGGCGGCATTGTTGTCGTTCGCACACGGTAGTGTTAACGGCGAAAAGCAGAGGCTCCCAACGTTTCCTTCACTTCATTGACCAACTACCTAAACCTCAACATCACTGCGAAGCACACGTAGGGCAGCGCGAAGTGCAGAACGACGGCAACGGTTGCCGGACCGGCAATCCAGAAGCTAAAAGGAACCCTAAAAAGGTCGATAAAGCTAAATTCGAACACAAATTAACCCGAAGAGAAATCATTACCCAGATTGAAGCCTAAACCCAACTTTCACCAACGGTCGTGCACTCTGTGGCAGCGACGGCGGCGCTAGGGTTCCCGTCAAGGCGGTCGATTGTGGATCCTGGCAAGAAATCGATAGCACCATGGATATAATGTCGACTGGTAGAATAATGCAAATCTGTGGGAGAAATTAGGGAATCGAGGATGAACGGAAAAAACTCAAAATCGAGAGCATACATAAGGATTCAAGAAGAAGAATAAAACGGAGGAGTAGTGCCAAGTGCCACGAGGAGGATGAAAGGAGAAATATTCCACACCCAATGCAAAACCGACACGTGGCAGAAAGGGAAAAAAAGGAGGCCAAAACTGACATAACATTTGTGCAAATGATAACTTAAAATAGGAAAAACAATAATCACATGACAATTTATTGTCGCAAAAAACATGCACTCCTAAAACAAAGAGAAAAGTGCAGCACACTTTTTAAGATTGAGTTACAATCCCCACATATTGTCTATACATAGAGTCTTAACACTTTACTCTCATTGAATCCCACATATGGGTCTATACATAGTCTTTACACAACACTCCCTCTTTGTCCCACATATCGTCTATACATAGTCTTCTTCTTACATTACACTCACTCTTTTACCGGTCTAAACATAGTCATACTCCCTACACGATCCACACACACAAATCTCTTATATATATAGTGTCCCACCAATAACCTACATTCCATTACTTACCCCCATCATCCGAATCCCATATTCCTATTTTGTCTCCCCTCCTCTCCCCTTTCACCTTTTCTCTCTAAAAACTTTTGCCCCATTTTCTTCCTTCCCCTTGCATGGTGGCCCCCCACCGACATGGAGGAACCACCGCCTTTTACCACCACCACGCCACCGCCAATGCACCCCTCCACGGCCAAGGGCAAGCGTACCAAGCGTAACCTACGCCCGCATTCCCCCATTCCTTTCACCCCGTTCTTCTCCTCGTCCTCTCCCCCCGGGGCCATGGAGGGCCTCCGTCTCAGCCTCAGCCCGTCCCTCGATAATGATGAAGATAGCACCACGACCGAGGAAGTCGAAACCGCGAAATGCCTCCTCCTCTTGTCCCAAGGTGGGGGATTTTTGCCTAAAAATGAGAATTTTGGTGGGAGCTACGTGCATAGTCGTCATCATCATCAAACACCGCCTCTCCTGAGGAAGAGCGGTGTTTCCGGCGGCGGCGTGTACACATGCAAGACATGCAGTCGTACGTTTTCATCTTTTCAAGCCCTCGGCGGGCACCGGACAAGTCACCGGAAAATTAAAACGGATAAGAAATCGACCTCGGTTGCCATCTCCGACGACGAGGACTTCCCAGCGCCTCCGTCCCTCACCAAATTCTCCCCCAATTCCCTCTCCCTCAACCTCGGCACCGCCGAGACTCTGCCGAAGCCGCTGTCGCAGAGAATGCATGAATGCTCCTACTGCGGCGCCGAGTTCACCTCCGGCCAGGCCCTCGGCGGCCACATGCGGAAGCACCGCGGCGCCCCGATCGTCAACCGCTCCATGCACATTCCAATCAACGCCTCGTTCGAAGAGGTGGAAATTGAAGAATCCTCGAAGCGACACAAGAACGGGCTGCCATTGGATCTCAACCTTCCGGCGATGGAAGATGAGAATCACAAGTTCGGAATCGGAAAAAGCCCTTCCAGGAAGTATGAAGCAGAAACGGGCCTCGGGCTATCCGGCGGCGCAACACCACCACCGCCATTATTAATTGACAAGCTTTAATTTTGATTGAATTCATTCATTTATTCATCTTCCATTACTATCTAACTGATGATACAATTAGTTCATTTTTTTCATCAGTTTTGTGGCCATCAATTCTTTTGTACAGTGTAGAAAAAAATTATATAATCCTCAGTAATATTAATGTCAAACAGTTTTATCTTAGCTTTTTTGGTTTTTTAAATGTAATTTGCATTAAAATTAAGTTCTTTAAATAATCTCTTAGTTCATTTAGTTTATTCAATTTATTGTTTGTCTTTTTTGCTCAGAATTAAGTATGGCCACATTAAACTTGTTACAGTGTGGTTAATAAGTAATTTTAACACAAATTTGAAATAAAATAAGTATAATGTTATTTATAAGTCATTTCCTTGACATACTTTGCAATAATCATTCACTTTTTTATTTTATTTTATTTGGGAATTGGGACTGATATGAATTCAATATTTAAGTAATTCCGCACTTACAGCAGAACATATTGTATACAACTCACACCGATTAATCTGAATATATAATTGAAGAAATTATTATTCATGGAGTTATTAAATTATGATTTAAATTAACTTTACTTAAGTGCATTTTTTTGCTGATAAAAATTAGCGTTCAGTGATACCTAGAAAAAATGGCATGCAGGTGTTACAAAAATAAATGCAGTATTTCTTTTACTTTTAAAATAGATTTCACGACTCTTTTCTAGAAGGGAGAATGCATCACTCACTTAGGCCTATGAAGAAATAAAAAATAAAAAATAAAAAATCATGAAGGTGTGTAAACATAGGTATTGCAAACTAAACGGCTGAATTTTGAAACTAATTAAATATCTTTTGTGGCAAAAACTTTTGTTAATAATGAGTTTTGGTTGTGAATTCGATCGTTACTTCTTAGTGATTGAACTTAAAATTTAAATTATTAAATTTTTTGATCCCCTGAAACGAAACATATTATAGTGCAATGCAATCCGGTTTCTGTAATGGCATAACAATTGCCAGCAGGTGCAGGCACGCTAAAAAGAATGTGTAGTCCTTTGTAAAGTGATGTATAAGCCGTATAAAGTGATGTATAGACGGTAGTTTGTTTTTTAATTAGTGTTTTGTTTATAACTTCCATCTATCACTTTTTTATACGCACACATCATTTCATATACACATACCCATCACTTTTAAATGTGCCAGCACCTACAGACCGCCAGCACCCAAACGATTTCCAGTGCAATGTACTAGTCTTACAATGATGTAGAGTATATTGTTTCATTGGATTGTAAATTTGTAATCCACTTCTCTCCCCTAAAACGGCTCACTTCCCTTTTTTTTTTTTTAAATTTAAATACATTCCACTACAAATGTCTCATTATTAATTAAATGAACATCTCAAACTCACTCACATCACATTACACAAATAAATAAATGAATTATTGAAATTTCAAATCCACTATCATCTATAAATTTCAACTAACAACCATCACACTATATCAATAAATAAATCAAATAAACTTTTTTGCCCATTGTTATTACATGACATAATGTACTAATTTATCATCATTTTAAATATTAATCCTCCCTTACTTTATATATTAACCAATCATTATTATAAAAAATTCAGATTCGATCATTAAAATTGTGATAGCTAATGAATTTTGGTGGCATATTTTACCGCTCACCTCTTTAGAGATCGAATATTACCAAATCTTTTCGTTTACAAAAATAAAATATTATTGTAGTGAATGCTTTATAAATATCGTTTCCAAAAAGAAATAAAACGCTTTAAGTCCAATGTAACTTTTCCTTCAAGAATAGAGCAAGGCATAATCAAGCCCATGGGCCATGACCCAATCCAATCTAATTCCAAACCCAAATAAAGGGTTGAAATGGAATAAGGCCTATCGGTACACGTTGGCCCATTTAGTAAGTAACAACATCGATCCAATTTCTATTCTTCCCCCTATATATACACTTTTCTTTGAATTTTCATAATATAAAACACATAAAATGGTCATCCAATGCTTGCTTTTCATAATATAGTGTTGCACTATGCTGCAGTAGGACCTAACGTGTCTCTATATAAGAAAATTACTTTTATATATGGGTATAGGTTATAGCATTTGGCAGTTTTAGATTTTATATCAAAATAATAGTTCTATTTTTTATACTAGCTTTTAAAAACTGTAATTGTAAAATGAAGCTTTGAAAATAAAAGTTATCTTAGGTAGCGTTTGAGATGTCAAACTACTTCCGACCAATTACTATTTTAACTCAATAAACCGCTCCACTGACCCAATAAATTTGCCCAATTATATCTTAAATGAATATTGTTCCTTCTATGTCATTTTATAATTTTTCTGACAGTTATAACTACATTTACTGAACACTTATGTAAAATCGAAAGCTTCAGCTCCAACAGGTTGAGCTCGTATTTATAGCTTTGCATGCAGAACAGACCCATAGTCTATTGTTAAATGAAATATGGCAATAATTAAATTCATTATATCTTTATCATAAAATTATATTTATCCTCACTTTAATAATTTTAAGTTGGAAATGGGACTTGATCCCAGTGGTCATCTCCCCTATCGTTCGATTCCCACCCGGCCTCCTATCCCTCCCCTTTATCCCCCATTTAATTTGTGTGGCTTGAGCTCCCACACATTTTTGCCGACACATAGGTGTCAATGTTTTAAAAAAATACAAAACAAAAATAAGTTTTTATTATCGAATTTAGCCGTTAACTAAATCATTGTTTAGTTAACTAAATCCTTGTTTAGTGGGGAACATGGTATTAATTTGAATGGACTGGAAGACAAAGATGGGCCTGTGATAGATTGTGGTGAAGCAGGAAATAAGGCCTGGGTGAGAGAGGCCCCAAAAAGGAAGTCATTGGCCTTTGACGCTAGGGAGGGTGCAGTTGATGTAGTGGGGTTCGCGGGGGTCATTTGTGGAGAGGGAGTGGAGTCGGAAAGTGTGGGTTTGGGGGATGAAGATGGGGCGGAAGTAGATCTAGTTATGGGGATAGAGGAGAATACTCAAGAGTGCCATAGGAAGGAGCCATTGGGGAACAAGCTAGCCCAGAGTGAATCGCCGGTTCAACAAGAGGAAGTAAATTGGCTAGAATTTCCGGAGTGGAAGGAAATTATAGCAGCGTTAGAGAAGGTCAAGGAGGGGTCCAGGCGCCTAAAGAAAAGAGGTAACAAAAGATGAAGCAGACAGGGACGCCTGGGATGTGTAGACAGCGGAGGGGGCAAGGGAGTGAGAGCGGGTGGGGGAGATGATTTTCCCAGATTGCAGTGCTCAAATTTTCGGAGTAGCGAGGGTGTGAAATTGCTGGATTGCTCGAAAGTTGAGGCAATTTTGAATTTGGCTACAAAGCTAGGATTGGGATGGATAAAGGATAGAGAGACTGCGGCGGAAAGGGTGTGGGAGGAGATTGGCAGAGGGTAGTTTGTGGGGCGATGCTAGGGGAGCTGGTTGTGAAGTAGCATTAGACATGAAAATTATAACGTGTAATCTTCGAGGTCTGAATGGTGGTGTTAGGAGAAGAGCGGTCTCGCGACTTTGTAAGAAGCTGAAGCCAACCGTTGTGTGCTTCCAGGAGTCTAAAATGGTTGAGGTTAAAGATAGATTGATAGCTAGACTTTGGGGGTCGAAGGGATGCAAATATGTTTTCCAATGGGCTGTTGGAAATTCGGGTGGTTTAATAATAGCCTGGGACTCTAAATTTTGCACCTTTGAGGTAGAAGAGTGTTGTCACCAATATTTGTGGGTTAAACGTAGTATGAGAGAGCTGGGGGGGGGGGGTAGTGAATTTAACTTGCTTACATGCGCCAAATAGCAGACGAGAGAGGGCAGAGCTGTGGGAAACATTGGCGGGCAAGTGTGTGATTGGGAATGGGGAGTATTGGTTTCTGTTGGGGGACTACAACGCCGTGGCTGCAGAGGGTGAGAGAGTGGGAGTGAGCGAGGACTTGGGTTCCATGAGTGATTTTAGAACTTTTATTGATAGGTTGGGGTTAGTAGACTTGCCAATGGTGGGGGGTCAATTTACGTGGTATGGGCGGGGGTGGGAGGGCTTGTATCAGGTTGGATAGATTCTTAATTTCACCGAGTATATTGAGCTTAAGGGGCGAAATTATTCAGAGATAGTGTGATTCAGTACTATCGGATCACTATCCGGTGAGTTTGGAAGTTGGGGAAAAATCTTGGGGACCTAAACCCTTTCGATTCTTTAATTATTGGTTGGGGGAAAAAGGATTCTCGGAGTTGATTAGGGAGGTGTGGGGGGAAGCTGGGACTGCGAGTGCAGGAGTTAGGGGGTGTATACTGTCAAAGAAACTAAGTCTTTCGAAGAGTCGGATTCGTAATTGGGAAGGGTATGATGCGGCTGTTCTGGAAAAAAGGATACAGGGTCTGTTGGCGGAAATTGGGGAGCTGGAGGATAGTTATCAGGGTGGGGGGAGGCAGATGAAGAGGCTAGAAATACATGGCTGAGGAAGAAAGGAAATCTAAAGCAAATTTTACTAGCTGAGGAACGTAGATGGATGCAAAAATCGCGGATCCGTTGGCTTAAAGAGGGGGATCAAAACACGCGTTTTTTCCAAGCAATCACTAAGATGAACATGAGACGGAATTACATTGGGGCTATTAAAAGTGATGGGGTGTTAGTGGAGGATCCAAGAGAGATTAAGCTGATGGCCTTTAATCATTTCCGAGATATTTTCATTAAGGTTGAGGAGGTGACGTTTCATGTGCACAATGCTGGTTTGGCTATGCTTGATGAAGATAATAGAAGGTGGCTGGAAAGGGCATTTACTGAAGATGAGATCAGAAAAGCAATGTGGAACTGTGATGGGGATCGAGCCCCCGGACCGGACGGGTTCAACATCAATTTTTTCAAGAAGTTCTGGGATTTACTCAAGGGCGAGGTGATGGAGGTCTTCAAGAGATTAGAGACGGATGGCAACCTCCCTAAAGACATTGGCAAGTCATTTATTGCTCTTATCCCTAAGGTAGAGTGCCCGGAGGAGTTCAAATATTATAGACCTATCTCTTTGGTCCGAAGCATTTACAAGATCGTTGCGAAAGTACTAGCGGGGTAGACTCAAAGAAGTCCTAGATGGCCTGGTGGGACACGCCCAGATGGCTTTTATCAAAGGACGTCAAATCCTTGATGGGGTGCTTGTTGCTTCCGAAGTCATTCACTCTTCGAACTCGTCAGGACGGAGGGGTTTTGTAATAAAGCTGGATTTTGAAAAAGCGTACGACAATGTTTCTTGGGAGGCATTATTAAGGATTTTGGGGGAGATGGGTTTCGGTGATAGATGGCAGGAATGGATTAAAGCATTCGTGTCTTCAGCGACGGCTGCAGTGTTAGTCAATGGATCCCCAACGGAATTCTTTCGCATGAAAAAAAGGATTAAGGCAAGGAGATCCAATGTCTCCTTATTTGTTTGTGCTAGTGGCTGAAGTTCTAAATTGTTTGTTGGTAAAGGCGTCAGATCTAGGGCTGTTGTCGGGGCTAAATTTAGGGGGTGGGGGATTGGTGATCTCTCATCTCCAACATGCAGATGACATAATTCTGTTCTGTGCTGTGGAGATTGACCAGGTTATTCTGCTTAAGAGAATCATGATATGCTTTACATTATCGACGGGCCTAAGAATAAATTTTGGAAAGAGTAGTTTATACGGCATTAACTGTCCGGACGATTTGGCGAGTGAGGCAGCAAATATACTGGGATGTGTAGTGTAGAGGTGGCCGTTGACATATTTGGAAATTCCAATTGGAGAAAGGGTTAATAGCACGACAATTTGGCAACTGGTCTTGGACAAAATAGAGAGGAAATTAGCAGGTTGGAAGGGGATGCTACTTACTCAGGCAGGCTGCTTGTGCCTCATCAAAACAGTCTTAAGTTGCTTACCGGTATACTTCCTATGTATATTCAAAGTCCCAAAATCGGTGGCTGATCGTGTTGAATTGCTTAAGAGGAGGTTTTTCTGGAATGAGGAGGAGGGACCAGGGAAATTACATACGATTTGTTGGGAGAGAATCTGTAGGCATAAGGAAGTTGGTGGATTTAGTCTATGTGATATTCAAAGTGTTAATTCGGCTCTGTTACTAAAATGGATATGGAGGTTCGGGTTGGAAAATTCAATGTGGAAAGATGTAATCAACTCAAAATATTATAGGAGATCATCCCCATTAGTTCCTGGAGTTTGCAAGGGTCGTTCGTTGTGGGGAAAAATATGTCAGGCCTGGGAAGGAATTAAGCTGGAGGATCCTGGAGGGGGCTTTAGGATCCAAGTGGGGAATGGAGCTGCGACTCGGTTTTGGCAAGATACTTGGGTAGTGGAAGGAAAGCCTTTGATGGAACTGTTCCCTAGGATTTTCGCTTTGGCAAACAATAAAAACGGGAAGGTGGTGGAGTTTGGCGAGTGGTCTGGTTTTAAATGGGAATGGCGTATTCAATTGAGAAGGCGTCTTTTTGACTGGGAAGGGGAGGTTTGGGATAATTTAGAAGCAATTCTAGGGAGGGTGAGAATGAACAGATATTTGGAGGATAGAGTGGTTTGGACGAAGGAAGGGAATGGGTGTTTTGTAACAAGGTCTGTTTGGGCAAAACAGCGTGGAAGTGGATGGGATGAAGGGTCTGTGGAATCATCTTTGGAAGATAAAGTCACCAATGAAGGCGAAGCTATTAGTATGGAAAATAGCTAACAACGCACTCCCGGTAAAAGATGTATTAGTTCGAAGAGGGTGCCTTGATAGCTCAGTACGCCAATGCGTATTCTGTGGCATTGAGGACGAGACTGTTGATCATCTCATATGTAAGTGTGAGTTCATCAGCATTATTTGGTACAAGGTGGTGTTGTGGTATGGAATGGAGTGGGCAATACCAGGTAAGACTAATAATCTTCTTTCTTGGTGGTGGGATATTCGCTGAGGGGGGTGAAGAGAGAGCAGTGGCTGTTGACGGGGGTGGGTGTAATATGGTCGGTCTGGAAGCATCGCAATGGATGGCTACATAATTAACTTCATCGTTCCTAATTAATTGACACAGATGGTGTTTTGTCACAATAAATAACATTAACTTCTGAATTTTGGTCACAATAAATAACATTAACGGGTGGGTGTAATATGGTCGGTCTGGAAGCATCGCAATAAATAACATTAACTTCTGAATTTTGTGGTTGGGAGATCAATTTTTTTTTTAAAAAAAAAAAACAAAAATATTTTATAGTAACACAAAAGGATGGCTACATAATTAATACTTCCTCCGTTCCTAATTAATTGACACGGATGGTGTTTTGTCACTATTCATTGAGTAACTTTGATTCGACTTTTTTCGTACAATTATATAAGATAAAATATAGTCAACTGAGATCTTGTTGGATTCGTCTAATAGCATAGATTTAGAATATTAAATTTTTATAATTTTTCCTCGTATGCAATTTGAGTTATTAAGGATTAAAAATGTGTATTGGATTATGTGAAATGTGGGTCCGTGTCAATTAAAATGGAACGGATGAAGTATGATTTATGTTTTTATTATTATTGAATGTATATATCCCTACAATATAATGAAATAGAAAATTAAAGATATAATTATATAAGTAATTTGAGACGGGGGATTATATTATAGTTAAGATGCTAAAATTGACTCTACTTATAGAGTACATGTCTTTATTCTTTTTCTTTTTCTTTGTTTAATTGATTACACATAAAATTGGGTGGTCTAATGAGAGTATTATTTTCATGGGAGACATAGGGCATGCATGGTGGGCACCGATTCACAGAAAAGTTAAAGATTAGTTAGTTGGTGTATTTGATTGTTTCAAAGGTCCCATCCAAGAAAATATATATAAAAAAAATTAATTATTTGTACTATATATCATTTAAAACATCTACACTAAAGAAAGAAAACAAAATGATAATGAAAAGCAACCACTTTAATTAATTAAAATCCATTAATATATAACCATCTCCTGAATGATGATTGCTGGTGTACAACAGCAAAATCTCTACAAAGATTCACTAATCTCTATGTAATATTCCCTACCACAAAAAATAAAATAAAACAAAAGGTAAAAGAACAAGAAAGAAAGAGCACACATAAAAATATGCAAAAATCATACCAATTTCTCCACCAATTGGAGAAATTCTTTGTTGCCCCCCTTTTATATATTGGATGGGGCCAAATTAGACTAACTATAGTAGAAAAAAATATAAAATTTACTCAAAAGTCTCCAAGCTAAAGGGCCTCTCTTTCCCACTCTACAATAGGGGGAGGTTAAAACATCCTTAGTTTCTAAGACAAACGAACAATATGAATAAGCATAATTGCCATCCAGTTCTTGGTGATGATCATAACTTTGAGCATGCAAATGGAGTGGATATTTAGTGCTATGGCTAATTAATTCATGGTGAGGTTGAAGAAAAATAGCCTAGATGTTGGGGTCAATGATGATTGGTGAACAAACTTTTTGATATTTGGAGTTGGGTGAAAGATCTGAGGTCTCCCCAGATATCATAGGCCTCTTGTTAGAAAAACCACCAGTAGTCGGGCTGATCAGGCAAGCAGAATCTTGGTGCAAGATTTTCATCTTTGGGGAGGAGATAGTGACCGGTGGGATGTCGATGGAGCTGAGCTGTGGCGGCGGGTGTTGCCATTGTGGGAGAGGCCCGGCTAGGAGAAGCGTTTGCAGAAGCGGTCCGGCCTCCATCACGGCTTGCAAGAACTTTCCCTTCTCAGGCAATGGCCTTTTTGGCGTTATATTGATTGATACATCTTGAATGGGCGATTGTCGAGGCGTTTTGGGCGATGTTGGTGCTAATACGAGACTTTTGTTGTTGCTGTTGTTGTTGTTGTTGTTGTCTTCATCATTATTGTCGTCGTTACAGTACGATGGAGATAGACCAATATTGTCGTCTTGATTGCTTGTGGTAGTGTTCGGACATTCTAGGAGTTGCTTCGAGGAATGCCCTTGGATATGAACTTGCTGGAAAACCGTTTGCTTGTCAAGTATAAGTCGTTGGTATTTGACACGAAAATCATCTCTCTCTTCGACGATCTTTGCTAGCAAACCTTTGAGTTGGGCAATTTCATCGTCTTTTCGTGAAATTTCTTCTTGGGCCGAGACAACAGCTGCCTCGAGCTCCAAAGTTGAGTACAAGAGCGATTGCTTCAATTCTTCAAATCCCTAAAGGAAAAATGTACATTAAAAACCCAAATCACGCGAAAAACAAAAGAGAAAACTAAAGTAGTTTAACATATACTATACCTCTTCTTGATAGTAGTAAGACCAGCCAAGAGGGCTACATTGCTCTTCCATAATGTGGTGCAGCATTTGGAATGTGATGAATGTCTGCAGCAGAAGCTAAGCAAAATGAAGTAGTGCAGAGGGGGATATGTTAATGAGGTTGTTGTCCACTTTCTTACAAGGGGTTTTCAAGTAGTTGGGCTTCTTTTCTTTTTTTTTTTTATCCTTTCAAAGACATTATGGTTGGAGAACAACAAAAAGGGAGGGGGGGCAAATACAAAAGCATGGAAAGGGCAGGTGAGGCTACCTAGTGAGTGGTTTTAATAAGCACCTTTAGGACATATAAATAAGGTCCCTTTTTTCACTGTGAGGGATATGTGCTATGTGTGAATGAATCCATGTTGTTGTAATTAAAGGTGTTGGGGTCTTGTGTGCCCTTTCTTTATCTGTGTATTTATAGACCAACACAGACATTTGGACCTCTTTAAATTATTTACTAGTATTTGTTTTTTTGTTTTTATGTTCCTGTTTCTCTCTCTTGAATCTCTCTTTGATTTTCTTGGATACTTTTTTAGTTTTTCTTTTTTAAATTTTTATTTATTATTCTGTTCTGTAGGTTGAATTATGGAGGTTGACATGGTTTCAAAATAAACAAAAAAATTATAGAGTAATCAAGTTGCAATTTATTTCTCAATAATAGAAGTTTGCAGTTTGGCTCAACAAAGAAAATCACATGAAATACAGTTTTATTAAGTTAATTTGTGTGGATTAATTTTGACATAATTTATTTTTTAGGTGCATTGATTTCCACATAATAATTAAGATAATGGGTCATTTGGTCAATAATAATCTTTAATGTGATTATTTAGTATGTACACATTCTCACTGAATAAACTATCATACAGTTTAATTTAATAGTAAAGGATTATTAATAGTTAGATATATAAATTAGCCATCCAAACATCACATCCGTTGTAGTCTAGGTGGTTAGGATACTCGGCTCTCACCCGAGAGACCCGGGTTCAAGTCCCGGCAACGGAATTTTTTATACTTCTCCTTTGTTATCAAAAAAACCAAATTTCTTCATCCTTTCTTTTACTTTTTATTTCGTAAGTTTAGCTTTAATATTAGAATTTATTTTAATAATTAAATGCTTGAAGAAATATATTTCTATTTACATTAATTTCTTAAATAAAATTTAAAAAAATCCAACTCTAATTATTAATCATTATTTGAATTGTGGGCTAGAGCCAAGCTCTATTATTAGTTTACTACATTTGATCATTTTGTAATATACAATAAAGATAATAATCACTCACATAAAGAAGATTGTGGAGCTACCGGTACAACCTTTTTGGTTTGTTTCAAAGTGTTGTTCTTTATTATTCTTCTTGTTTCTTGTTCTTGTGCAGAATGTGATCGAAGGTTGAATCCTTGTGTATTCGTTAAGTCAATTTATGATTGTGAGTGTTTGTTAGGTAATCAATATATGTTCATGCCATGTTAGGAATCACATGAAAATAATTCCATCATGTGATTGACGACTAAAAAGAATTATTATTATTATTATTATTATTATTATTATTATTATTATTATTATTATTATTATTTTAGAATTGATGGTCGAGTTAAGATTGGAATTGTGGAGTCTTGACTTCTAGGTCGAGCGAGCCTCCATCTGATCCCCACAGTGATGATATTTGTTATCCGTAAAGATATTAAATGTATTGAACCAACTTTTATGGAAGAGAATCTATTATAATAGTATATGTTAGTTCTCAATGCGCACCTCACGCTCAAGGGTGAGTCCTTGTGCGTGAACTTAAGATAAATAAACTGCACGGAACCGAAAAAGCAAATACATAGAAATTAAACAAAGCCCACAAATATATACAAATACATAATGAGAGAAGTGGAATTCAAACACGAGATCATTGGCTCTGATACCACCTAAATTAACCATCATAGAAAGCTACGGTTTTAGAGATGTGAATCCAGTGGCATGTATTAGTCTTCAACATTAAATAAATATCACTAAGATATTTGTTTGTGCCAGTGGTGCTAATGCAACTACCACTCGAATGTATATTTTTATGCTCGATTCAAGCTTATAGTTTGGTATTGAACTATGTATCTTTAGTGATTCGAACATAATTTACATTAAATTTACATGATTCGCACATAAAACCTGTGTATCTTTTGTGAGAATTTATAGTTTTTACAAAGGGGAATAAAAGGGAGGGATAAGGGGCCGATGGGAATCGAACATCTGACATTCCGTTGGAAGAGACTAAGGGGGCGTTTGGAATGGCTTTTCTTAGGTGCTTCTGGCTTTTGCTTCTGCCAAAAGTACTTTTTAATGAAAAAATAGTACTATTGTTTTGGCTTTTTTAAAAAAGCAAAAGCACCTCGAAATGTTACAAAAGTGCTTCTGGGGGTGCTTCTTCGAAAAGCAGAAGCCAAAAGCACCTAGGGCGAATTTGGATTGGCTTTTGAGAAAAGCAGAAGCCAAAAGTAGAAGCAGAATTGAAAGCCAAAAGCAGAAGCATGTAACTTTTATGTTTGGATGAAATGTTTGAAAAGCAGCTTTTTTTCAAAAGTGTGTTTGGATGTGTAAAAGTGAAAAGTGCTTTTGAAATGTATAAATTACCAAAAGGACATGCTATTTAATATGATAATAAGATATCTTTGTATTGTAATTTATATTAAGTAATGAGGGCATTTAAGTCTTTGCACATTTAACGAAGTGCTTGTGGATTCTGATTTTCGGAGAAGCACCCCCTGGGTTGCTTCTCCCAGAAGCACTTTTGCAGCTTTTCGAGGTGCTTCTACTTTTTTGGAAAAGCCAAACCAAACGTTTATTTTCCACCAAAAGTGCTTTTGGCAGAAGCAAAAGCCAAAAGCACCTTGCTAAAAGCCATTCCAAACACCCTCCTACTAATGTGTGCAGAGTCATAAATGTCCCTACTAATTTATTTAAATTACACTATAAATATATACTTCAGAAGCACTTTTCACTTTTACACATCCAAACACACTTTTGGAAAAAAATAAAAGCAGCTCTTCGACCATTCCATCCAAACATAAAAGTTACCTACTTCTGCTTTTGGCTTTCACTTCTGCTTATGCTTTTTTAAAAGTGAATCCAAACGGGCCCTGAATCACTTGGGCTAAGTCAATACCAACCTTCCGTTGGTATTTTTTTTTTTTTTTTTTCGGTTACAGCCATAAAGCCGATCTAAAAATAAAAAGAAAAAAGCTAGTTCAAACTAGAACAACCGGCACCAATTCGCTCAAGGCCTGGGATACCTAGCACCATCTGCATCTCGTTGAAGGATCACACGTAAACCATTCGGAGGAAACGCCCAAGTGGTAAAAAAATTGCTCATCCAATGCCGCCTTACGAGTGAAGAAGTCCGCCGCCTGATTTTCTTCCCTCAAAACATGCTTAATATGACATCTCTCAAACCTCTCCTTTGCCCGACGAATAGAATCAAGCAACGGCCATAAATGGTGATACACATTTGTCTCCTCTTGAACCAATTTAATCGCAACTAAGGAATCCGAATACAAGGTCACCTGTCGAGCTCCACATTCCTCCGCCAAACAAAGTCCATTCCACATAGCATATAGCTCAACATGTAGGATGGGTCTGTCACCATGCTGACCACCCACGCCTTCATCCAGCTACCATCCCCCTTCTGCAAACAATGCCAAAACCCGTCCTCCTCTGATCACTCAACACGCATCCATCCGTATGGACCACTGTGGCTTCTTCCCCCTCATCGTTCCAGCCAACCCATCTGAGCTCTCGGGTACCACCAGCCGGAGCTTCCACAACAGACATGGCCGCCCCCAACCTCTTAGCGCACCACCATAGCTGCTATCTTCCATTAAACACGTGAATTTCGCTCTCGCCAGCAAGTCCACAACACCGCCAGAAACCACTCATTCTTGGTGCGATACCAATATTCCAGTCAATGTCTGACGTCCCCCCTCACCAACTCCTCAACGTTAGAGGTATCCGTCATACCACAAACCCTCCACAGGTCCCTTGCCCATTCGCACAAAAAAATGGCATGTTGCCAAGTCTCATCTACAAGCCCACATACCACACACAAGGGCGAAGAAGCAATCCCTCGACGGTATCTTAATGAATTAGTGACCACCGAGTCATGTCCCATGAGCCAAAGCAACATACCAATCTTCTCAGGGATGGCCAACTTCCACGTCCAAGCCCAAGCATCAATTATATCCCCACCACCTTCCAGTAATGCATAAGCCGATGAGACTGAGTACTGACCACTAATATCGAGCCTCCAATGGATCAAAATCAGCCTCCGATGAGTTCAAAACAGGTAACGGAGTGGCTTGAATTTGATCCCTAATGTCCTCCGGAATCTACGTATAAAGTCTCTCCAACTCCCATCCCTGCTCCCCCAAAATATCTTTGATACATAGATCAACATCATGGTAGTCAAAAAATGGCATGAGTGGCCCAAGGTATTTTCCTTCCCACCATGGCGAGTGCCATAAAGAAGAATGACCATTGCGCACCCTAATGCCAAACCCCCCCGAATCTCTTCAGACGCCCGAACCAACGACTTCCACAGCTTAGTACCAAGCCATTGCTGTGCTGGGAATGTCTGAGGAAGCAGCGCATACTTGTCCCGCATAACATTCACCCACAATTTATTCCTGGAGGTTACAAGGTGCCAAACCTGCTTGCCTAACAGAGCCATGTTCATACTTCTAGCTTTGCGCAAACCTAACCCTCCATCCTTTCGAGGCCAGGACATCTTATGCCAACTGACTAAATGCATCCCACGACCCACTCTACCTTTCCAAATCCAATGCGATATGAAAGCATCTATAGCCTTACAAACACCTTGTGGTAGCCAATGGACTTGCATAGTATATGTCGAAACAGCAGCCAGCACCGCTCGAGCCATGATCACTCGCCCTGCTTTATTTAAAAACTTGGAAGACCACATCGCTACTTGCCTTTCTAATTTTTGAAGAATGTAATCAAAGTGGCCACATCTCATGCGGCTATGAATGATCGGAAATCCCAAGTATTTACCAAGATTCTCAGTAATACCAATCCTCAAATAAATGTCAATCCAATCCGCCACTTCCCCACTCATCCATGGTGATATGAACGCTCATGACTTGCTTGCATTAATCTTCATACCTGCCCTGGATGCGAACCGATGCAAAACATCCACCATGCACTTGACACTCTCCTCATTGGCATGTGAACATAAGATCAAGTCATCCGCAAATATCATATGCGAGATTCCAATGCCACCCTGTCGCAACGTAATCGGTTTCCAGGCCCCAACGCTAACTTGCTTATGTACTAATCTTGAGAGTTTTTCCATGATGATTACAAACAAGTAGGGCAACAAGGGATCTCCTTGTCTCAACCCCCTACCGATTTGATTACATCCAACATACCACCATTCCAGAGTAAGGCAAACGAAGTGGACCTCACACAAGTCATAATAAGAGCCCTGCACGCATCAGGTAATCTCAACTCCATTAAGCATAGTTCCAAGAAATCCCAACACACCGAGTCATAAGCTTTGGCCAAGTCGATTTTCAGCATCACCCCTTGAAAGTGTGCTCGTCGATTCTCCATAGAAGAGATAAGTTCCTAAAGAAGCATCCCATTGTCATATGTCCCACTCCGGAAGAAAAGCAGATTGGGCCGGACCAATATACTCAGAAAGGATCGGCCGAAACCTATTCACCAACACTTTAGTAATAATTTTATAAGTAACATTGCACAATGTTAATGGCCTGAACTGCGATAGAGGAACATCAACCTTTGGAATTAAACATACTAGTGCGTGCGCCACTTCCTCTGGTATAACTAACGAGCTAGCCACTTGAATGACCATACTATACACACTGTCCCCCAAAAGGTGCCAATATCTCTTATAAAAAATTACTGGGAATCCACCAGGACTAGGGGCCGCATAGTCCCTCATTTGATGTAGAGCCACGTCGATCTCTTTCTTTTGGTAAGGCCGAGCCATGTCCTCTACAGCTCGTCCTGGCAGCTCCTCTAAGGGCGGGACGTCCTCACCAACAACCTCAGTCTCAAAATGATCAAATATGTTCCGAAAATATTGCACCGCATGTTCCTTTAATTCCACCTGATCCGTCGACCATCTATCATCTTCCAACTCCAATCCATATATACGATTGCACTTGCGTCGGACCTTAGTTTGAGCATGGAAATATTTAGTATTTCTATCACGCCACTTAAGCCATTTGTCTCTCGCTTTCTGGTACCAGAGGATCTCCTCTTGGTATAATGCTAATTCCAGCTCCGCTTTCAGTTCACTCTCCAATCTTCTCATGCAAGCCGAATCCACTCTCAAACTCTCTACCCCCATGATACGGCGCTTTAAGATATGAATTCTCTTCTCTATGTCACCAAACATCGTTGAATTAAACTCTCCAGATAGCCCCCGCACTCGACTTAACGAACTGATGATCTCACCCCACCCTCATGCATACCCTTCTTAACCACACCTTCATATTCTTCATGAGTGGCCCAAGCCGTCTCCCAACGAAAAGGGCGAGTCCCTATGTAACTACCTCTATTACCAAAAGTCAACTTAAGTGGCGAATGATCCGAGCCTAACCGGGGGAGTAGACTGATTCTACCCTCAGGAAATAGTAGAGTCCAATCCAAGTTAGCAACACTTCGGTCTAATCTTTTACCTATCCGGCAACCCTCAATCGTCCTAGACCATGTGGATGTTGGTCCGATAGTAGACACTGCCAGTAGCTCACAATCGCCAAGAAATTGACGAAATCCCTCCGCACGGCTCTCCACATAAACTACCCCCTCCGCCTCACTTTGTGACGTGATCTCGTTCCAATCACCAATCACAAACCAAGGACCTGGTCGCGTAGAAACCACTAGCCTTAAGTCCTCCCAGTTGTTTAATCTCCTCTGATAATTCGGATCCGCATAGATGGTAGACATAGTCCACAGACAACTGCCTCTGCTCAGCTCAAACGTTAGAATCCGAGATCTCACATCAACCAGCCTGCAGCAATATGGTGTCCCTTGAGCTTGAAGCACCCACAAACCTCCAGCTCGTCCCATAGCCTCCTGTATGTGGATACTAATATATCCCTTCCTAGCAAAAAAATATCGAACCTGTTCAAAGGAACCTTGCGGTTCTATTAAACATAAAATATCCGGCTTATGCTCCTGTAAGAATGTACCCATCCATCTTCTGGCACCACGACTCATTAATCCTCTAACATTCCAAGAAATCAAAGTAAAATCTACAAATTCCATAGAAAAATCTTAGAAAGAAGAGAGCTGATCCATTCACATACCGCCTCCCTCCGCATCGGCTCAACATTCATAATCACTCGCCTCCGATCCCACCTCTTCTCCCGCTGTCGTAAGCAACAACGGAAATTTTTTTTAACCTTGGATACACTTCTAGGTGGTGATTATGTTCTCACCCTTTTAGCCCCCAGCACCCGTGCATCCCCAACGTCCTCCTTAACTAATACCATAGCTCCGGCCTTATCATTTGGAGCAGCTACCGACGGGTTAACCTTCCCAGGATCCTTCCTGTTTCCAGTTTCCCCTATACCCATGCCACTCCTATCTCCAGTATTCTCATGCCTGCCAACATAATTATCCTTCGGTTGACGGCTGGTTTCCCCACGCTCCCTCGCTATACCCCAAGCCTTATTCTTTCAGCGGACCAATGTGATCCACTCTCCATATGCCCCCCCCCCCCCCCCACACACACACCTTCCCTAGGTGTCTGCTCATCCTCTTCCATCACGTTCGCCTTTGCCTTGCCTTTATCCAAGTTGGTGGGGGTCTCCCCCTTCTGCCCCATACCATGCGACTGAGTCTGATCCGGTGCACAGTCTCTTCCATTCTCTTCTCCATAAGTCCTCTTATCCCCCGGCGCCTGACTAGCAGGTGGGCAATCACGTTGGAAGTGTCCATACCTCCACAACTAGTACAAAATAGATGGAGTCCTTCGTAGGCAATCCAAATATATCCTTCTCACACCAGAAGCTTCCCCCAAAACAGGCTTCTCCAAATCCAATTCAACACATACTCTGGAAAATTATGCTCGATCCACTTTCAATGTGGCTTCATCAAATTTCACCACTTTGCCAATCCCAGACGCTAATAACGTAAGTATATCCTTCTTGAAATACGGTAGAGTCAATCCATATAACCTAACCCAAATTAGGGTTTTATTAACCTGAGTCTTCGCCGGATCAAAATCTCTCGACCAGGTCATAACAGCCACATTTTGATCGAAAAGCATCCAAGGACCACCCGCAACCACCCTATCTCTATCCTCTTCCAGTTCAAATCTGACCACAAAGCACCCAAAGCCTATGCCAATAAGGTTAAAGTCTTTAACTTTCCATAGCCTCTCCAACCGTTCCTTCAACACCTTGTACCCGACCGTTGTCCCCAAGACCTTAATAACCAGCGCCCCTTCCCATGACCGGCAGGCTTCCTCAAACACCGAATCATCAATCGTCACCTTGAGAATACCAGGCTGACCCTCTACCACCGACGTCCTCACCAAGTTTTTCGCAATTAGGTCCCTTTCAAAGGAAGGCGCCTGAGTCCCTATCTTATCCGCCCGGAGTGCGTTTCGGAACGATGAGCGCGTGCCGCTGTCCGGCGGACGGTCAGCAGCCGCCGTCCCAAGCCCTTCAGAATTCGCTGCATGAGAACCCTCCGAAACCTTAGGAGAAGACATATTAATGGTAATTAAATAATTTTTCCCAAAAATGCAATATACTTTACCTTCCGTTGGTATTGAACTATCTTTTATATTAATTCTTACTTTTTAATTTCCTTTAATTAAACATGCATGACTTTTTAACGGAATGAACTTATATATGACTATATTTAATTTGAAAAGAAAAATCAAACTTAATTTTTTTATATTAATAAACTTGTCATTTTTTATTTTTTTGAATTCAAATGCCATGTACTTAATATTTAAATTAAATTAAGGCAATATGATCATAAAATAAATTATATTTTCCAAACACTAACACAATAAATTTGATCTTGAAGAAAAAAAAAACTAATCTATAGTTCAAAGAAAAAAATTATGTTCAAATATTTATGTTTTATTGTAGAGTTATTAATATACTACTGTAGTAGATTTTCTAGCATTCTCACTAGCATTATAAAGTCCCGTGTACACATATCAATGTTTCATTAATGTTTAGTAGTACTAATTAAATGTTCTTTTTTTTTTTGAACAGCTCTAGAAAATGAATGGTGAGAGCTCATATTATACAAATTACAAAGGGACAAAAAGAAGGGATAGGGGGACAGGTGGTATAAATACCCTCAACCTATGTGTTATGAGTTAGGGACTTCACCACTAGGTCAATTCCTCATCCTAGTATTAATTAAATATATTTTTTTTAAGACATTGACACATACTTGTCGGCAAAGATGTGTAAGAGCCCAAGCTATACAAATTACAAAGGGGGTAAATGAGAGGGATTAGGGGCCGGGTGAGAATCACACCCCCAACATATGGTTGGAAGACAAGGAACATGATCACTTGGGTCAAGTTCCATTTCCTAGTATTAATTAAATGTTGAATTATGTGAAGTATTATAATATTTTTATTCACCAAAAAATATTCTTTCCTAAGTTCACACACCCCAAATAAAATTTCTGGACAAAAGTTGTGTGATGAAGATGTAATTCGATTAGTCTGATGGACTAAATTAAAAGAAGATCAGAAATGTCATTTGTTATCTAAGTGCAATGATTAAAGAAATTTTCCAGACAACTTTTTCCTGTTGAAGTATATGCCCACGTTTCCGTCTTGACTCTCACCCAAATCCAAATCGAAATAGTAATTTCACATGAATATACTTCATTGGTTTATATTTAAGGACAAATTAGAGTAAAGGACCTATATGAATTAGTTTGTATTTTAAAAAGACCCATTGTAAAAAACTTACAAAAAAGGACCCATTTAAGTTTTGACTTTTAAACATCACCCACACAATTTCCCAATAATTTTATCTTTAAGTATGAGATACACTCTACAACTTGACTTTCTAATTACCAAAAATTCCCTTTATTTTGTAAACCCACTACAAAATTAATTTTTTTTTAAAAAAAATGAATCAAGAAGAAATAAATTCATTAATATACGAATATGGAATATATTTACAAACTATGGAAGAAAGAGTTGAAAATTGGAATGACATTGTTTATACTATACTCATATTTTTAACTGAATATAATCAAAAGGTATATCCCTACTCAGAAGAAAAAAGTTTTTGGGACAGAATAATTTTACTAAGAATAGGAACAGATAGTGAAAATTATAATGAAGAAATACCAGACAATTTAAGTAATTATGGTGAATATTATTTTCTGATTAAATACAACCAGTAACACAACAAAATTAATTAAAATATTTTTATATTCCACCCTTTTTACAATTTGGTATCAAAGCCAGAACGATTAATCTGGACATGAGTAACCATAATCATAATGATCATATATTAAACTATCATATGTCAAGATTAAGATTAAATACTTCAGAACAACTATACCCAGAATATATTCCAACAGCAAGATATCCTTTAGATGAAAATCAAGAAATAGATTATCCACTAAGTACAATTAATCCACTCGATACTGAAAACTATATATTAAATAGAAATGATGAATATGCACAAAATAACACCGAAAGCTTGATGATACAAGCAAGAATTGAAAGAGCATTTCTAAACAGAATAAGAGGATTAGAACCACAAATAAGACCACTTACAGACATAAGAACCGACAATAATCGTAGATTTTTAACACCCACATTTAATCCTGATCATGAAATAAGTCAAAGAGAAATAGAAAATATGGATTAACAAATAGAAGAAAGAAAAACATACATAGACAGAAGAAGAAGAAGATTAAATAGATTGCAAAACGATGAAGAATTTGGAATAAGACTAGGAAATAGAGGAAAAAGATTACTTTGGATAGGAAACTATATAATTGAAACGGAAGAATATAATGGTAATTTAATACAAATTATATCAAAAAGAGATGAAGAACAAGAGTTAGTATCACAAGTCAAATTATCTATAATCAACAATGAAATTACAACTTATAGAATGTTTCCAGGATATATAACACACAACACCATGTTTACTAGAGCACCTTCACCCGAATTTTCAGATCAAGAATCAAATTATAGTGAAGACTAATAAGATGCCAGGAATAAAGTTAGAAAATGAAACAATAGAAAGACTGACTAATAAAATTCATGAAATAGAAAGTCAACCACAAGATATAAGTACCATAATAATGAAACAAAAACTATTAAGAATAAAATTCAAGATTTCTAAAATGATAGATGAAAGAGAAGCATATGTAATTATACAAAAACACATAGATCCAGAAAAAGAAGAATCAGAGTTAATAAAAGAATGGTATTTAAATGAATTAGAAACAATAGAAATAGAAGAATTAGAAAGGGAAACTGAAATAGATGAAGTAAACGACTTCATTAGAAACATAAGAAATATTAGAAGATGAGTTATCTAGAAGATTTAGAAACAATAAAGATGGAATTGAACTAATAAAAGAGCTAATGATAAGTCTAGATACAAGACTCTACAATATCGAAAGATACATAGACAAAACAATAATTAAAACTCCACAAAAGCAAGTAGAATTAGAAAATTCACTCCCACTACCAAAATGGGAGAAGACACCAGAACCAGGAAGTCTCGATCATAGAGTAATGATGAAAGAAATAGAAAAACTAAACAAACAAAAAAAAATTAGAATTCTTATAAACAAAGTAGAAAAATTAAAAAAGATAAATGAAGAACTAAAGGAAGATAAATTAGAAAGTAGAGAGGATAAAGAAGAAACAGAATGAATACAAGTATAGAAGACTTAATAAATGAATTAAGTAGTGATTTAGAACGACTAAATTTAGAACCAATATATACATGAACATTTTCAGAAACAGAATTAGAAACTAATGAAAGTGATTTGGAAGAACAACATAAAGTCTTTATGAATAATCATAGATTATATTTACCATCATCAGAAGTAGTTGAAGAAACTAGCACTACCTTGCCAAAAGAAGGTGTAACGGGAACTATACCAATGGAAGTAGATCAAACTACAAATAGACAAAACGTAGACAATTATTAAAGTAGATTACAAAATTTACCTTCAAGAAATTTTCCAATAAGAAAAACAACCTCTAAAAAAGAAATTTGGAAATACAATGAAGATTTTGAGTTAAAAGAAACAAGAATAGGAAATGTCAGACCAGGAGATGCAATATTCCTAAACCTGGATTGTCTTAAACAGCCAAGTCTAGAACTAGAAAATGGAAACAGATAATAAGAATACATTTAATGTCAGAAGAAAGTACGTCAAGGGCAAAAACATTAAAAATATGGAATTTAGTCCAAGGAAATATGGCACAATTCCTTGCAGGAATTTCCTCAAATACAAAACAAACTTATATGAATACAATTACTCAAGGATTTGGACAAGATGTAAATACAGGAATAGAGGAATTTATCAATATCATACAAGAAGAATTCCTAGGAGTACAAAGCTTAGATAATAATGCTATAATAGAAGAACGAGATCAAGCGTTACTAAGATTAAATAAAATAAGACTAAGAGATTTATGCTTTTTTGATCAATTCTCTGAACAATTTAAAAGTTACTATTATACAGCTTATACAAGCTCACAAAATAATGAACACACCATGAACTCTATATTTTCAAAACTACCATCACCATGGGATGAATATATGTGGAAAACATGGATTCAAAATAAAAATGACTATCCGAAGCCGAATAAGATTAATAAGACAGGTAATAAATGAGTTATGTTACCAAAGAAAAATATTAGATCACTAAAATATATAATAAAGCTGCTGATTTATGCTGTCAAGAAAATGCAGAAAATTTTGAATGGGGAAAAAATAAATCATATAGAAAAAATAAGAGATTTAAAAAATTTAAACCAATAAAAAGAAAATTTAAGAAAGGAAAAAGATTTAAAATCTTTAATAAGAAAAAATTCTTTAAGCCAAAATTTGGAAGAAAATATTATAAAAGAAGAAATGACAAAAGACAAAATAAAAAGAATCTAACCACATGTAAATGTTATAACTGTGGAGAAATAGGACACTTTGCAAGTGATTGTACAAAACCAAAGAAAAAACAAGTAAGATTTATGGAATATGATATTATAGATGAACAAATATTCAAAGAAATAGAATCAGATCTAGAAAGTATAAGTGAACCAGAATCAGGAGATGAGATATATGAAGTAAAGTTCTCTGAAATAGAAAATGAATAAAGATAAAGAAATAATCACAGAAGAACAAAAGGAAACAAAAGAAATAGAATATGTAGAACAATATGAAGGACAAAGAGGATATGCAATAAAAGCTATCTTAAGTCCAGAACAAATTAATAAAATACAAGGATTAGATCTAAAACATGGATTCAAGCATACAAATTTTAATATACTATCAAGAACATTCTCAAGAAATAATATAGTAATTCATGAATATCATGAACTAAAAAAAACAGTAGATGTATGTAACACTAACACTACTCTAAAACTGCACCTTTTAACAAAAGATATAATAAATAAAGGGCTAGAAAAATTAAGTAGAAAGAAAACAGAGAAAATACAATACGTACATTTAGCAGGAGTAAAGATTCTAATAAAATCTTTATTTAGAAATGGAATAGACTTACCAGTAACAATAAGCCTACATGATTCAAGATTATTAAATCCACAAGACTCACACTTAGGAACTATTAATGGAAACCTGATTTACCAAAAACTACTATTTACATGTTACCCAAACTATTGTGTATCTTTACAAGATCAAAATATAGACGAAACATTAACCCTATACATAAAATTACATAGGAATGATGTAATGAAAAATGAAAGTAAAATATTTACAGTACATTATAGTGCTTTTTATAGCTACCTAAATAGCAATAGACTAAAACCTTATGATGATAAAAAGACAATAGAAATACACGAAGCATGTAGAGACACAATAACATATCTAATATTACCAGAATTGAATAATCCAACGTTACAAGATGATTGGATAATTGATCTTGCAGACAAGAAAAATACAATAGAAATTGGAAAACCATTAGAAAATAGGAGACCACAATTATCCTATGTAGGAAGAACAATGAGTAGCAAAAAAAGTATAGATTATAGCCCAAGAACAAATCTAATACTTGATCAACCAAGACATGGTATTGATATCCCATACGAAAAGAGTAAACAAAAAGCCCAAACATGGAGAATTAATATAGAATATTATAATGGCACAAACTGGATAAAAGGACCAAACATATTAGTAGACACTGGAGCTGGTAAGAATCATATAGGAAAAACTTGTATAAATGGATTAACAAAGCATATAGGAACAGAATATAGATATACTACTTTTGAAGGAGAAGTAAAAAGAGTAAATGAAATAGTAATAGTACCAATAAAACTAGGTACAGACTTAATAGAAGAAGTAAAATGTTATGTAGCAGAAGAAGAAGGAACATCTAGTAGCACCTATCATGTCTTGTTAGGCAATGAGTTTTTAGACTCATTAAACAAATATACGATAACAGGAGAAATTTTTAGTGGAAAAACAAAAAATGGAAAAGCTTTCGTAATAGGAAAAGCATATATATGAAAGAAATTAGATTTCCAACAACAGTATACCTAGAGTTAACTATACTACAAACAAATATAACAACATGTGCTATACTAGATACAGGAGCAAAAATCACATTAATACAAGAACATTTAATAAAAGAATGGGAAGTAAATAAAAGACCAATAGAAGTACATGGAGCTACTGGACATAGTCTAATTATTAATAAAATAGCTAAAGATGTTCAAATAATTTTAGGTAATAAAATATTTACAATACAAGAAGTATATGTTAGCCCAGTAAAAACAATTGATGTATTATTAGGGACAGATTTTACAAGTTTATTTCAAAGCTTTAGAGTAGATAGGTATAATATTCAACTTAGATCAGCATGTAACCACTATATTACTATTCCGAGAATAAGGAAACCATACAGAGTGCTTCAGAAACGTGGTGAAAAAGGAGAAATTATAAAACAACCAATTACTTATTACATAAAATTTAAAATTCACAAAATTAAAAAAACAAGTGCTAATTCAAAAGCCAGAAGATTTTGATAAATATGAACTTCATGAGACAATAAAATACATCTCTGAAAACTATGGAGAAAATCCAATTGAAAAATGGAATCTTAATAAAATATATACAGAATTAAAAATGAAAAACGACGATATAATAATAAGAACTCAACCTATGATGCATAATCAAGAAGATATTGAAGAACTTCGAAAACAAATAAATGAATTGTTAGAATTAGATCTTATTCAAGAATCTATAGCAGAACATAATAGTCAGGCTTTCTTGGTTAGAAATCGTAGTGAACAAATAAGAAAGAAACCAAGGTTAGTAATAAACTATAAGGAACTAAACAAAAACATGATATTTGATGGATACTTTCTACCTAACAAAGAAAATCTAATAGGATTAGCTAGAGGTAGAACTATCTATTCAAAATTTGATTGTAAAAATGGATTTTGGCAAATTAAAATGCATCCAGATAGTATAAAATATACAGCCTTTAGTACACCACAAGGACACTATGAATGGAAAGTTATGCCGTTTGGAATAAAAAATGGACCACAAATATTTCAAAGAAAAATGGATAAAACATTTAAAAAATTTAGTAACTTTATATTTGTATACGTAGATGATATACTAATAGCCTCAAACACTATAGAAGAACATAAAAAAACATTTAGATATATTTGCAAAACTTTGTAAAGATCATGGATTAATCTTATCAGAAAAGAAAGCAGAAATATTCAAAAATGAAATAGAATTTTTGGGTCTAATATTAAACAAACTTGGAATTAAAATGCAACCACACATAAGTACAAAACTTGTTAAAATGCCTGATGAACTTAGGAATAAATTAAACATACAAAGATTTCTTGGAATTCTAAATTATGCAGAAGGATTTATATCAAATTTAGCAAAAAAGACAAATGATCTAAGAAAGTTGATCAGAAAAAATAATAAAATAGGATGGAATGATCAACATACTGAAATTGTCAAACAATTAAAAGAAGAATGCTCCAAATTACCACCGTTAAGATTACCTGACGAAAAAGATAATTTAATAGTACAAACCGATAGCTCAGACTACCATTGGGCAGGATTATTAAAAACCGATACTGGTGAAATTTGTAGATATACATCAGGAACATTACAAAGAGCAGCCATAAACTATAGTACAAATGAAAAAGAATTACTTGCAGTGATTAAATCAATAGATAAATTTTCATTTTGGTTATTAAGTAGAAAGTTAAAGTATTAACTGACAATACACAAGTAAAACCTTTAATTTATAATAAAGTTCCAAATAAACCCCAATATAGAAGAATAATAAGATATCAGACTTTTTTGTCAATGTACGACTTTACTGTTGAATATATTAAAGGGACAGAAAATTATCTAGCTGATTTTTTGAGCAGGAACCCTGAATATGGAGAACAATGAACAATTGGATGATGCTGGTCTGACTGACCACATTTACAATGAAATAGATCGACTACAAAAACTACTACAGTCGACTATGGACAGACAACTAAAACTACAACAATTGATTGTTGGGAGTTTTATGGACGAACATAAGACTATCAATGACGATATATATGAATGTAACAAATGTTTACAGGGATTACTAACTACTATGGAAGAATACTTTTACACCCCTGAAGAACTAAATACTGGTGTTTCAAACCAGGAAGGGAAAGCTAATCCTGTTCCACAAGAGGACAAACAAGCAAAACAATCTGGGGATGCAAGACCTTCGACCTCGTCGAAAAACATTGCAGAAACTAAGAAGTATTTTTGCGACAATATTCCTCAACCAACACCCATTAGCCCTGAAACAAGAAACTTTTTAGCAGAATACCATACCCTGAGCAGCTACATATACTCTTTACCCAGACAAGAAACATCATTCTACACAGAATTCACTAAATCCTTACATCCACAAGTAACTATTTTACCAGGCTGCGACCCAAACTTTGTTTCGAACTGTTTCAAATTCGGCTTTATCAGAACTATTTTCCTGTCCCCTTTACGAACCGAAATATCCAAATTACCTGTATTAATTGAAGCCCTAAACATAAGACCAAAATCCCAGAAACTGAAAATATTTTCTATCAGTCCAGAAGTCAAACACTCTTCCTACCATCTTGCTATTGCAGAAGAAATCACTAAACCAGAAAGTTATCCTCAAGACTATGGAACCTCCAAAACAGAAATCTTCAATGACAAATACATCCACTTCAAAAGAGCAATGGGAATACGTGCTGTCCATGAACAGATGAAAAGACTATACAACCAAGGAGCATGAATCTTTTTTGGAAATAAAGAAATCATAATGATTGAACAATTGAACACTCCAGGATTCAGATCAGGAAACTTAGCAGGACTAATTCAGAAATTTGACACATACAATTTTGAATGCTCAGAAGAAGTCAAGAGTATCTGGAAGAAAGCTGTAGAAAAATCCACCACAAGTCTGAAGACAAGAACATTTCTTCGGAAAGAGACAACGAAATGAAGTAAGCAGTGACGACAAAGAGGACTAATGTAGCACTAAGAAGAGAATAATGCAGCAAGACGTATGCCATGACGAATGTACACAAGCAAACAAAGAAGAAAAATAATAAACAAGTGAATTATTGAAGACAATAATGCATAGCCACCGGATGAATTATTACAAGAAGACAGCTCAAAGTGCATGATTAAAGAAGAAAGTGACAGCCACCAAACATCAATAATGGAGAAGAAAAGAAGGGAGAAGATGATGCAACGTACCTCAATTCAGGACCATTAGATCTTCAGAACTCCATCTATAAAAGGAGGCAATGCTTATGAAGAATGCAGAAGTGAAGATACCTACCATAGTATTTCTTTCTCTTGCATTTCTTTGTAATCTTTAGTTCTCTCTGTGTGATGTAAAATTATGAGTGATTTTAAAAGTTTTCAATAAAAGATGATCGGCTAAGTACAATAGCCTGATCATTCCAGTAAATATCTTCGAGTATATTTTTCTAAAGTCTACCAAAATTCTGAATATATGTGAGTGAGTGAAACATATGTTGAGAGTCATGTCATCGATACAGTGATTTCCGAGAGGTCATGCATACTGGAGTAAGGCAGGAGGCCTGAAAGAATGATAGCAGACGAGGAAAGAAGGTTACTCGTTGAAAGACTTGATCAGAAGTTTCAACCACAAAGCTTATACAACAGAAGCGAGGTAGACCCTGAAATTTTACTTTGAATGATAAATACTGTGAATGATCATGGCATATATTTCAATTATTTACGTTCTCTGCAAAAGATCATAAATAGAATCCATAACATAATATTTTGATATTGTAAGAACAAACACAACAGAATATTTACTACAATACAAGTCTTTCACTTTTCATATACTAGATTGTTCGATAAAAATACACAATACACAGAACCACTAGATAAGAAGGATAAAAATATTATTAAAATAATAATAATAATAATAATAATAATAATAATAATAATAATAATAATAAATAATTAATTAAATAATAAATAATAATAATAAATTAATTAATAATAATCAGTAAATTAAATAAATAAATAATAAAATTAAGGATATTTTAATATTTCCCATCAATCATTTTAGAACAGGTTAATCTTTAAATGTTAATTAAGTTTCAAAGTTTTGGGGTCCCTATCTCTAAACTTATGAAAATGGGGTATTTGACCCTAATATCAAGTTTCAAGAGGTCCCTCTCCCAAACTACCCCTATATTTAATCGCAATTATATATAAAAAAAATAAATATATAATAAAAGTTCAATTTTATCGACTTCAGTTATTTAATTTTTATGCAATTTTTTAAAAATAACTTTTCACTTTTATGCAACTTGAATGATTGATTATTAAAAATGTATATTGGATTGAAAGAAATGTGATAATGATGTAATTATTAAAAACAAAACTAGTATTTAATTGGTTTGATTTATTTAAAAACAAAACCTGTATATTGGATTTGTAGTTAGCGACAGTGGTGGTCAATGGCTTCTAGGAGGCTTTGGCTTCCTGACCCAATTGTCTGGCCCAAACTCGGTCCATTAGTTTTTCTTAGCCACAACACTTGGTATTGGTTTTAACTCCTTTGTTGAACTCTTTGATCTTGAGCGATCTTGCTCAAGGTCTTGCTTTTGTTCTGCAAATGGGGATTACTAGAGTATATATATATATATATATATATATATATATATATATATATTATATATATATATGTTGCTATTCAGATTCCAAAGCTACGATTGGGCATATTGATAATTATGATTCCTTTCATATGAAGATCAGAGAACAACCTGCGTGCAGCTTTCGAAGAATGTGGAATTTTTCATGTGCTTAGAGAAGGGAACCAAGTTACGGATCGTCTAGCCAAACATGGGGCATCGCTCAGAGGAGTTCTACACTACTTGGGTCTTCCCTCTGGACTTTGTGCGTGGGAGTTACCAGCGGATGAGTCCGGCATGTGGTTCCCAAAATTCTAGTTTTTTTTCTTTCTTTTTATTGGTTTTTTGATTTTGCCCTTTCTTTTTTTTTTTTTTTTTTTGCTTCGGCTTTTCTAAAAAAAATTGGTTAGATTTATTTAACCACTTAATCTGATAAATTCATCTAACACTAGTATTTATTTCCTAAACTAATTTTAATAACAAAAATTTGCAACAACAATTTCACTGTATAAATGGCTTTATGAGTAATTAAAATATTTTAGTTTCAACGATTTTGGGAATTGAATGGTCTTCAAACCCTCCCTAATTAATGAACATGCAAGACTATTCCCTTAATTTTAAAGAGAATGTTCGAAAACGTATTTGTTCTCACATACGTGGCACTTAACACTTGGCAGAGATCCTCTTTCTTCCGTACGTTCATCATGTCCAGAAATTAAGTAGAAGCTTTAGATTACCATGTAAACAAAATTGTTTATTACTACTATGTCCAGAGGGAAGGGGTCATCATTATAAATACTTCCTCCGTTTTCGATTATTTGCTCCATTGAGCTTTTGGCCACCATTCATAAATATACATTGATTTAAATTTTTATCATGGTTATACAAATTTAAAAATATAGTCAAATAAGATCTTGTAAGATTCGTCTCGTCTTGTAGTTTTTAAATATCGAATTTTTAGAATTTTTATTTGTACCGAACTTGAGTTATTAATGATTTAAAATGAGTTATTAATGATTTAAAATATGCATTGAACTGCGCGCTGGGTGGGTCCGTAGCAATTAAACAAAAACAGAGGAAGTATATTTCACTACCAAAAAAAAATCAATTTTTTTGCGATGAAATATTTTCTTAGAGCGTCTCCAACGCCTCCTTTATTTTTGTGGCAGACGGAGTTATTGTGTGAGAAATCGCTCCAACGCTGCCAGCAAAAACACAAGCAGAATCGCCACTTTTCACGTTTTTGTACAGTAGCACGGGAAAAATAGCGGCTACTGTTCACCCGCTATCCATTTTATTTATTTTTTTTCATTTTTCTTTTTCTTTCTTTGGGCTCTTTTCGTTCATTCTTGATTTTCTATTTTTAGTTTTTTAAATTTTCTTGGATTATTTCGTTCATATAATCTTGTTTCTTTTGACTTTTTACTCTCTTTTTTTTTTTGCATTATGTCTTTAATGTAGATTTGTTAAAGATATGCATGTAATTAATGCATATATATGAATGTCATAAAAGGAAGCTGCCATATTTGTTGACTTTGAATTGATACTCCGCCGCCTATATTGAGTTAGGTACTAGTCATTGTATCATATTGTAAAATGGCAGCCCATATGTACTATAAATACATCAGTAGTGATGAAATGAATTGTGATATCTTTTGATCAATATTATTACTCTCTTCCATCATTCTCTGTCCAGTGCACTATATATACTTATTCCTATATTTAGTTTTCTTACTCCCGTTTCGTTATCTTTACTTATTATTTGAATAATACCATTACACTAGTATTATATAAATTTTATAACACGTTATCAGCACGAGGAGACTCTGCCCGAATTACCAGAATTTGAGGTATAATTTCTTATTCCAAAACTTTCAATAAGATTATGGCTAACCTTGCAAAGCAGGAATTTGCCCCCTTAACCGTTGAAGGAAGTAATTATATGTCCTGGGCCAAAGATGTAAAAATGCATCTTACTTCAATGGGTCTGGAAGATACTATTGCTAAAGGCAAAAATCCCAACCATCAAAATCAGGCAAAAGCCATGATTTTCTTGTGCCATCATATCGAAGAGGCACTCAAAATGGAGTACGTGACTGTGGAATCCCCACTGGCATTGTGGGAAAAGTTGAAAGAAAGATATGATAATCTTAAAAAGACGGTGCTTCCAAAAGCCCTTGATGACTGGACAAACCTGAGATTTCAGGACTTCAAAACAGTCCGGGAATATAATTCCGCTGTGTTCAAAATTCGGCCCAATTGCAATTATGAGAGCAAAAGATATCTGAAGAAGAAATGCTTGAAAAAACGTATTCTACGTTTCATGCTAAAAACTCAGTATTGAGTGAGACATACCGTCAAAAAGGTTTTCAGAGATATTCTGATCTTATCACCTGCTTATTATTGGCTGAACAAAACAGCCTATTGCTGTTGAGAAATCATGAATCTAGGCCCGCAGGTGCAAAACCGTTCCCTGAGGTGAACGCGGCTCAATCATCGAAATATGTGCGTGATCGTGGGCACTTTAAAAATCAAAATGATGATCGTGGCCAAAATCGATATCAAAATCGAGGCAGTGGTGAATCATCTCGTCAAAATAATTATCGAAATAAGCCTCGATTTGAGCAAAATCGCAGATATGATACTAGAAGGCCTTACAAACCACAACAAAGAAATTATGCAAGAAAGCATAAACAAAATGATGAAATTTGTGATCGTTGTGGAATTAAAGGCCATATGGCTCAAACATGCCACACAGCTAAACATTTAGCTGAACTGTATCAGGCCTCGAAATGAAAAGAAAGACCAGGTGTTGAAGCACACCATAATGCCCACGATGATACTTATGATGATATATTAAATGATAATATCACGCACCTGGAAGCTGATGATTTTGTTGAGCTAGATACTGTTACTAAATAATATATTATATAGCTATATATATTTTGTACTTGTCTTTTATAATTCCTGTTTAATATAAATAATGATATCTTGTACTTCCCTTTTATTATCCATGTATAATATAAATATGTTTTTGCATTAATAATATTTATATTGCTGATGTTTAATAATTTTCTTATATTCTTGTAAAGAAATGGATGCTGGAAATTCAAAAGTCGGAGATGATATCTGTCTCATTGACAGTGCAACAACGCATAGCATTTTGAAAAGCAAAAGCTATTTCTCCAATTTAAAATTGGAAAAGACCGCAGTGAAAACTATAAGCGGTAATGCAAAATGCATTGAAGGCTCCGGTAGAGCTGTTATATTTCTCCCTGAAGGGACAAAATTGGCAATTGAAAATGTCTTGTTCTCACAGAAAGCTCGAAGAAATTTACTGAGCTTCAATGATATTCGAAAAAATGGATATCACATTGAAACTTCAAAAGAGGCAGATCACGGGTATCTTTTGATAACTCGAATTGAAAATGACAAAAAATTTGTGAATGAAAAATTGTCATGTGACTCCTCTGGCTTATACTACACAAAAATATGTGCCGCAGAAATACATAACCTAGTAGGCTTGAAAGCTACTAGTGAATTTATTACCTGGCACGATAGACTTGGGCATCCTGGCAGTGTAATACTGAGACGAATTATTGAAAATTCAAATGGCCATACATTGAAAAGGCAAATGATATTGAACCCAAATGAGTTCAATTGTGCAGCCTGTTCACAAGGGAAATTGATAACCAGGCCATCTCCAGTAAAAGTGGGAATTGAATCCTCTACATTCCTAGAAAGAATTCAAGGTGATATATGTGGACCTATTGATCCACCGTGTGGACCTTTCAAGTACTTTATGGTACTTATTGATGCGTCATCACGCTGGTCACATGTTTGTTTATTATCAACTCGCAATTTGGCATTTGCAAGGTTACTTGCACAAATTATAAAATTGCGAGCACAGTTTCCAGATCATCCGATAAAGAAAATACGCCTTGATAATGCTGGAGAATATACATCACGTGCATTTGATGATTTCTGCATGTCGATTGGAATTACTGTTGAACATCCTGTGCCTCATGTGCACACGCAAAATGGTCTGGCAGAATCATTTATTAAACGATTGCAATTAATTGCAAGACCCTTGTTAATGAAATCAAAACTCCCTGTTTCTGCTTGGGGACAGGCTATATTGCATGTAGCAGCACTTGTGAAAATAAGGCCGACAAGCTATCATAGCTACTCCCCTACACAAATTGTGTTTGGAAAGGAGCCCAATATATCCCACTTGCGAATTTTTGGGTGTGCGGTCTATGTGCCGATTGCGCCACCACAACGCACAAAAATGGGACCTCAAAGAAGGTTGGGCATATATGTCGGGTATGAATCACCCTCGATTATTAAATATCTTGAGCCAAAAATGGGTGATTTATTTATTGCAAGATTTGCAGACTGTCATTTTGATGAAACTCAATTCCCGACATTAGGGTGAGGAAATGATCAACTGAAAAAGGAAATATCTTGGCAAAGTCCATTTGATTTCCTTGATCCTCGTACAAGGCAATGCGAACTTGAAGTTCAAAGAATTGTGCATTTACAGGGAATTGCAAATCAATTACCCGATGCTTTTAATGATGCTGCTAAAGTCACAAAATCATATATAAATGATGCAGCAAATGCACCAGCCAATATAAATGTCCCAGAATGGCATATTCCGAGTGCAAATGAACCTACTGCACGCCTGAAGCGTCCAAGGATAAAAATCCATGAAAGAAGAAAACTATCCATATGGGTGACAAAACAATCACAGATGATACTCCCGAAGGAGGAATTGATTCAACCTCCGAAAAGGTTGAACTTGAAAATATTTACCCAGATGAAAATGAAGTTATTGAAACTTCTTTCAATTATATCAATACTGGGAAAAGTTGGAACCAAAAAGAAATAAACGTTGATAATGCTTTTGCATACAACGTTGCACTCGATGTAATGGAAAATAACGAGGATCCTGAACCAAGATCAGTTGAAGAATGTCGGAAAAGAAATGATTGGCCAAAATGGGAAGATGCGATTCAGTCTGAACTAGATTCACTGAATAAACGAAAAGTATTCGGCCCTATTGTCCAAACACCAAAAAATGTGAAGCCTGTTGGCTACAGATGGGTGTTTGTGAGAAAAAGAATTGAAAATAATGAAATTGCCAAATATAAGACAAGGCTTGTAGCCCAAGGTTTTTCACAACGACCGGGTATTGATTTTGAGGAAACATTTTCCCCAGTTATGGATGGAATACCATTCAGGTATCTAATGAGCCTAGCAGTACGAGAAAATCTCGAAATGAGGCTGATGGATGTTGTTACTGCATATTTATATGGCTCATTGGAAAATGATATTTATATGAAAATACCTGAAGGGTTTAAATTACCTGAGTCTTGCAACTCAAAACCCAGAGAAACTTATTCCATCAAATTGCAAAAATCGTTGTATGGGCTCAAGCAATCTGACCGAATGTGGTACAACCGCCTCAGTGAAAGTTTGATAAAAGAAGGTTATACAAATGACCCTATCAGCCCTTGTGTATTTATAAAGAAAAGTGGGTCAGAATTTGTGATCGTCGCAGTCTATGTTGACGATTTAAATCTAATTGGAACTCCTGAAGAGTTGAAAAAGGCGGTCGAATATCTGAAAAAGGAGTTCGAAATCAAAGATTTCGGGAAAACGAAATTTTGCCTTGGCCTACAAATTGAGCATTTGGAAAAAGGCATATTTGTTCATCAATCAGCTTATACCCAAAAGGTATTAAAGCAATTTCGAATGGATTATGCTCATCCGCTAAATAATCCAATGGTCGTTCGGGCACTTGATCCTGCAAAGGATCCATTTAGGACAAATGAAGATAATGAAGAGCAACTTGGCCCAGAAATGCCATATTTAAGCGCAATTGGCGCTTTAATGTATCTCGCAAACAGTACGCGACCTGATATCGCGTTTGCAGTCAATTTACTTGCAAGATTCAGTTCTTGCCCTACTCCACGACATTGGAAAGGCATAAAGCATATCTATCGCTATCTCCAAGGAACAATTGATCTTGGGTTATTTTACCCAAAAGACTCTCGACATAAGTTAATCGGCTATGCCGATGCAGGTTATCTGTCAGACCCACACAAAGTCAAATCTCAAACAGGCTATATTTTCACGTGTGGCGGAACTGCTATCTCTTGGAGATCACTGAAGCAGACTCTAACTGCTACTTCTTCTAATCATGCCGAAATATTAGAAATCCATGAAGCAAGTCGAGAATGTGTTTGGTTGAGGTCAATGACTCAACATATATTGAAGAGTTGTGGTTTAATCATTGAGCCACAAATGCCCCCAACAATTTTATTTGAAGATAATTCGGCTTGTATAGCTCAGTTAAAAGGGGGTTATATCAAAGGAGATAGAACGAAGCATATTTCACCAAAGTTCTTCTACACTCATGATCTTCAAAAGAATGGCGAAATCGATGTACAACAAATTCGATCAGAAAATAATTTGGCGGACCTATTTACCAAGGCATTGCCGACTGCAACGTTCGAGAAGCTCGTGAAGAAAATTGGAATGCGGCGGCTTCGAAATTTAAAATGATGTCCAAATCAGGGGGAGCACCGGATACAAGAATACTGTACTCTTTTTCCTTCACCAGGATTTTTTCCCACTGGGTTTTTTCATAGTAAGGTTTTAACGAGGTACATTCTTTGTATTGATGACATTCAAGGGGGAGTGTTAAAGATATGCATGTAATTAATGCATATATATATATGAATGTCATAAAAGGAAGCTGCCATATTTGTTGACTTTGAATTGATACTCCGCCACCTATATTGAATTAGGTACTAGTCATTGTATCATATTGTAAAATGGCAGCCCATATGTACTATAAATACATCAGTAGTGATGAAATGAATTGTGATATCTTTTGATCAATATTATTACTCTCTTGCATCATTCTCTGTCCAGTGCACTATATATACTTATTCCTATATTTAGTTTTCTTACTCCCGTTTCGTTATCTTTACTTATTATTTGAATAATACCATTACACTAGTATTATATAAATTTTACAACAAGATTCTTTTTATTTTGGGTTGTTTTTTAATTATCATGTAGATTTTTCAAAATTTATTATTTTAATATAAATTTTTATTTTCATAATTAGTATTTTAATTAAATAATTTAAATATAAAAATTAAATATATATTAATATTATTGACAAATGAAATATTATATGAATAGTAAAGGGAATCAAAATGGAATATTCTATTGTAGAGGGAAATTTAGAGTTGTGCGTTGGAGAGGGATAGTGGAAAACTATAAATCTAACTGTAAAATAGAGATTGTGTAACTATAAAATAGAGGTGTGGGTTGGAGATGGCCTTACAGAAATCAAATACGTCACAATAGCAAAAATAGTGTTTTTAAATCCGTCACAATAGCAAAAATAGTGCTTTTCCGTCGCAAAATATTTTTTATACAAGAAATTTGATTTTTATAATGAATTGAAAGGTTTTCTTACGGAACTCAAATCTGCTGCTCATTGCGTCACAATAACTAAAAATAATGTATTTTATAAATGAATTTTAATAAATTTCAACAGAATTTTTTCCGCCAAAAAAATCAAACTACTACATTTTTTTGTAGTGTTATATCTCTCATATTCTAATTTTTTTTTTTTTAAAAAAAAGGAATGAAATATAAACCGCCTATATAAATATAGGAAAAAAGAAGGCATTGGGTTCTTGGGATGGAACCTGAACTTAAAAGATTGACCACTAAATCAAATATGATCCTTCCTCTCTTACATGAATTGTTATTATTTTCGACAATTTAATTAATAATTTTTTTTTTTTTTTTTTGATAAATCCATTGGTGTGCATAAATGCTATGGTTGTACCAATTAAGCTCCATAGACATACATCAAGATCCCATTATATATATTGGACATGCATAATGCAATATAAGCATGTAATTTGATAAGTTGGTAGTACAATAGTCTACAACTCCATTAATGAAGATGATGACTATAGTGTCGAGGCCATCCACATCCTCCTAAACTCTCCTAGAAATCTCTACAAGCCAACTCATCTCCACCTCAATGACTTCTTCATCTCCAAGTTCAACATTATATTCAAGAGAAGCATTCGCTTCTACTTCTATAATGATCCTTAATTTCTTCTACAACATTCTTCTCCACCTATGATGAATAGCTAGCTTCAAGCACATCAATCCATATATAATTCAATCGAGAAATAATCTAACACAAATTAAAGGGGCACTCAAGTCAACACAACACGTGTGTTACGATATATGTAGATTTATCATATACTCCCCCCGTCCCGCTTATTATGTCTCATTTTGACTTTTAACACTGTTTATTGATCAAATTTGACCTAAGTTATCGCAATTATATAAATGAAAAATATAGTCAAGTTCGGTCTTGTTGGATTCGTCTAACCGTCTAATTTTAAAATATATATTTTATATAATTTTTATTTACTCACATTTGAAGATATTAATGGTTAAACAAGCATATTGGATTACGTGTTCAAAAGTTTTGGGACAGAAATAATGAGACAGGGGAAATTGTTTCTTTACTTTCAATTGATTAATGGATGTGGAGAATATTTAGAAACCAAAATGTAGTTAGATGATTATTAGAACTAATTAAAGTATAGGAATAGGGACTAATAAATCGGTGAATCTACCAATTAATAGCACTACAAAAAATTCATCGCCCTAGAATTTTGTCGTCTGATGGATTTTGTCGCCTTATTTATCGCCTCGTACGCTAAGCGACAAACAAAACGACCAAATGCTTATTGGATTCCGCAAAATTTTTGTAGTGATAATAGAGTGAGGCAAAGGATTGATATTATTACTACATAAAAGATAAGTGGTGGACGGATGGGGTGTACGCTTTCAAGCTCCAACAATAACAAAATTAATTGGTCCAACTATTTTTAATGCTTTCGAGGGTGTTACAAATTGTGTTTCTAAGGTAATAATAAGTTTGAAAAACCATTTTTGTTGTAACACCCTATAGGTGTTACAACATTATTTTTTTTATTTTTATAATGCCTTGCTCGGATATTACAAAATGTGCTGCAAAATTTCAATAATGTTTGTTGTAACGGCTTATGTAATGCTTTTTTATTGTTACCATTTTAGTACTGTTTTTTTTTTTTTTTTTGGTAGGGATTTACACCCTTTTATAAGAAAGCATATAAAAAAATGGAAACAAATATATTAAATATGATTTTTGGATGGCTTTGTAATTTGTGTGGTTTAGACCCCATACCTATTTACCGATGCCTAAGTTTGGCAATGCATACCAAAACAAAAATATTATCTTTAGACGGGCAAAACACTTTAATAAAACGCGCGAGCGCGCACACACAAAAAAGAAAAAAAAAAGTCAAAACATAATGTACCAATGACTTTGAAGCCATTCTTGAGGTCCATCCACTGCCCTAATCTAGAAGTGAGGATCAATCACATAAAGAGGGAATAAGAAGGGTGAAAAACAATGAGTGGATATTTATAAACCTCCAATTAAGTAAGTTATATTACTTAATTATATTTTTGTCACACTAATCCAACAAAAATAACTATTTTCCCATGCTCAACCATATATTGTTTCATTTTGATGGAACATAAATTTTCAAACACCATTATACTTTTAATTATTATTAATTAATTAGTTAGTTTTGTTATTATTTCTTGGACTTTCAATATCTTTTGGGGGCAAAAGAGTATAATGATTAACAATTTCCTCAATATAAAACTAAAATAATGCTCTTTTTTCCTATTCCTGTTGCATACTATATTGGGGAACAGAATAAGTAAATTACCTTTTTCATACATATTTTACCAACATTTATTACTCAAATGTAAATGTTAAAGGAATGATGTAAAAAATTGACTTATGTCTAAGCATAAAAGCAAAATATGTTCTTTTAAAAAATAATAAAAAGAAATAGTGAAATAAAGAAAAATATATGCTAAGCTTGTGATGGATCATAAATGAAAATATAAATCACATGGCTATGACTAGTTATATTCATTGATATTATGTTAAAGATCTTGATGAAAGCCTTTTTTCTTTCTAGATATACTATGTGTTAAAGAAAATATAAATCACATGGCTATGAAGTATATCCTTTTACTTCTTGTTTTTGTTTTGTTTCAAGGTTGTTATTTATTCATTCTATTACTACATTTTCGTCGACATAGGTAAGCAAAAAGTTAACCAAAAAAAACATAGGTAAGCAAAAATATATATCAACTACAAACGGTGCTAAAGAGGTGATTTGGCTTCGAGGTCGTCTTTTGGAGCATTGGTTCGATCGATCAAAAGGCATTGTTACCATGGGTGGATCTACTTACCGCATATGCACTTGTGAAAGTTTTTTGGAATTTTTAGGAGCTTTAGATTTTATATCAAAACTATAGTCCCGTTCGGCACACTAGTTTTTAAAAATTTTAGCTGTGAATTGCAGTTTCGAAGAGCTCTACAATCATAAACTACGTTGAGTAGCTTTTGGGAACTTTCGAAAGATATTTTCTAATTTAATTAATTTTTCTCTTCAAATTACCATTTATGACAGCTACAACTACTTCTATGGTTCTACCGAACATTTATGCAAAAACTGTTAGCTACAGCTCCTACAAGTCACAACAGCTACAGCTCCCTATAGTTGCAGCTCGCAGCTACAGCTTGTAACTACAACTCTACGTGTAGAACGGAGCCTTAGTAAATAGATGCGACACTGGACACCAATTAAATTGATGAAAGTGTTATTTTAAGGTATAATTTATTTTTTTTACATTTAACTTGATTAGGCTTGCTGCCACAACTTACTTTTTATGGTGACACCACAATCATCCATGTCATCCAAGTTACTCAATATTTTTTTGTGTTGTAAATATTATCCATAATTTCAATATAGCTTTCACTATTTTTTGGACACCAATTAAAAATTTTCTGGATTAGCTCCTGATTGTTACGGTATTTTTGTGACAGCCATCAACTGTTGTTATCATGACAAAACTAATATATTAAGGTGAGGTATTTCTTTATTCGAGATACATACAGTTGCAAAAGGTGAAGGTGTGTATTGTGATCCACTATATTCATATCGAAGCATACCTTAACGAATTCGTAGTTTCCATTACCAAGTTCTAATATTTTTTTGGACTTAGATTATTTATTGCCAATTGATGATGAGTATCCCACAAAAACAATCACTCTAAAAAATTCGCAGGAATGCGGTGGAAGAAAAAGAAAAGAAAAAAAAATGTCGTCGTCTAGTGGATTTCGTCGTCTTTATTTGTCGCTACTAGAAAACGAATAAAGCGACAAAATCCAGCGAAATTTTTCTAGTGACTACGACAATGAATGGTCTTTCTTGGTTGAATTTTCAACATTGTTGAGTTTGTTGCAAAATATATTGCACACTGTACATTCGTGCAGACATTGAGAAATGCGATGTTGTTTGTGAATCGATGTTGTATTCGGTTGTGGTATGTCTAGTGGCAGTGAGTGGTGAATTATTTATTGCAGGACGGATACGGAAGGTGTTGATGAATGCGATAACGACTTTGATGAGTAAGACACCGAGGATGTAACAGTTTGTGGGCTCATGCTTTTAAAGGGGAAGGCCAAAAGTTTAAAAATGCGGATCAGTTTCGTAGGGTGCTCAAAAACCACTGTATTGCAGTCCAACGTGGGTTCCAATTTGTGAAGAATGGTAGCGAGAAGGTGATCGTGATATGTTCGACGGAAGGATGTGGATGGCGAATTTATGCTTCCCACCATAAATCAGATAATTCATTAACTATTCGCAAGTGCATTTTGAATCATGGATGTGGTGTGAACAATCTACAAGTGAGGGTACATCCTACGGAAAATGCATCATGGGTTGCATCCATCATCAAGGAGAAAGTGAGGCGAGACCCAAACTACACACCCAACACAGCTGTGGACCACATTCAGGCAGCTTTCAAAATTCAAACTAGCTATCGCACGGCTTGGAACGCGAAGGAGATTGCACTGAAGGAAATACATGGAGCTGATTTTGATGCTTTTGACAAGATTAGGGGATTCTGCACTAGTTAATGCATGAGGATAGCAATGGCAGTGTGCCTCGATGGGTTCAAAAGAGGTTGTCGGCCACTTGTCAAGCTTGATGCGACACACATCAAGTCCAAGTGGAAATGTTCAATATTGGGCGTTGTGGGCAAAGACGCAAACGGTGGGTTCATAACAATTTCATTTGCAGGTACCCACTGATATGTTTTTTGTAGTTTATTGTATTACTATCATGGTTAGGTGTTTAAAACAAGTATTGTGGTGTTTAAAAGCTGCAGTGTTGAATTTGTTATACCCTGATTTGGTTGTTTTATATTGACCAACAGTGTTGTTTTTTCTGGCTGTTTTTTGTTGGTTTATAGTTGCAGAGGGGAGAATGATGAAAATTGGGACTGGTTTTGTCGAAAACTAAGGAGTGCTATTGACAGCGGCAATGAACGTGATCAATGGGGAGATTTCACGTTTTTCAGTGGTCATCACTCCGGATTGATGAAAGCAATTCCAAGCGTGTTTAACGGGTGTCATCACTCCATATGCATACGGCACCTTGAAGACAACTTCAAAATGGAGGTGATAATTGTTTTATATAGTCGTATATATGTTGTTCGGTATGAGAATGAGGTGATAATTTCACTGTCGTAGTGCCGTGTTTAAAGGCTTTCATTTTGTGTGATTACATGCGATGAAAATGTACCCTTATAAGGATAAAACGAAATGGACAGAGGTATTGAAGGCTGCGACTTACGCTGCTACCTACGAAGAGATGTGTCAACACTTGAATTCTAACCTCCAAGCAATGCCTCTATCTTCAACTTTCATTGTAAATTCGGAACCCCGACGTTGGGCAAATGTTGTGTTCCTGGGCAATAGATTGGGAGTGATGACCACAAACCTTGTTGAGAGCTGGAACTCCTGGGTGTTGAAACCGAGGAACCTGCCTTCGTATTCTATGCTTGATACAGTTCGGAAGCAAGTGATGAAGATGATGAATGAAAAGAGATAGGAAGGTGCTAAAATGGAAGGAAATTGTGTCAGAACCCGAAAAAGTTGTTGAGCCAATTTTTCGTGGGATCTGGTGCGCTAGAGATTCAACGGGCTGGTGGAACGTGGTTCGAAGTACGTGAAAATAACAAAATACATGCTGTAGATGTTGAGAGGAGGACTTGTTCCTGTGGTTACTTGCAAATGCTGAAGCTGCCACGCAAACATGGATGTGCTGCTATTGAGGGAATGTAAGGTAATATTTATGACTATTGTGACCCATATTACTCCGTGGAATATTATAAGAGAATCTACGACGGTGTGATATACCCTCTCATGACGTCCAGTGGGAACTTCGAAGAGGATAATGACAATGATAGTGAATTTGTGCTGCCCTAGGATGTGAGGGTGCAACCGGGCCGTAGGAAGAAAAAGCGTATACCATTCCAAGTCTAGACAAACAAGGTTAAATGTGTGGCCTATGCCGACGACGGGGGCATAATCGCGCCACGTGCAAAGAGGCATACAAGACGACTGCCTGAATGACAGTTGCACAGCACAATTTTTGCACACACACCGCACTTTTGCACCTTTTTGAGCTACTGTGGTGTTTTCCACTGACTGGAGTGGTATTATTTTTGGCTGGTTTCATTGTTTGAAACGGTCCTTATTCTGGATTGTTTCAAAATGTCATACCATTTTGATATAACACTGGAATGATGTACTGTTAAGTGGACAGTTGTGTGGGTGTAATGTTCTATATGAAATGTTTTTTTTTTTTTATATTGAATGTGCTTATTATTTTATATGTAAAGCTGATATTTATAAGGTATGTGGACTTGAGCAATTGTGTGTGAAACTAGTGTGGAAAGATACTCAGTTGGCACAATGATGTTGGTGGTTTTAACAGTGGTGTTCGTGCTACAAGTATTTAGGGTTAATATAACATAAATTGTTGTTCCTGTATTTTCAGTAGTCGTGTATGATTAGTTATTTTTAGGATGTAACAGATATAACATAGCCATTTCCAAAGAATCATGTTCACCTTGAACTACAACGAATAGGGTTTTGGAAATGGGAAGCTTCATCTAGTGGATGAAATCGATGAAACATACAATCCTAAGCTATTTCTAACTTTTGAGTAAGATCAATGCTTAAATGTTATGAATCGAGTTCACTTTGAACTACAACTAATAGGGTTTTGGAATCGGGGAGGTTCATCTAGTGGATGAAATCGATAAACATACAATCTTAAGCTATTTCAAACTTTGAAGTAAGATCAATGCTTAAATGTTATTGAAACTTTTGACGAGTTTCGCCAACACGAGTAATTTTCTGAAAATTCCTTTACTGGTTTATTGCTTAAGGAGGAAACTGTGATTTCAAATGGTGCCTCGAGAGTCCCCGGCAACGGCGCCATGAAACTTTTGCTCTAGTTTCATTTTGCTACTGGGGGGTTGAAGAACCGTCTAAATACAATTTCCAAGTTCGGATTTATTAAATGAAAAGAGTTATGATTGAGGGAAGGGGTTTAAGAATATATTAAGATTTCACTTTTTATTACTCCTGTGGGGTTCAAACGGCGCTGTGGTTCTTCCAGCCATGAAACTTTTGACAAATATCACGGTGCAACAGGGATGGACCTTCAGTCTGTCACCCTGAAAGTCCCTGATATCTGCACCATGATGCTTCTCTTAATTTCATGTCAAGAAGATACCTGCCATGAAATTCTTGAACATCTTCCCACTGTATGAGTATTTTCCCAAAATGTTGTTTTTATTTACTCGTGTCAAGAAACTGTGCTCCCGAAAGCGCACGGGTCAAAAATTGCAGTAATTTATAGTAAGTACCGGATCGTTCACTGGAGGATGTGCGATGGAAGCAGGGCCCACGTCGTTTACTAAGATTTTCCACTCGGTTACTCGTTTCAAGTTTTGCAAGGGTTTCTAACAACTACTTGACATAATTTAAACCAGATCATAAAAGCAGTAAAAATTATTCTACAAAGCATGGTAAACTAGATCGAAGAAAGCAATTAAATCTATACTACGAAAGCAATATAAAATTATGCTACACTATCTAGAAAGCAGGTTTAAATATGACAGAAGGGACAGGGAGGAAATAATAAAGATTGGACGAGATTCAGATGAAACACAATTAAACTTCCATTTTTATACACAGATCTTAGCTTGGGATAATCCTCTAGTTAGCTAACTCTCATGCTTTCTACACCATGTTCCCTTTAACAGACAGGTACTTATGGTGAGAATTTACATGCTCTTAAGACAACAATTTCTAAGATACCACAGACTTATAACTCCCTCCACAGGCCTTGTGAAGTTACATTACATATCTGTGGTGGATAAGCAACACCTAACATATCATTAGTTGACATGCCAAGTATTCCTATCATTCTCCCATGTCACACCCAAAGTTTCAAATAAAGCCCCAAACCATTCCATAACTCTCAAACCTTTTAACAGATGGACAGCCCCTAATTCTTCCGAGTGACCTCTATGAAAGCATTTAAAGGGAAGCAGTAAAGAAAGCTGTAAAGAAAGCATTTAAATCTATCACTCGAAATCGTTAAAAACGTCTCTTTCCGTTAGTATAAAAGAGCCCCTGGTCTTGGTGACCAGATGCAGATTAAGAACCCCCGAGATATCAATAAGCCACAGGGCTTACAACATCTGGGTAGTTATGAGATACAAACTAAATGAAACAGATCCATAAATGAACCTATTCCGGATGTACTCACTCAAGACTCAATTCTAGACTTTGGCAGAAGTAGATAGTAGTCGAAGGAATACTCGACCATACCTTAGAAATTCACCAAGGCCTATATGTTGTCCCTCCAATATTATTTATCACATCTCATCTACACCCAAGTGGATATTGACTTAATGCGATATCTAATATCAGATTTCCAACACACAGCAATTTTGAGAAACCAATGAATATTTGAAAATCATTCCCTAGACAGGTACTAAACTCTCAATTAAAACACAGATCCTTTCAGTCTAGATGAGACCTAATCGCTGACTCTGCTTCTAAGCTCTCAAAATCAACCCCAAGTGGAATATGAATTAGTCATAACTGTTGAATTTATCCCATACTCAGATCCGGATTTTATAAAGAAATTTTTGTTGGAAATTTATTATGCAACATCTGATTTATATCAAGTCTTCTGTGTCCAAGGGGAAGGATCCCCAAAATAATAATATGACCGGAACATCTACATAATAGTATCATGCATACAAGTATATGAAAAGGAAAATAAAATACCCCAAAATATATGGTGGAGTTAGACAGAATGCGATACACAAGATGGATTAGCCTGAGATGAGAAGAAATCGGCTAAAAAGGATGCCAGAGATAGTTGGGGTTTTCCGGGCTGCAAACATCTGATGTCCGGTTCCCAATTATCCCAGATGACTGATTTTTAGACAGAAAGAATTCCAAACGACGGTGACCGCCGTCATTCAGTTTTCTTTTGTCTGTGAGTGGAAAAATAACCCACATATTTCTTGCTGTAATATTTCTCAACTGATGTTGGTCGACATCAGTTGATACTATTGCAACTTGAATTCAGGTTGAGAAATTAAGAAAAAGAAAATTAAAACTGTATCTGATTAGGAATTGGCTGAGTGACTAATCGAAACTCTTAGTGAAGAGAACGCTCGCCGAAGCTTCCACCAACCACTAACCAGATCATGCAAAATAACAGATAATGATTGACACACAGAAGACGGGTTAGTCGATATCCCTGTGAAGGGACCTTTCACCAACATTAATCTGTGGTCTTTCTCATTATCCGTTCATACACACAATGAACGAGAAAATTATGAAAGTAAGAAAATATTTTTGGTATTGTGTGGGTGTTAAGCACACAATAAGTGGACACTAATAGGTTGAAATGTGTAATGGATAGAAATCAGATGAATTGGGCCTAGGCCCAATACATCCATGCAACTTACACAAATCATGAAAGAAAATATTTTTGGAGTTTTCAAAATAGAAGGGATAGTTCAATTCGAATTATTGGGGTAATTCGAATTGAGAATGCATGAAGAATGAAGTATAATCTTACCCAATTAATCCTTGCAAAGGAATGAGATATCATCTAATTCGAATTGTTGAGCAATTCGAATTAATTCGAATTGGACAACTCGAATTGATGAAGTCATTTCCTTGCTCAAAATTGACTAAGGCATATACCTCAAGGGGAAGGTGAATTCGAATTGTCCAGCAATTCGAATTAATTCGAATTGGACAATTCGAATTGGTAATAGATGGAAAATAAACCAAGGCATGAAAGGATGACAATGGATATAATGTGGTTTTCAAGCCAATTCGAATTGTTGAGCAATTCGAATTAATTCGAATTGGTTGGAAACCACATGAAGAGAATAATTTTTGGGTGTGCAATTCGAATTTCTTAGGCAATTCGAGATAATTCGAATTGCCTCAATTCGAATTACACACTTTCGAACAACAACAATTTTTGTTCTCACAAGTATGGGTTAGGTGAACACTGTACTGTAATGATGGGTTTAGATTTACTAAATCCCTCATCTCACATCAATGTCATTTCACAGCCACCCTAGTGAGATTTTCAAGAAATAAACAAACACATGTCTAGTGGGTATTGGCAAAATTCAAAACCTACTGCTACAAACAAGGGATCAAAGATCAAAGACCCTAAAACATCTAGTTATCTAAGAACTGCATGAATAAACTAAGAACACTCAAGTTATCTAAGGTGGCATGAAATAAGATTAGGGCAGGAAGAATAAAACCTAAATATAAATCATAACAAACCTTAAAAACATCTAAAACCTAAGAACACTTATTTGAAGCTCTAAGGCACTAAATTAAGCCAAAAACCCACCAAACATGCATTTATTAAGTTTGAATGTCAACTAGGACATAATAAATGTAACCTAGTTGAAACAAACAAACATACTAAGCATTTATTTCTAGGGAAAGCATTAAAGAGTGCCAAAACAAATGAATAAAACCATTTCTGGAAATTTTCCTTGTATTGACACTTTGAAAGCAAAAATAAAGAACCCAAAATCATCATTAGCTTGAAGGTAGGGTTTATTCTAACTAGAAAGCATGTAAAAATATGGAAAATGGCTACTCTAAGGGTTACACAAACTGCTTCTACACTAAACTAAGTTCAAAGCATGTAAAGATTACACTACTTGCAAGAAAAATAAACTAAACTAAACTAAACTACCTACCTAACCCTTAAGGGGTGTGGAACCTCCTGCTGTTCTTTTTGTCCCAAGCTGCTTTTTTGGTTAAATTCTTGATCTTTTCATTTTGTTGTGGAAGGTCTGCTTTTATAGACAATCTTCAAAACCCTAGGCCCCCCAATGTTGTGCTCATGCTCCACAGCTTTGATGAATTTTTGAGTGCAGTTCGAATTATCTCAACCAATTCGAATTAATTCGAATTGTGAGATCTCTTCCTTGAGCTGGGATTTTGGCCTTCAGTTATCAATTCGAATTGTTGAGGATAATTCGAATTGGTCTTTTCTCGAATTGGATGAGGGTTTCTGCTTGGCTTCCTTGCACTTGTTGGCAATTCGAATTGTTTGTGCCAATTCGAATTAATTCGAATTGGACAATTCGAATTGCATCTTCTTCTTGCCTTTGGGTTTCTTCTCTCTTCATTCCCTAATTCGAATTAATTCGAACTTGAACAATTCGAATTAGACTTCTGCATCCCTTCCAACACTTAACCATTTCTTTGCTCTCTTTAGCAATTCGAATTGTTGTGCAATTCGAATTAATTCGAATTGCTCACAATTCGAATTATGCTTCAACACTTAACCAAATTTCAGTTGTGGGATTTTCAATCTTTTTCCCATCTTTTTGGATTTTTGTGGGCTCTTTTATTCTTTTGCCCATCTTTTCATTCCTTTTTCTTTTCTTTTTCCTTTTTTCATGTTTTTGGATTTTTCTAACACAAATACAATTTAAAATTGCATATTTTGTGTCTTTTTGTTACCGGCTTGATGTTTTTACAAACTCGCATTAATCTGTCAAATTCAACTGCTTTCTTATTGAAATAAGATGGAATCACGATCAAAATGTCCGTCTCAGACACGGAAATGGATTGGAAATAATGGACAATTTTGGCCATTATCAACATCCTCACATTTAATACTGATCGTCCCCGAGCAGTCAGAGTCAGTGCTCCTAGGAGCTTGGACTCTGCATATTCAATCCATTTGCGTGGCCTCAGAAATTTCATTCTTTTTATATTGGGATAAGACAATCAAAATTACAAGTATTAAACTCTCTTGGTTGCAGTGTTTAATGGAATGATACTTCTCACTTGAGTGAACATACAAATCAATCATTATTGTTAATTCTTCTTGCATATGTGTTTAGAAAATCACATTGGCTTAATTCTTGAATTTAGGCATGACATGAATCATTAATCAATCAAAGCAGAGCCTCACATATAGTAGAATCGGAAAGTTCACTCACTCTCAAGATTGGCTTTTATCATCAACGCTCAAAATTCAATTCAATTAAATTCTCCCATAAGCTTGCAACTGGACCAACTCGCCACCGGCTCATTTCCTCAAATCGAGATCCCGAGGTCTTATTCACGGTTATAACGGGGCATACGGTTGTAACATTTGGTTGGAAAAGGAATTATTGGGCTAAAAAGTGACATGACACCTATTCCACCATAACTGGGCATGTTGCAGAATCTATGATCATCATTATTTCTACCCTTTCTTTTGTTTTTCTTTCTTTTTCTATTGCATGACATTAGACTTTGTCTAATTTGCTTTGTCATTTGCAATTTATTCTTGTTGAATGAATCTCAACATTTCTCTCTTTTTCTTTTCTTTTCCTTTCTTTTCTTTTTTTTTTTGAATCGGTTTTTGAGTGCCGATTGATATTTTTGATGATCATAAACTAAAATGCCTTGATGGAATGGCTCATGTACACTTGGGTTTGATTTTCTTGGTCTTTTTGTAAGGCTGGGAATACTATAGTGGGCTTCAAAGAAAAATTAGGCTTAAAGGCTCAGATTGGTTAATCCTAAAGGGAGACTGTTTTTGGGCTTGGAATTCAAACAAAAGCCAAAATTTTTGGGTTTTCTAAGTGCCTCGATCATATGCTCGATTTCGGGAATATGGCATGGTCTTGAATCGGTCCCAATTGCAAGTTCTAGTGCCCTTTAATCGAATTGATTCACACAATCAAAGAAGTATTGAGTAAAAATGACTCGGCTCAGATCTCACAAGGGACGGTTTGATCATGTCATACATTCATTCTCAAATTTAACCTTTGAAAAATTTCTTGCAGCTTATTCAATCAAATTCTCAACATGAAAGTTTGTTAGTCTTTCAAGTGATCATATCATTGGATTTTTATAGCTCAAAACTTCAAGAATTCATGTCATGCGTATTTTTAATTGTTTTATCCCAATGTAATAGTCTGAAAATTTCATCATCAGCCTAAATTCAACATGTGAACTTAGGTGACAGATTTATGCTTGTTTTATGCCGGTTTGTTTGATTGAAAGCAGTAAAAAGACACTGTGAACATGCAAGCATGTCACAACTTGTTTTTGGCGTGACAGTCACTTATTCATCTTAGACTGCCACACATCTTTTTTTTTTTTAATGGAGAACTCAAGACGAAATTCTCTTGTGGAAAGCAGTAAATGTACATCAGTTACAATAGATTTCCATGATGAGGATTGAAAGTGCAATGAATGAATGGAAAATCTAATGCATGATGTTTACAATGGGGCTCGCACGAATGTGATCACTTAGCTCAGTCCTTCTTCTCCGTGGGATGTGTGGAGGATCCGGTAGCATCTCCTGGATGTGATGGGAACTTGCTGAGGATGGTCTTCATCATTTCGGCTTGATTGTCGAACATCCTGGCTTGACTGGCGAACACTGCTTCGAACATTTTTCTATTCTTTTCCTCATTCTCAGTCCTTTCTTGATGCTGCCTGGCTGCTTCCTTTCTGAACTCCTCTTCTCTCTCAAACATTCTCAGCCTAAACTCTTCCTCTTTCTGCTTTTGTTTCTCGTGAGTCGAAACAATGGCATCGGCCAAAGATCTGACACTCTGCATCATTGACTCCCCCATTCTGCTCACTGCTTCTAGAGTTTGAGACTCAGCTGGGTATTGAGACACAGTTGGGCTTCTGCGCGAGGGTCGGACTGGATGTCTTCGTGATAAGCTTGGAGTGGAAACATCAGTTCCAGGATGAGTGGCAGTGGGAGCAGGTTCTGTTGGTGCGACTGCAGCTTCTTCTGTTGAAGGTACCGCTTCAGGACGGTCCTTCTTCTTGTGCCCTTTGCGTCCGGCTGTTGGTGTCCTAGGAGTATATCTGGATTGAGCGTCTGATTCTTCCGGTATAATGTATGTAACTGGTTCAGTTATCCTCGTCTTTGGGACTGGGATCGGCCGGCTCATATCAATAAGATCGCTCTCTGCAAAAACTGTTAGATCTACTCCTTGGGCTTCACAAATTCTCCTGATGAGGTTGGGATAGCATAAAGCAGCAGCTCTGGTGCCTGTGACTTTTGTTGTCATGACATGGAAAATCTGCTCCCCCACGTTGATCTTTAGTCCATGCCAAATCTTGGCAAAACCCTTCAACATTCGACCAGATGTTTCATGTGCATGAGGATTTGGCCTAATCTTCGACATGTAGAAGTCATAGAAGGGTTGAAATTCCAGCTTCAGGTGCTTTGCTTTGAAGGGGATTTCACCAGTGTAGCTCTCAGCAGTAAGGGACCTAGTGATGTTGTCGTGATATTGCCTGTCAGCTGCCCTGCTTGCTCCCTTCTCAAAATGTTCAGATGTCGGGATTTCTGACCTCCAGTTGGGTGTGCCAAGGAAGTTGTTCAAGTATTCCCCCGAGATGTTTATGTCAACTCCTCGCACCCAACTTGTCTTTCGTGTGGCATTAATGTTGCAATAGAATTCCCGAACCAATTCTGCTATCCCGGGTTCAGCGTGATGCTTAAGGAACTCAGTCCATCCGTGATTTTCTTTCAATGTAAGTAGCATTGGATGATCAATCAATTCTGGACTGAACCCTTTATCAGGGACAAATACTCCGCTTAGTGCCATGTATCGTCCTGCATTCTGCTCATTCCCGTTGAACCTCCTCATTATGTCAGCATCATCCGTGATGCGGAATTTTCTGAACTTCTTTGTAGATACACCCAGTCTGCCCCTTGAAGTTGAGTTGACCCAATAACCAGCCGATCGCACTGATCCGGTCGATTCTTGGGTTCCTTCAGTTCCTGCTTGTTCTCCATCGGAGTCAGAACTTTCCCTTGGCTGTTCCCTCTGTTCAGTTTGTTCGTGCTGTTCTGACTCGACCTGTGTATTCGGTTGTGGCTCCTCCTCAGTTTGTCTCAACTCAGTCTCTTCACCTTCTTGAGTAGCTCCCTGCTCGCGTGCAGTACAAGGATATTCATGGAATACAGAATTTAAGAAATCCTCGGGAAGATAGGGATCGGCAACATGCTGATATTCTTGTTGTGATGCCTCAACTTCCCTCCCTATGTTAAGATCTCCCAATTGCTCTTCCGTGTCATCTCCTTGCTCTATGGGAATATTGAGATCGTAATGGAGGATCTGCTGAAATGTCTTGCCTTTGAAGATATCTTCTATGGTATCCATTTCTGCTTGCTCACCTCCACTGCTACCTTCAGTTCTTACTGTTTCTTGCATTGTGGGTAGAGGTTGAGTAGTGGCTGCCGCTAGAGTTTGTGCAGTTATGTCATTCAAATCACTCGCAAGCTCGGCGAACTTCTTCCTTGATTCTTCAAATCTGACATTGCCCTCGTGCACCATTTCCTCTATCTCCTCTGTGGGCCTCATTGCCTCCATTGTTTTCTCAACATCCGCTTTTGTGTCATTTCTGCGAGCAGTAGATCTTTTTACTTGTTCCTCCTTCTCCCTTGCCCATTCTGCTGGCTCAGCTTTCACCTTAACAGGAATAATGTCGGTTCCGCTGATTATCTGACAATCATCGTCCCCGACCTCAACCTGTGTTTCAGTGTCAGCTTTCTTCTTCTTCTCCAGCTCAGCCTGCAATTTCTCAGCAGCTTTTCTATTCTCCTCTTCCTCTCGGGTTTTTCTGATATTCTCCTCCATCTCTGCCTTCCTGGCGTCTTCTTCTGCTTTCTTGGCCTCCTCTTCAGCTGCCTTGGCCATTTGTTCTTTCCAAAGTCGATTTTTTTCGACCCTTGCAGCTTCCATTTTCTGCTTCCACTCCTCCGTCTCTTTTGCCATTTCGATCTCAGCCTCCTCCTTTTCCCTTCTTGCTCTTTCAGCTTGTCGGGCATCGTACTCGGCTTTCCTCTGTGCCTCAATCCTATCCATTTCAGCTTCTTCTTGAGCTATCCTTGCTGCTTCTGCGTCAGCTTCTTCCTGAGCCTTCCTTGCCAATTCTGCATCGGCTTGCTCTTGGGCCTTACGCTGTTGTTCTTCCTTGGATAACTCAATGGCTTGATCCTTGCCTCTGCCTTTGCGCTTGGGAGGCTCATCATAGAATTTGGGCACAGGGGGAATGATCATTGGCTGATTCGGAGGTTCTTGGATTCTGATCTGAGGCTCAGCAGACTTTTCAGACTTTTCTTTATCTGCCAACCTTATCAGCTTTCTCTTCTTTTTAGGTGGCTCTGGTTCGGATTCAGTCTGGGAGGGTTCAGATTCGGCAGGCTCAGATTGCTCGGAGGTCGGATCAACATAGTCATCAATGATCTGTTCTTCATCCTCAACATTCAAACCCAATTCCGGTCCTTTGATCTTCAGAAATTTTTGAATGAATTTAGGTTCAGACATGGCTGTGAGTTGCGCAGTCCATTTTAGTGTGAAATATCTGCCTAGGACACCTTGGAATCCCGTGTTATACTGCAGACGAGGCCGGTGTTCTTGACAGTGCCTCAGACCTTCTGCATCCATTTCACGTAGCAGGTCGAGAAACCTCTTTTTCATTTCCGTGTACAAGGTGTCCACGATGTCTGCCTCTTTCTCCTTTAGATGTCCTAAGTCTCGGACTGGTGGAATGTTGAGATACTCTAAACACTTGTTTTTGCCCATGACTGAGATCTGTTTCCTCTTGCGTCCCATTCTGTCCCATGATCTGTTTTGAATCATTGCAATGCATTCAGCTCTCATTAGCTCGAAATTGGGCATCCCCTTCATTGTGGTCTCTCGGGGCTCAACTGCCGGAATCCTTTGTGGTAAGAAGACTGGCAGAATCTCCACTTTTCCCGGTGGTATCACGATTTCCGGTTTTAGTACAGACTCCCTGATGTCCTTTTCCCATTTTCCCCATGCAGTCATGTATTCCCCCCACAGTTTCCTGGCTGCTTTTGTTTTCTCAATGATAGAATCCAGCATTGGAGTGTGGTGGGCTTGTCCGTAGTTCAGTACCGCCTGGAGAGAATCCCTGAAGTTGAATGTCATTTCAGTATGACGCTCTTTTGCATGCAATGTCAGCCATAGCTGCTCCTCTGGTCCGCAAATGGTCCCATTGTCGAATAGTTCCTTCTTGTATGTAAATGGGAAGGTCTCCGGCATGGAGAGTACACCAGTTGACGCAACTAAGTATGGTGGAGGTGTCTTGGGGGCATAGAGCATTTTTACTTCCCTAGAGATGGGTGGTTGGATGAGGACTGGCTCAAAGGTTGCAGCTCTCCTATCTCCGAAGTGGATTTCAAGCATTCTGTTCCAATAAGCCTTCTGTCGTTTCATCCTCCAAACCATCCGCTCATAGTGAACTCTCGGCTCATTAAACCGTTGATCATACCTTGCCTCATCGAACTCTTGGTTCCAGAAGTTACATACATGTTTGCAAAAGTCTCTTTCGAGGCCTGTTGCTTTATCATTTCTTTCTTCCTCTGGAATCGTATTCCACCAATGGTCCTTCATTTCGAACCTCCATTCAATCTGGTGGTCCATAGGTAGGTTGTGCTCATTCCTTATGGCTACCCTATTTTCCTCTGCCTCTTTCTTCAGCCTCTCAATTTCCAAGAAGGCACGATCTGGAGTTGTCTTTGGAAGACCCATCAGGGAATCTATAATGTATTGACTCCTGGAGAGAAGAGAGTTGGAACTATTTTTAACAAATTTTTGATACGTGGATCCGAGTTGAAAGTCAACATCCTCACATTTGGAGCTATGCTCTAAATGTGAGTTAATTGGTTTCTAGTCGAATTTATAGAAAGACAAGCATGGAGCTGGATTATTAAATCTAACTCTTATTACAACAAAAATAAGGAAAGCAAGAGAGATAAGGATCTTGGATCCTTAGAAATTTTTCTTAGACTATGAATAGTCTAAGATGTTTTTGGGTGGTCAAAGGACCAAAAAGAGAAAATTTCGTAGGTTATTGAGCCTACGAAGGAATTTGATTTTTATCACTTAAAAAAAATGATACTCCCTCCGTCCCATTCCAAATGTCCTACTTACTATTTTTGGATGTCCCATTACAAATGTCTTCTTTCTATAAATAGAAATAATTTTCCCCTCCAACAACTATGTGGACCCCATCATATACTCACAAACCAACTCTGCCTTAATTCCCGTGCCCAACAGTAACAAGACACTTGGAGTGGGACGGAGGGAGTATAAATCATGTGAGGTAGGGAAAATAAGAGATTAATGATGAAAATCGAATGCAAGCGATAAATTATGCAATTACTAGTATGTACAATGGACCATGACCAAAAATAAGAAATAAAAATAAAAGTAGACATGCATACATACAAAAGGCGATTTTTGGATTTTTATGAAAAGGTGTTGACTTGTTTATTTAATGAAATTGGGGGTGTGAGTGGTCCCCCATTTGGATTTTGTTTTGGAAAGTGGGTTTTTAAGGAATAAAACAAAACATTCCTTAGAAGTATTTCCCACTTGTTCCAAGTTGACAAAGATCAAACACTTAAACAAAGAGTATTCTGAAAATTTGTCTTTTTATACATAAATGCCATGCCAAAAGCATTGGAAAAATTTTGGCATGGTTTTGTCTGTAATACCATGTTTCCGTATGTGCAAACGTCAACCTTTGGGGTTGAGTTTGCCATGTGTGGGCAACATGTACCCGACAAAAGCATTCATTACTAAAATACTCATATAACAATATACATGCAAACATCAACAGAAACGCGAACATTTGATCCATCTATACTACTGTAATGTACTAATGTTACCAACAAAACTCATGCTTTAAAAACATGAATTTTGCAGATATCATCAATATGCATTTCGAGTCATCATTAACAACTTCTACCGATCAAAACAACACAGTGGGCACATGAAACTGTCTACGGTGTTAACCCTACTCACAGATTACTCGAACACTAACACAGAATAAACAAATATGCACATAAACACCAAAATGAAGAAACAAAACCATTAAAACTAAACAGAAGCCATATTTTTAAGGGTTTTGAAACCCTTATTTTCAAAAATGAAAACACCCAAATCACATAGACGTTCGAACCCTCAAAAATGGCAGTTTGAACTTAAAGCACAAAAACAACCCTAGTTCACCCTACCCTGTTCTAGGTCATCCCCGCACAAGTGTGACTCGTTCCGACCCTATTCCGACCATTTTCAACATGAAAAACAAACACATTCCACCCCCATCCCCGATTTCGCAAAGAAGACGAAGAGGCAAAAACTGTAAAGTGAAACCTAGCGCGAAATCGAAAAAGAACACTCACCCCCTGCTCCCACTTGGATTAGACGACGAGGACGCCATTTCCGATGAGTTTGAACGGAGGAAAGATCGAAAAGTGCGACCGGTTTCGCGAGGAAGACAGTTTTTCGCGAGAGAGAAAGGATGGAGAGTGAGAAGTGAAAGTGAGGGAACTGAGAGGGAGAAAGGGTATAAAAAGGGTTCGGAAGGGGAGTTCGAATTATTGCATCAATTCGAATTAATTCGAATTGATGCACTCTGTGAGGGATGCGAGTTATTCAGGCCAATTCGAATTAATTCGAATTGGCTTGAAAGGCAAAATTACACAACAAGTTCGAATTGTGAATCAATTCGAATTAATTCGAATTGACTCATAATTCGAACCTGGTGGTAAGGACCAACTTTGCATAGGAATGCTTTTGTGAGCTAATTCGAATTATTGGTGTAGTTCGAATTAATTCGAACTTCCCCACAATTCGAATTGCTCACTTGCCTAAGAGAATGCCTTTTGTATGCCAATTCGAATTAGTCAGGCAATTCGAATTAATTCGAATTGCCCTATAATTCGAATTGCAACACTTGGCCTACTAAAATATCCGAAAATTCTGCCTTGGGTGCCAATTCGAATTTGCATGGCAATTCGAATTAATTCGAATTGCCTGCATAATTCGAATTAACTAATCCGAATGTGAAAAATTTCCAAGGCAAAATGTCTTATGTGGTATGTTCCAAGCAATTCAAATTAATTCGAATTTTCTTGAAATGAAAATTAAACCACATTCAAGACTTAGGAAAAATTTGGATTTTCAAAAATTTATGTTCATCAAGATGAACTTAGAATCTAAAACATATTGCTTGCATAATTTAGGTTGGGTTAACAGTTTTACTTTATGAATTTATTCTGGATTTTAGATTTCTCTAAATTCCAGAGTTAATTTTCATTAAATATAATATTAACCCAACCGGGAACCTGGTTTTCGGGAGCTTTATCTTTCTTTTTGCTGGTTCCTCGAATTCCTGCAAAACAATTATGAAAAGGTATTAGGTTTTCTCCAAATATCAACATCCTCACATTTAGAGTCTTAGTACTCTAAATGTTCACTTGATTTTTGGATACTTTGTCCCAATAAAAATAAGTGAAGAAAGTAACAAATAAGTAAGTAAATATATGTATAATATTTATTGAATATAAGCCGGTTCTGTTGTCATCTGAGCTTCTTTTTCGGGGTCGAACTGCCCAGATACTCCTTCAGTCTGTGTCCATTCACCACCAGCTCTCCTTTGTCAGTTCGGATCCTGACAGTTCCACTTTCAAACACGTGCATCACTTCGTATGGCCCTTCCCATCTGGATTTAAGCTTTCCGGGGAATAGCTTCAACCTAGAATTAAATAACAAGACATTCTGGCCAACATAGAAGTGTTTAGATTTAATACGACGATCGTGTAACTTCTGGGTCCGCTCTTTATAAATCCTCGAGCTTTCATAAGCTTGCACACGTATTTCCTCAATTTCATTGAGGTCCAACTTGCGCTTACTCTGGGCAACTCGGGAGTCAAAATTGAGCATTCGTACGGCCCAGTAAGCCTTATGCTCTAGTTCTACGGGCAAATGACAGGCCTTTCCGAAGATGAGTCTGTATGTAGACATCCCAATGGGAGTCTTGAATGCAGTGCGGTATGCCCATAAAGCATCATTGAGCTTACGTGACCAATCTTTGCGAGTTGTCCCCACAGTGGCCTCGAGTATGTGTTTGATTTCGCGGTTAGAGACCTCGACTTGACCACTGGTTTGGGGATGGTAAGGCGTGCCGATCTTGTGGAGAATCCCATTTTTGCTCATAAGATTTGCAAATGCTTTATTAACAAAATGGGTTCCTCCATCTGATATGATCACCCTGGGTACACCAAATCTATTGAAAATGCTATTTTTCAAAAATTTGACGACCTGGTTGCCATCATTGGTTGGCAGTGCAACAGCCTCAACCCACTTGGAAATGTAATCGACAGCTACTAAGATGTAATGGTTCCCATCAGATGTCGGGAATGGTCCCATGAAGTCAATACCCCATACATCGAAAATCTCGAGAGTGAGAATTCCTTGTTGAGGCATCTCATCCCTCTTGGAGATATTCCCTAATCTTTGGCATCTGTCGCAAGCTTTAACAAACGCTTTGCAATCCTCGTAAATGGTAGGCCAATAAAAACCGCACTCGAGTACCTTATGAGCTGTTCGAGTGGGGCCATGGTGACCTCCATATTCCGATTCATGGAATTTCTTAGCGATTTGATAAGCCTCGTGCTCAGTTACACATCGTCTAATAATCGAATCTGCACAATGCTTGAAGAGGTAAGGGTCTTCCCAGAAGTAGTTAACTACATCTCGGTTGAACCTCGCTTTGTGGCCTCTGCTTTGAAATGGTGGGGTTATTCCGCATGCTAAAAAGTTAGCAATATCGGAAAACCACGGACAAGCTTGATCATGAAGATGCAAGGCAAACAGTTGCTCGTCCGGGAAATTCTCATTTACGGCTAGCTCATTTTTATCATTTTCTAGTCGAGACAAATGGTCAGCAGCACCATTGTCTCTGCCTTTCTATCTTTTATTATAATGTTGAATTCTTGCAGCAAAAGTACCCACCTGATTAATCGAGGTTTGGCGTCTTGTTTGCTAAACAAGTATCTCAGTGCAGAGTGATCTGTGTACACTGTGGTTTTCGTACCAATGAGATATTGTCTGAATTTGTCAAACGCAAAAACCACAGCATACATCTCCTTCTCCGTGGTGGTGTAGTTAATTTGGGCCTCATTCAGGGCATGACTTTCGTAATGAATTACGCAATGCTTCCCTTCCTTATGTTGCCCTAGAACTGCACCCACAGCGAGATCACTTGCATCACACATTACCTCGAAAGGTATTGACCAATCGGGTGGTTGCACTATTGGAGCGGAAATCAACATTCCTTTGAGCGTGTCAAAGGCTTGAACACACGCTTCATTTATTACAAAAGGGTTTTCTTTACACAGCAAGTTAGTGAGCGGCTTGGCAATTTTAGAAAAGTCTTTAATGAATCTCCGGTAGAAACCGGCATGCCCTAAGAAACTCCTAACTGCTTTTATTGAATTAGGCAATGGGAGGTTTGAGATGACTGAGACCTTAGCTCTGTCGACTTCGATACCTGCGCGTGAGATGCGGTGACCCAACACTATTCCTTCGGTGACCATGAAATGGCACTTCTCCCAGTTCAAAACTAGGTTGGTGTCCTCACATCTTTTCAAAATTTGTGCAAGATTAGTCAAACATTCATCAAAAGTATCTCCATACACAGAGAAGTCATCCATGAAAACTTCAATGCATTTTTCGATAAATTCTGAGAAAATTGACATCATGCATCGTTGAAATGTGGCAGGCGCATTACAAAGTCCAAAAGGCATGCGCCTGTACGCAAAATTTCCGTAGGGGCACGTGAATGTGGTCTTGTCGTGATCCTCGCTAGCTATTACAATCTGATTATAGCCAGAGTACCCATCCAAAAAGCAATAGAACTCCCTTCCGGCCAACCTCTCCAGCATCTGATCAATGAATGGCAAGGGGAAATGGTCCTTCCTGGTAGCGGTATTGAGCTTCCGGTAGTCGATGCAAACTCTCCAACCGGTCACTGGACGCGTCGCCACTTCTTCTCCTTGCTCATTAGTCGTTACACAGATCCCCCCACGTTTCGGTACGACCTGCACTGGGCTAACCCATTTGCTATCAGAGATAGGATAGATGATACCAGCATCTAAGAGCTTGATAACTTCTTTCCTTACCACTTCCTGCATATGGGGGTTAAGACGCCTTTGTGGTTGCCTTGAGGGCTTATACTCCTCTTCCATTAAAATTCTGTGCATGCAAACAGAGGGGCTTATTCCTTTTATGTCCGAAATGGTCCATCCGATTGCATGTACATATTTCTTTAGAATGTCTACCAGAGCTTTTTCTTGTTCTTGTGTCAGCTTGGCTGACACAATCACCGGTAATCATTTATGTTCAGCGAGAAAAACGTACTTAAGATGATCCGGAAGTATTTTAAGTTCAAGCTCTGGTGGGCATTCAACGGAAGGCAGTAATTTGCGAGAAATGGGTGGGAGAGAGAGATCAGATTTACCTTCAGGATCCTGTGTCAGTACAGGATCCATTTCCTCCTCAGCAGTGCTTTCCTCTTCCTCCGGGATGAACTCAACTCCATCGAATTCTTCAAGGTCCCCAGAGATAGGATCCTCGAAGTGGACAGCGTTGCAGCTCCTTGGTTGCTCCGCACCTTCAGGCTTCAGTACCTGTTTTGAAACTTTGCTTGGTTCATCAGTCACAGAGTCTATGCTCTCATCCTCACTCCTACTATCTATTACATCAAAAATGGAACAAGATCCCTCAGACGGGAACTTCTGCAGCTTTCCCATGTTGAAATTCAATTCTTCTTCTCCGACTCGGAGCTTGATTTGTTTTGATCGAGCGTCTATAAGTGCACCACCGGTTGAGAGAAAGGGGCGGCCTAAGATCAGTGGCATCTCGTAGTCCTCCTCTATATCCAAAATAATGAAGTCGACGGGGAAGAGAGTCCCTCCCGTCTTGACAATTACGTCCTTCAGGATTCCGATTGGATGGGTAATTGATCGGTCTGCCAGCTGTAACTTCATTGTAACCGGTTCAATTGTCCCCAAGTGAAGACGTTTCACCATGGCAAGTGGCATGACATTGATGCTCGATCCCAGATCGCACAATCCTTTTCCAACATTAGTTTTCCCAATGTGGATCGGCAATGTAATACATCTTGGATCTTCCTTCTTCTCCGGTAGCACTCTTTGGATAATGGCACTGCAGCTGCTGTTCAAAATCACTACTTCCTCCTGCTCAACTTTTCTCCTCCCTGAAATCATTTCTTTAAGAAATTTAGCATAGACGGGCATTTCTGAAATCATTTCGACCAATGGAATAGTGATCTCGACAGCTTTCAGTCTTTCTAAAAACTTTTTAAATTTTTCATCTTGCTCCTTATTTTTAAGACGTGCCGGGTATGGCACCCTTGGCATGTACTTATTATTGTTTGTTTTTGGTGGTAAAAAGAAGGAAGTTGTACCTTCAACCCTACCCTTTTCAGCTCCCTTTGCAGCTTCAGCCTGCGAAATAGCTGTTTCTGATTTGTCCTCGACCAGTCCAATACCATCTCCTCCTTCGATCCTTTCACTTTCTTTTTCACCCTCCACTAGATCCTTTTCCTCCTCGGCCGTCTCTTTTCCATGTCCAACAATTCCTTTTAGAGTCTTGCCTCCCCGCAATGTGATTGCTTTACACTGCGGGTTAGCTTCAGTACTGCTTGGAAGTGTTCCTTTCCCCCTGTTCTGTAGTTCCTTGGCCAATTGGGTGACTTGCGTCTCCACATTCTTGATTGATGACTGCAGTTGTTGATTTATATCCTTCTGGTTGGCTATAAACTCAGTCATCAGGTTCTCCAGACGAGATGGTGGCCTTTGGTTATATTGCTGATTCTGATCAGGTTGGGATTGGAAATTCTGGAAATTCTGGCCTTGATTCTGATTAGGCCTCTGTTGAATTTGAGGTTGGAAATTCTGATTCTGATTTTGAAAGTTCTGCACTCTTTGCTGGACGAATCCTTGGTTCTGAGGTCTGAAGTTTTGCTGTGGGTTTTGGAACTGGTTGGGCTGGTTTGGCTGCAACAAATGCGCGTTAAGTGCATTGTTGTTGGAATAAGAGAGGTTGGGATGGCGATTTTGGTAGTTCCCGGCATAATTACAGCTTTCGGTAGCTATCTGTTGGCATGTGTCAGTTGGGTGAGGTCCCTGACACAGTCCACAGACAACTGCCGATTGCTGTGTTTGAACTTGGTCTGATAAGGTTCCTGCCTGGGAAGCGTCCGTTCCCTTCCCTTTATCCTGACTCAGCTGTATCGCAGCTACCTGTTCTTGCAATTTTTCAAAATCTGTTTTCCCTTCACTTACAGCAAAGACTTTTCTAGGAGGATTCTCCTTCCTATCGTCTGTGTTTAGGATGGATCTGTTGACAGACATTGTCTCAATCTTCTCCCAAGCTTGGTCCATAGGCAAGTGGAGTAAATGTCGTCCGCCAGCGGCGTCTAACATTGTTCTCCATGGATGGGTGAGTCCTCCGTAGAATTTCCTCAACTGCTCCCAGGGTGCGTACCCATGTTGGGGGCATCGCCTGATGAGGCCCAAGAATCTTTCCTTCGCATCATATAATGACTCGTCTGGCTTCATTTTAAAATCTCCAATCTTAGCTCGTCCTTCCTCAATCTTTGATTCTGGAAAATACTTCAGCAAAAAGCTCCTCACCAAGTCTGCCCAAGTGCTCCGCAGATTGATAGGCAATGACTTATACCAGTCCCTGGCACCACTATATAAAGAAAATGGATATAACATTAGCCTTATAGCATCAGGAGAGACTCCTTGATTTTTGATCGTGTCGCAGAGCACCAGGAAGGTCTGGAGATGATCATGAGGGTCCTCATGATTTGCACCGCAGAACTGATTGTTTTGCACTAAATTAATGAGTGCCGGTTTGAGCTCGAAATTGCGTGCAGGAAAATGTGCTCTCCCAGGTCCATCCAGATAGGGCTCTACAATTGGTTGCATGAAGTCTGCTGCTGCTTGCTGCTGTTGTTGATTTCTTTGTTCAGCTTGGTTCTGGTACTGTTGGTGATAATTTGGAAATTGCTTGAAGTTATGTGGATCTTGTGGGTTGTTCTGAAACTGATCTAGATTGAAAGCTTGGTTGTGGTATTGTTGGTTTGGTATGTTTTGGTTTTGGTGAAATTGGTTTACGGGTGGTGGTGGTTGTTGGTGGAATTGTTGGTATTGCTGCTGATTAGGATTTGGTAGATTCTCCTCTTCATTGGCACGATTAGGATGCTCTACCACTCCTCCGTCAGCTCCATTACCAGGGTTATTTGGTGGTTGGTCTATGGGTAAGATCGGGGGAATGTTTTGGTTTTCTGCCATATCTGATAGATCGCTGCTCGATGTTTCAGGTGAAGTGCGGGTCCGACGCTCCTGCTCTTTCCGTCTTCTGGCTTCTGCCCTCAGTTGGCGAGCGGTCCTTTCTATTTCTAGATCGAACGGTAGCTCCGGTAATGTGTTCCTTCTCCGTTGCATAAGCAGTTGGTATCAAGCTTTTGAGTAAATCAAGAATGTAATTCTCCTAGTAAACGGCGCTGCATCCTCCCCGGCAACGGCGCCATGAAACTTTTGCACCCGTTTCCAGCTTCATGGTGCAGCCGGGGTAAATAATTCAATCTTTCCAGACACCATTGTTCAATACTTAATAAAGTATTATTTATTACAACTGTCTGCATCCTCCCCGGCAACGGCGCCATGAAACTTTTGACGAGTTTTGCCAACACGAGTAATTTTCTGAAAATTCCTTTACTGGTTTATTGCTTAAGGAGGAAACTGTGATTTCAAATGGTGCCTCGAGAGTCCCCGGCAACGGCGCCATGAAACTTTTGCTCTAGTTTCATTTTGCTACTGGGGGGTTGAAGAACCGTCTAAATACAATTTCCAAGTTCGGATTTATTAAATGAAAAGAGTTATGATTGAGGGAAGGGGTTTAAGAATATATTAAGATTTCCCTTTTTATTACTCCTGTGGGGTTCAAACGGCGCTGTGGTTCTTCCAGCCATGAAACTTTTGAAAAATATCACGGTGCAACAGGGATGGACCTTCAGTCTGTCACCCTGAAAGTCCCTGATATCTGCACCATGATGCTTCTCTTAATTTCATGTCAAGAAGATATCTGCCATGAAATTCTTGAACATCTTCCCACTGTATGAGTATTTTCCCAAAATGTTGTTTTTATTTACTCGTGTCAAGAAACTGTGCTCCCGAAAGCGCACGGGTCAAAAATTGCAGTAATTTATAGTAAGTACCGGATCGTTCACTGGAGGATGTGCGATGGAAGCAGGGCCCACGTCGTTTACTAAGATTTTCTACTCGGTTACTCGTTTCAAGTTTTGCAAGGGTTTCTAACAACTACTTGACATAATTTAAACCAGATCATAAAAGCAGTAAAAATTATTCTACAAAGCATGGTAAACTAGATCGAAGAAAGCAATTAAATCTATACTACGAAAGCAATATAAAATTATGCTACACTATCTAGAAAGCAGGTTTAAATATGACAGAAGGGACAGGGAGGAAATAATAAAGATTGGACGAGATTCAGATGAAACACAATTAAACTTCCATTTTTATACACAGATCTTAGCTTGGGATAATCCTCTAGTTAGCTAACTCTCATGCTTTCTACACCATGTTCCCTTTAACAGACAGGTACTTATGGTGAGAATTTACATGCTCTTAAGACAACAATTTCTAAGATACCACAGACTTATAACTCCCTCCACAGGCCTTGTGAAGTTACATTACATATCTGTGGTGGATAAGCAACACCTAACATATCATTAGTTGACATGCCAAGTACTCATATCATTCCCCCATGTCACACCCAAAGTTTCAAATAAAGCCCCAAACCATTCCATAACTCTCAAACCTTTTAACAGATGGACAGCCCCTAATTCTTCCGAGTGACCTCTATGAAAGCATTTAAAGGGAAGCAGTAAAGAAAGCTGTAAAGAAAGCATTTAAATCTATCACTCGAAATCGTTAAAAACGTCTATTTCCGTTAGTATAAAAGAGCCCCTGGTCTTGGTGACCAGATGCAGATCAAGAACCCCCGAGATATCAATAAGCCACAGGGCTTACAACATCTGGGTAGTTATGAGATACAAATTAAATGAAACAGATCCATAAATGAACCTATTCCGGATGTACTCACTCAAGACTCAATTCTAGACTTTGGCAGAAGTAGATAGTAGTCGAAGGAATACTCGACCATACCTTAGAAATTCACCAAGGCCTATATGTTGTCCCTCCAATATTATTTATCACATCTCATCTACACCCAAGTGGATATTGACTTAATGCGATATCTAATATCAGATTTCCAACACACAGCAATTTTGAGAAACCAATGAATATTTGAAAATCATTCCCTAGACAGGTACTAAACTCTCAATTAAAACACAGATCCTTTCAGTCTAGATGAGACCTAATCGCTGACTCTGCTTCTAAGCTCTCAAAATCAACCCCAAGTGGAATATGAATTAGTCATAACTGTTGAATTTATCCCTTACTCAGATCCGGATTTTATAAAGAAATTTTTGTTGGAAATTTATTATGCAACATCTGATTTATATCAAGTCTTCTGTGTCCAAGGGGAAGGATCCCCAAAATAATAATATGACCGGAACATCTACATAATAGTATCATGCATACAAGTATATGAAAAGGAAAATAAAATACCCCAAAATATATGGTGGAGTTAGACAGAATGCGATACACAAGATGGATTAGCCTGAGATGAGAAGAAATCGGCTAAAAAGGATGCCAGAGATAGTTGGGGTTTTCCGGGCTGCAAACATCTGCTGTCAGGTTCCCAATTATCCCAGATGACTGATTTTTAGACAGAAAGAATTCCAAACGACGGTGACCGCCGTCATTCAGTTTTCTTTTGTCTGTGAGTAGAAAAATAACCCACATATTTCTTGCTGTAATATTTCTCAACTGATGTTGGTCGACATCAGTTGATACTATTGCAACTTGAATTCAGGTTGAGATATTAAGAAAAAGAAAATTAAAACTGTATCTGATTAGGAATTGGCTGAGTGACTAATCGAAACTCTTAGTGAAGAGAACGCTCGCCGAAGCTTCCACCAACCACTAACCAGATCATGCAAAATAACAGATAATGATTGACACACAGAAGACGGGTTAGTCGATATCCCTGTGAAGGGACCTTTCACCAACATTAATCTGTGGTGTTTCTCATTATCCGTTCATACACACAATGAACGAGAAAATTATGAAAGCAAGAAAATATTTTTGGTATTGTGTGGGTGTTAAGCACACAATAAGTGGACACTAATAGGTTGAAATGTGTAATGGATAGAAATCAGATGAATTGGGCCTAGGCCCAATACATCCATGCAACTTACACAAATCATGAAAGAAAATATTTTTGGAGTTTTCAAAATAGAAGGGATAGTTCAATTCGAATTATTGGGGTAATTCGAATTGAGAATGCATGAAGAATGAAGTATAATCTTACCCAATTAATCCTTGCAAAGGAATGAGATATCATCTAATTCGAATTGTTGAGCAATTCAAATTAATTCGAATTGTACAACTCGAATTGATGAAGTCATTTCCTTGCTCAAAATTGACTAAGGCATATACCTCAAGGGGAAGGTGAATTCGAATTGTCCAGCAATTCGAATTAATTCGAATTGGACAATTCGAATTGGTAATAGATGGAAAATAAACCAAGGCATGAAAGGATGACAATGGATACAATGTGGTTTTCAAGCCAATTCGAATTGTTGAGCAATTCGAATTAATTCGAATTGGTTGGAAACCACATGAAGAGAATAATTTTTGGGTGTGCAATTCGAATTTCTTAGGCAATTCGAGATAATTCGAATTGCCTCAATTCGAATTACACACTTTCAAACAACAACAATTTTTGTTCTCACAAGTATGGGTTAGGTGAACACTGTACTGTAATGATGGGTTTAGATTTACTAAATCCCTCATCTCACATCAATGTCATTTCACAGCCACCCTAGTGAGATTTTCAAGAAATAAACAAACACATCAAGTGGGTATTGGCAAAATTCAAAACCTACTGCTACAAACAAGGGATCAAAGATCAAAGACCCTAAAACATCTAGTTATCTAAGAACTGCATGAATAAACTAAGAACACTCAAGTTATCTAAGGTGGCATGAAATAAGATTAGGGCAGGAAGAATAAAACCTAAATATAAATCATAACAAACCTTAAAAACATCTAAAACCTAAGAACACTTATTTGAAGCTCTAAGGCACTAAATCAAGCCAAAAACCCACCAAACATGCATTTATTAAGTTTGAATGTCAACTAGGATATAATAAATGTAACCTAGTTGAAACAAACAAACATACTAAGCATTTATTTCTAGGGAAAGCATTAAAGAGTGCCAAAACAAATGAATAAAACCATTTCTGGAAATTTTCCTTGTATTGACACTTTGAAAGCAAAAATAAAGAACCCAAAACCATCATTAGCTTGAAGGTAGGGTTTATTCTAACTAGAAAGCATGTAAAAATATGGAAAATGGCTACTCTAAGGGTTACACAAACTGTTTCTACACTAAACTAAGTTCAAAGCATGTAAAGATTACACTACTTGCAAGAAAAATAAACTAAACTAAACTAAACTACCTACCTAACCCTTAAGGGGTGTGGAACCTCCTGCTGTTCTTTTTGTCCCAAGCTGCTTTTTTGGTTAAATTCTTGATCTTTTCATTTTGTTGTGGAAGGTCTGCTTTTATAGACAATCTTCAAAACCCTAGGCCCCCCAATGTTGTGCTCATGCTCCACAGCTTTGATGAATTTTTGAGTGCAGTTCGAATTATCTCAACCAATTCGAATTAATTCGAATTGTGAGATCTCTTCCTTGAGCTGGGATTTTGGCCTTCAGTTATCAATTCGAATTGTTGAGGATAATTCGAATTGGTCTTTTCTCGAATTGGATGAGGGTTTCTGCTTGGCTTCCTTGCACTTGTTGGCAATTCGAATTGTTTGTGCCAATTCGAATTAATTCGAATTGGACAATTCGAATTGCATCTTCTTCTTGCCTTTGGGTTTCTTCTCTCTTCATTCCCTAATTCGAATTAATTCGAACTTGAACAATTCGAATTAGACTTCTGCATCCCTTCCAACACTTAACCATTTCTTTGCTCTCTTTAGCAATTCGAATTGTTGTGCAATTCGAATTAATTCGAATTGCTCACAATTCGAATTATGCTTCAACACTTAACCAAATTTCAGTTGTGGGATTTTCAATCTTTTTCCCATCTTTTTGGATTTTTGTGGGCTCTTTTATTCTTTTGCCCATCTTTTCATTCATTTTTCTTTTCTTTTTCCTTTTTTCATGTTTTTGGATTTTCTAACACAAATACAATTTAAAATTGCATATTTTGTGTCTTTTTGTTACCGGCTCGATGTTTTTACAAACTCGCATTAATCTGTCAAATTCAACTGCTTTCTTATTGAAATAAGATGGAATCACGATCAAAATGTCCGTCTCAGACACGGAAATGGATTGGAAATAATGGACAATTTTGGCCATTATCAGTTATGAATCGGGTTCACCTTGAACTACAACTATTAGGGTTTTGGAAACGGGAAGGTTCATCTAGTGGATGAAATCGATGAAACATACAAATCTTAAGCCATTTCCAACTTTGGAGTAAGATCAATGCTTAAATGTTATGAATCGGGTTCACCTTGAACTACAACTATTGGAAACAGGAAGGTTCATCTAGTGGATAAAATCGATGAAATATACAATCTTAAGATATTTCCAACTTTGGAGTAACATCAATGCTTAAATGTTATGAATCGGGTTCACCTTGAACTACGTGTTTGGTTTATTAGATGAAATACCACACTTAGAATCAATAGCAACATACAAACACTGCTGTTGACAACACCATGCCGTCGTAGAACATCACACCTTGAATCTAAAACACCACAATTGTAAACAATAAAAATCTTAAGCTATTTCCAGAAATGATGTGTACCCACCACAGTGTTTGTTCTGAAACACCACATTATTCACATAACACAATCGATTAATGAGAGATTATAAACATCACCCTTTCAGGGACATATTTTCCACCGGCTTTTATGTTGTGAATGCGGTCCACATTACGTTTTTCTAAAGAAACTCATTACTTCATAGAACACAACTTAAAACCACAACTAGATGGATGTTCTGAAACATGGGACTTGCAAAACAAACAACTACAATCATCACCCTTTCATGGACATATTTTCCACCGGCTTTTACGTTACGAAGGTTGACCACATTATCTTTCGGGATTTCACTAAGCTACCCTTTTGTTTATAAAAAACTCATTGCTTCATTGGACACAATTAAAAACCACAACTATAAGAAAGACCAGAAACACTATACTTGCAAAACAAAACACTACAATCATTCACATTATAAAAGATGTTATCAAACTTCTTGTTCCATTGTTGAGTGAAACACCACATCTGACTAGAATAACACAGAGAGATAGCTAAGCAAAATAACACAGTAAAAAATATAATGTTTTATTCTGGGCATTCAATCATGGAATAAAATAGTGCTGTCAATCAAAAACAACATAGTCATCACTTCAATCCTTTATAGGAGAAGGGTTGGCAGTAGGAGACTTTTCAACAACATCAGGTGGAGGGGGATCAGCTTTGGTTGGGGACTTTTCAGCAGGAGCAGGGGCCTGAGCAGGAGCAGGACCAACATTTGATGGTTGACCATCGACCGGTGCTTGTCCGGTGCTAGTAGTTTTGGGGGATATTGGATCCGCTGGAGCATGGGACTGAGCAGGTGGAACAGCACTAGTTTGGGATTCATTTTTCAACCCTGCACTCTGGAGAATTCTCATAGCAATTTCGGTGCGATATTGTTCAATGTCCGCTGTCATCTCCGTATTCCAAAACTAATCGGTCTCTCGTAGAAAGGCCTCAACCCACCATAGCACATGCACCCCGCAGTCCACCGAGGTTTCCAGTTGCTGCCGACACATTTTTTTCTGCACCACGTGTTTGTCAAATTCAATCTGGTGTCTGGTGCTCATGTACCACCGGATGAAGTTGGCATGTTAATGTTATCAAACACGATAATATAGTTACATAACACCACATCAGCAGATCAGAACACATGAGTTAATTTAGAATAACACGACAGTAGAGAAACTGAATAGCATTTTTAACAGAACTAGGACATATGCCACGTGTTTCAACTTACCACTCTAAGTCCCGCAGTTTGAAACTTTGATGCCCACATGGAATTGTAGAGCACCATTTCCTTATTATCTAGTAAAGAATAAGGAGGAACCAGTGGTACTTTATGGTGACAGGCAGTACGACAAACTGTACGTCATGCTCGATTACGGACCTAATGCTTCAAGCGTTGTCTTCCCCGGTGTCCACAATTTCTCGAACTGATTCTCATATTGAGTAGCTATTATCGTGGTTTTCTAGTTCTTTTCGGAATACAGTTCTAAAATCCGTGACTGGAGTAGTAAAAACAAAAGGAAAACAAATGAGCTATAATTTCCTGTGTTTAGACAACTAAGTAAAATAACCTAAGGCAGATGGTTACCGTTGTATACGCAGTGACGAATCCCATCTCCTCATTAATTCCATTTGCAGCTCGAAACTCATCACTGGTTATTAGTGCACAGTAGGAGCTAACTAGATCATTGTCCAAGGCTCAATGAAAAAGAAGATCCAAAATGCTCGATGGCATGACTGTACACATACCCCTGCTCCATACATGTTTACTGAATATAAAATAGATCATCATAGTCAGAACACGAAAAGATAAAAAAACACAGCATATACTGAACAGAACACAGATCGTCATAGTCAGAACACCAGAAAACTAAATAAACACATGACATATACTGAATGGAACACATAAAATCGAATCCTTAACTCCACACTACATGTCAGAATAATGTTCATTTACCTGCCCGTCGGGTGGTCGATGAAATCCTCCACAAGTTTCCAATTGTCGGAGGACAGACCTTTCCTCCCAGCATAGTCTATCTGTCCAACATACCTTCTTTGTTTTTCTAGTTCCAGGTCTATCATCGGTGTTTTCTGCTCGTCTGCATTAACAACTGTCTGATGCAAAAAAAAACACAATAGTCAGCTGCGTAAGCAACAAACATACAGCTGCATTACAAAATTTTGTCTAACACTGAACACATACCTGTTTTGTCTCCTTAACCTATTTTTTCTCCTTAACCCCTTTTTCCTTCCTGGTTGTCTTTTTGGCTGGTTTCTGGCTGGTTACCGGGGTCACATAATCAGGTCCCTTTTCTTTCACCTTTCGATTGGTACATTGCTTTACATTACGTGCAAGCGAAGAGTCCTTTGGGGGTCCTTTTTTCGTTTCCCCTGTTGCCCCCTGCACATGGAACAGCTTGAATAGTGTGCTTGTAAACGTGTTGGACCAAATTTTATGATCAAATAACATGTGCTATAGTACCTTTGCCATGTTTTTCCTCCCTCGCTGTTTCGTTTAATCCATACTTCACAGCTTGTCCAACCATTAAATCTGTATCACTCGGATCGAAGCTCCCACCAGTTTCCTCCGACTTACCTACTTTTTCCTTATCTTTCTCGCTCCTCGTTGAGCTTGCAGCTTCCACCTCATCAATATTTCCAGCAAGTTATGTTCCCTCGCTGCTTGTTGTTGCCTCGCTATCAAAGCTCTTTTCATCCACATTACTTGGTGCTGGCAGTTTGCTCTACCACAAATGCAATAAAACACAAGTTCATACAAATTTAACACTACAAAAATTCACAAGAAACAACACACCTTAGTAAACTCACTTGATCATACAATAACACATCGTTTTAAATGGCAATCGTCTATAAAACATAAATAACCAATCGGCTATATGTTTTTAACCCAACCCACATTCACAGGAAACATCACATTTCAGTCTACTCATGTATTCACAAAACACCACATTCCATTTAAATGACACTGGTGTATTAAACAAAACACAGCAAAACTACATATTTTAACAAAACAACATTCATATAAAACAATACAGGTCATAACACATTACCTCCGACTGTGTTGGTTCTCCTGCGTTTGCATCTTTATTCGTCTTTTCTTTAAACTTCTTTTCTTCAGCCTTCTCATCTCCTTGCTTCTTTTCTTCACCGGTCATTGATTGTATCGGTGTTTCAACATCAGGATTCTTCCGGGGTTGCCTTGGCCATTTTCACTGAGGGGGCAGCTCATCCACCAACCCATCTGTATACGCCACCACCACCTCTGCCGGTGTCTCCACCATGTCCCCCTTATTGCCATTTGTTGCTGCTCAGTGATGCATCCCTCAATCTCTGCCATTGCATCTTGAAGTACAAAAATCGAACACCGGGTTATCAGGCCAGCAGGCTCCCTTTTTCCCTGTGTTTCCTTCCTCTCTTTTGCTACATTTTCTTTCACTTCATTCTTCCCGGAGCGGTCAGTCCCCACACTCTTCTTTTGTGTTGCACTACTTTTTTTCTTCGGCGCCACTCTTTTTGCCTATAGACAACACCCATTCATACCATTACACACAAAAAAACAACAGACTAAGAACAAATAATAATTTTTTCTTTCTAGAAAACACAACAGCACACATGGAAACAACAAATACATTTATGAACACATGTATATCTATAATAAACAATATGGATGATACAAATAAACACCACATCACTGTGGATACCTCACAAAATCCATTAATCACAACATAAAACAATACATACATTTCTCAACACAGGTATGAACAAAAAATAAGACTTTCCTACAAAAAAAACTACAAAAGAACAGCTATCAACTCCAAAAACTCCACTAATCGCAACAAAACACAACACATACATAGAAGAACACAGGTTTGTACAAAATCAAGCTTTTTATACGACTTTATGAACAAAAATGAGACTTTCACACAAAAAACACAACATAGCACAATTATCAACTCTAAAAACACCACTACTCGCAGCAAACACAACACATATATACAAGAACACAGGTCTGTATAAAATCAACATTTTCATACGACTTTAATGAATAAAAAATGAGCCTTTCATACAAAAAAAACACAATCAGCACAGTTATCAACTCTAAAAACATCACTAATCGTAACAAACACAACACATACATAGAGGAACACAGGTCTGTACAAAATCAACATCTTCATGCGACTTTTATGAACAAAAAACAACACTTCATACATCTGTGAAACCAAAACTCTTGCCCCAACAATCATGCCAGTTTCGCAACACTCCAAGAAAGACAGACACCATTTTTTGCCCTAAAAACAACAGACAGCAACAACTAAACCGAAACCTTTTTCAATTTCTATTGGTATTTCATAAACCCTAATCCCCAAATTCGCAGCAACAAAAACACTTACAAACACCTAAAATCCCAACCAAAACAATATAATCGAGGCCCTAAGCACATGAATCGTACCCTAAACCGAAACCCATTTCATTTTCGAGTCATGGGGTGGAATACCTTTCTTCTTCAACCTTGCAAAAACTGAAGCTTTTGCCCTTGTAATAGCCGCCCTTGCCGCCGAACTCACAACCTTCGAACTCAAGTTCAGCCCCTGTGTTCGTCTCTTTCGCAACACAATGTGGATGTGGAAATGGATTTCAATACTATGGTGTGAGGGGGCCAACGGTTGCGTCGGGGGGAGGGGGGGAGCCGGTTATTATTCAAGGGAGTTGCAGGCTGGCAGCGGCGGTTTCAAAAAACGAGCCCAGACGTGACAACCCCATGTGGAATGACTCTTTAATCCCTTGCTCATGTGTTACAATTTCTTTTCCCAGAAGGGTATATGAGTCTTTTCCTTTTTTAAATTTCAAAACAAATCCTATATTCTTGGGTGGGGAGTTCGAGTGGAGTATAATGGTATAGAGAGCATAAAATAGTGTATTTTATTTTGGGGGATTTTTCTTACATTTGACGAATCTTCTAAGGATATTTTTGTAATATACTATATCATTCAAATTAACTTTTCCTTCTTCCAAAACCATAAATAGACGTACTTTTGCTTTGTCAAATTTTAATTTTTATAGCTTATTTTTCTTAGTGAAAACCCAAACAAATGGTCCAAATTTTTTTTAAAAAAAGGGCTCTTACTTACTCTTTTTAAAACATAAAAATAAAAAAGAAAAAAATAATAAAAATGCATGGGCTGCGATATTTGACTAGATTTTTAACTTCCCAACACAAATGTTAGAGTTGAAATATTCACCCAACCCTTTTCCTCTCTTCCAGTTTCTTTTGTACTTATTATACTGGTAGTTCCTTTTTTTTTTAACTAAAAAAACATGATGTTGATTCTTTTCTTTTTAAATGATAAAAATGCCACAGACCCATGTTATGGATAATGACTAAAACAAAATAAATAAAATAATAATAAATACTACTATATATGTGTAACGTTAGTGTAATATTTAATGAATTTGCAAGTGTTGCGTATGTGGGTTCAAAGATTTGATCACCTGTATGACAACAAAATATTACGATTAATAATGACTGAATTGAGAAAAAAAATGACAAGAAAATTGATGAGGGGTGAAATATAATCATGTGCATTTGTCTTAATAAATTGGCAATAAGGAAAACGACATGTCGAGGCATGTACTCCCTCCGTTTGGAAAAGATAGCTACATTGGTAAAATTGACACTATTCACCTAAACATTTTGATTTGAAGTTTTAACATAGATATACAAGTTAAAATATAGCCAAGTGAGATCTTGTTAGATTCGTCTCATCTTATAGTTTTTAAATACTGAAGTTTTAGAATTTTTACTTCTACCGAATTTGAATTATTAATGGTTTAAATTGTGCATTGGACTGCGTGCTGGGTTGGTCAGTAGCTATCTTTAAAAAACGAATGAAGTACCTTTTTATCATCGGACAAAAAAATAATGCAAGGATTTATTTTCTCATTTGATAATCTACCACTTGGGTTTGGGTGTGATCATATATCAATCATCTTTTCATTTATAACCCAAAAACGCGTTTTCGACAAAAACCAATTAATTATTTCATTAATGCAACTTTTTTTTTTTTTTCTGTTACTGCAGTATTATTATCTTTTCCTCATTTTTAATTATAAATTGTAACTTTAGATATAGGATTAGGAAAGGGAAAAGATGCCCACCATTATAGAGAATTACTATTGAATTTTTGTTGTGTTATCTTGGTGGTATTTAGAGTTGTATCATTCTTTTGTGTTTCTCATTTTCTTTCTCATTATAGAGTGAAGCAAATTTCCACAAAAAAAAAAGAGTGAAGCAAATTACACATACTCTGCGAATAAAAAAAGAGTGAAATAATTTACTCATATTAATAAGGTATTTATAATGGGGATGGGGACTTAGTCCAAGTGGGCTAAGTCCCTAGACTTCCAATGGAAGGTTGGAGGTTCGATTCCCCACCGGCCCCAGACCTTCAATGACTACTCCAAAAAAATAAGGTATTTATAATTGTTTACCAAAAAAAAAAATAAGGTATTTATAATTTGTGTCTGAGAGTTGTATCATTCTTTTGTGTTTCTCATTTTCTCTCGACTTCCAACGGAATGTTGGAGGTTCGATTCCCCCACCGGTCCTCTATTCCTCCCTTTTATTCTCCTTTGTAATTTGTGTGGCATGGGCTCTCACCACCCTTTCTCATACCTTTAATATCTCCTAAAAAAAATAATAAGGTATTTATAATTTTTTTTCTTTGTTTGGTCATTATTGTATAAGAACTCATGGTTAAGCACATAGAAAGATCTTATATTGATTTGTGTGATCAACCTTTCCTATCTCTCATATGTGCCAAAAATGAGGTGTTACATTTCTCTTTGTTGCAAATTTATCTTTTCGGCCCAAAAGACATATGAAAATATATCAATAAAATGTGGGTAATTACTGATTACTTTTCACTATTCAAGTTTCGAATTCGGTCATTAAAATTGTGGTAGTTAAAAATTTCGGTTGCTAAAATTATGATCGGTGACGAATTTCAGTCGCTAACTTCTTTAGTGACCGAATTTTATCAAAAAAAAAATCGTCGCTAAAATAGAAATTCTTGTAGTATTAGGGTATAATAAACTTTTTCCAACACTATTTTTAGTGCATGTATTTAGATTAAATGGTATGTTCGAGCACGGATTAGTTTTGATGTTGACATATTTCGTGTTTAGAGTTAGAGCAAAATACAATTAGTGTGTTGAACACATAATTAAATTCACCACTCCTAAAAAGAACTGGAAAAAGTAGCTAAAAAACAAAGCAACAAAAGAATATAAATCCAGTGAGGGGGAGGGAAACTACGTGCTAGACACATCCGGTGGGAAGACTCAAGTCGTGAAGAATAGTTTACTATTCTCTCACATCTTCGCCAGCCAATCGACAACCGCATTACCCTCTCGCAAGATATGTCCAAACTGACAAGCCTCAAAAGTATGCCGTAATTCCGCAATCTTCACAAGACACTACAAGAATTTTCTGTTTTGACGACCGAAAAAAAATTTGATAAATTTAGTCACTGAAAATGTTAGCGACCGCGACAGAATTTGTGACCGAAATTCATTAATAACCACGATTTTAGTGACCAAAACCAAAATTTTTCTACTAATAATGAAGTAAGGAGCCAGCAAATGACAGGGGTTGGACGAAGAATTAATATGCGCAATGCTTTAGTTGAATCACAGCGGCTAAAAATAAATAGGATCCCAAGTTCCTTGCCAATTGTCGCCCGTAAAGGAATTATGTGTGATATATTTATAAATTGTAGTATTTAAATAAATGAAGAAAATCATCTGTCATATATTTATAAAATAATATAAATAAATAAAAGAATATCATATTATAAATAAATGAAGAAAATTATGTTAGACATATATATTTATAAATTGTAGTTAAAAAAAATGGGATCATTTTTCCTCCTCAGCACATCGAGTGCATTTTTCTGTTGTCTTTATCGACATAATTTTTTCAGGGTGTTGTAATTAACCCGGACCACGACTTTAGCTTCATCCATCCATGCATGGTTTAATTAACCATGGTTTTGTAATAAAAAAAAACTCTATTTCAAGATATGAATTACTATTTGTTGGTTTAATTTCATGATTTTTTTTTTCCAACGATGTTTTCGTGAAACAAATAAGTGTTTTATAGGCGTCTTTGAGGTTCAAGAATCAAGAGTATATTTGAGGTGCAAGCAAATGAGTAGTTATCCACATTCACAAAGAATTGAACTCGAGACCTTACTTAAAAAAGAATAGAGCCGCGTAACCACCTACCGGTTCAGACGTGAAGGCCTACTCCAAAGACTAATATGAGTTCTTTCCAGTGTATTTTGAATTGTCTGGCACACACCCTATGAAACTTCCCAAGAGTTTACTCATGCAGTCATGCTAGAGTTGCTCGAGAGCTACCACATTTAATTTATGTGATTTTTATAGGATACTATCAAGAAAAAAAAAATGTACTACATGAATCGAGTTATTATACTATTATTTATGCGATTTTTATAGGATACTACCCAAGTACTATATTATTGTATGAGTAGTTTGTTAACTCCTTTTAGTCCATACTCCGAGTGACTCGAGTTATTACAAAAGTCAACTATTGTTGGTAAAAATAAATCCTGACTTGACTAAATAAATATATTTAAGAGATATTGAAAATTTTTGTGATATGTAGTAATCCAATTCCCGCTAATAATGGTCTCCCATACGACATGAATCGGCACCTTTTCCCCGACAACTAAAAGTCCTACATGTATATGTCGAATGTCACCATCTTAAGAATATAACCAAAAAAAACTAGCACGTAGTGTATAGCTAGCTTGCAATACAAGCGGCTAACAAAGATTTTCATGGAACAAAATTTTCGGCACAAATTAGAATTTAGAATTTGAATAGTAATAATGCATTATTATTTAATTTATAATAATAATTGGTGAATTTATGCATTTGTCTAGAAGTTGCGCCAAAAGAGCGACAACGATGACCGATGTGGATGTAAGCACGTCTTTTTTTTTCATTGTTCGTGCATCAACACGCTTTGTGCTATTTGAACAATTTGAATATTTTATGAAGTGATTTGTTGAGATTTCAACTATCGTGGATTTTGTCACCTTCTCAAAAAGTATTTGTTTTAGTATAATTTCTACTAATAAAAAGTTTAGTAATAAAACTAGAAAAAAATAAAATTGCGATTTAAATAATTCTAAAGTCAAATCGTCCTGATTAGTATGTATATTATCAATTATAATGAAGTATTTTCCCTCATTATTATAACTTTATTATTATTATTATTATTTTATTATTATTATTATTATTATTATTATTATTATTATTATTAAAATTTGGTGGATCTCACTCCATTAGCATTAGCATTTGAGTAAAATCGCAATTTGTTCTCTTTGTTTATGAGAGAGAACACATGGAAGGCAACATAGTTTTGACCAACTTAAATCCTAGAATACACATATTATGAATTTATTCATTTGACAAACACCATTACTACAACTTGGAATATGCAGATACATACATACAGAATTCAAAATGCACTTCAAAAGGGTGTTGAATGATGATTGTTACCTTAAAAAGGAATCAGGAGACATGATTCTGCAAAATATTGCTTTGATTTATCATATTGCTGAGCCAATCAAATCGATCCTGCAAAAAATTAAGCTAAGCACTGTAAATTGTGTCCATATAAAAGCAATATGGTCACATCATCATCTTCCTTAACTACGTACATTAAGTACAAACAAGGCACTTCACTCTGTTATTTTACAGTAGAATAGCCTTCTTAAATGATTGTGGAGGTGCTAATATTCATTTCATCTCAGATGCAAAGAGAGCCACCACAGGTGAGTTCTAAGGAGTCACAAAAAACATGGTCATTCAAATGCTTTGAAGTTGAACATGTAATTCTAAACTTTTTTCTCATTTGTGGAATCAGGACTTATCAGTATAAGGCCCTATGAAAATTCCACAACTATCAACTTTTAAGTCAAGGGGTAATATGGTTTAATGTTTTTTTACAGTATTTCAGTTATAAACAAAAGATGCATTCTTCATTGCAATCACCAATCAAGATTATGAGATTTTAAAGGGGGAAATAAATAGCTTACAATCAGCTGTTGTGGGAACTAAATGTTTTGTCAGCAATATATATATCAAACCATCATAGTGCAATAGAGAGGTCAGGAAAAATGTATTCATAAACAGTAGCAATGCAGCAAGCGCTTAACATGAACCAGGAATGCGGGAAATTTCTCTGCTCTCTAATAAAGTCATACATAACATACAACACCCGCCAAATAATATACAACTGCAGCTGGAGGAGGCTCTCTTAATTTGTAGATTATTCAAACGACATAGAAATGATGTAACGACCCCAAATACATAAAATATTTGGGGATGCTACCGCCGTACTAGCTAACCTAAACTAATGGCCAGCTAGCTTAGGCTTGCTAGAACAAGGCTGGGTAAACAACAAACAATATTTTGTGCAATTCGATCACATGCCTTGGTAACATGGACAATTTAAATAACATTTTCTTTAACTCAACATGACAGTTCAAATACGGGCATCCAACCCCATGGTCCTACAACCCAAGTAAACATAGCAAGCTCAAGTGCTAGGCACCCTGGCATCTATCAAGTTCAAAGAAACTAATAATCATAAATGGGATAAGTGACTGCATCCTAGACTAGGTCCGCTCAACCCAGCACTCCAATCATGCATCTGCTCCTTCAGCGGGATCTATAAAACATACAAAAATAAGAGAGTCGGTACAAAATACTGAGCAAGGGCTAATATATACATTGAGTACGAGGGCATAAACTAGAAAATAATTAGAACAAAAAAGGGACAAAATGATAATAATTGCATAAATAAAATACAACACCGTCCCATACCGGTGATGTAAGCACAAGCACACGTAAATGCACATGATGCATAACTTAACATAAACCTATCTACCATATATGAGATGCAATTCAATGATGCCTAGCCGGCACCTAAAACCCAGGCGGTATGAACTCACGGGAAGGGACCTCGTCAACCACGAACACGTTACAGAGAATCATACCTCATCCCAAAAGGGATCAGGGCCCAAGGCCAAATGATCAGTACTTGCCCTCAAGTGCCACGGGACTCAACAACACCCTCAAGGGTTGCCCGTCATCAACAAAAATCAAAACATCGCCCCCAAAAACATAGCAATGATTCGCTCCTTATGGTATCATCCAGATCTTAAAATCGATAAACAACAATTACCACTGATTCAATATAACAACACCAACTCATGACCTGATCCCAGAAACCTCATTCTCAATATAAGCACTTCATGATAATCAATATCAGCTTAATTAAATAATTAAGAGAATCAAATTATTTCCCTTCTACAACTATACAAGCAGGTCATATTCCACTAACAGTGCAATACATGGGATGAAATGGCTATTTTCCCAAGCTGTGTATAGAAATAAAAGCATAAGTAATTAATCACTCCTGCATACCCACGACCAACCGTGTGAGAGGATGAGTCAGTGTAAACTTCCCATTTTGATTAGTCTACTACGTAAAACTCCCAATTTGATTAATCTACTACCCTATGGTGGATAATCCCTAGTCATTAGTCTTCTATTTGACTACACTTATTGACCACTACACCACTATTCCAGCAAATGCATATGAATTCATACCTAGTCCAATATGTGGTCCCCAATTTAATAGGCATTGTAAATCAAGTCCCTGGTACACATAAATAGTGAATTTGACGTTTACTCAAGTGAAATCAAGCGAGGACAATTGGGAAACCAATTCACATTGCAAAAACCAATTAACATTGCAAAGACAAGGAATGAGTACTGTGAGCATTTCAATTCTTCTGTTTGCCAAACTAGTAACGATCATACTTAATTCCAAGGAATTGAGCTCTGTCTACATACCCACAAACAATATCATAAGCATTTCTCCAGCAACTCCATATATGCGATCGATAATTTAAACACTAACTTTCAATATATAGTGCTAAAATCCCTTGCCTGTTCGAATTGAATAATTACTACTCCTCGGGTACTGGTTTCCAACCCAACAGCAACAAAGATCGCATCTAGAGCCCTAACCAACACCAAACTCCCTAATCGCAAAGGGTTTCAAACCCAATTAAATTCTTACTCAAATCTATGATCAAAACACCAATTGGAAGATAAAGTCGAAGGAAACACCTACCTCAACCAAATCTTGCAAACAACGTGACGATGCCTTAGCGTTCCAACTCCAAGAATAGCTCCTCTGCCTTGCCTCCGCTTCTGTAATTGTCATAAAGAGTCAAAAGAACTCAAATCCCTATCCCAATCAGATAAGGAAATCTATGGGTTGAGCTACCAAATTAGGAAATTGGGCTCAATTGATGATATAAAATTTTGGGGTCATCACAAATGATCAGAAGAGGGACTGAGTAAAAAACACAGACTATAGATGGTTAGCCTAAAAGTCATGACAGATCCTTCAGAAATGGTTGATGCAGTATATTCCTCTTGTCAAGGAATCACAAGGTCCAACAATCTAGACCTCCATGGATAAGAGTAAAAACACACGAGCTGTGCACCTTGATAAAGAAGAGGATGACGATTGGGATCAAACGTGAACCACCAAAACAAAAGATAGAGCATTTCCATCCTTAATCTTCAAGAAATCTCACACCCGGAAAGGGCCATTTGCAATCGTTGTCTATCTCCATAAGATTTCATTGCCAAATCATCCTAACAAAATATCAAAATGTTTCAACCAGCATATCCACCTAGCACATGATCAAGAAAAATTATAATAAAAAAATTTAATACGAACTCTACGAGATAACACAGATCTAAAATTCAACTTACAGGGTACATTTTCAAGAATTCAATGCTGACTGCAGTTTATTGGCAATCATGATGCCCTGATCCAATGTTGACATGGTTCGGGCATTTGGCTGTATGCCTTTAGATGACATCTCATTCATGAGATTTAAAGCTTTGTCCATGTTTCCCTGCTTGCAATATCCAGATAAGAGAGCTGTGTATGCGACAGTATCAGGTAGTAAACCCTGTTCAATCATATCATTGAAAAGGGAAGTGGCATCTTCAATGTTGTCTGATTTGCATAGACTATCAACTAAGGCTGTGTAGAAAACAATGTCGGGTTTTAATTCCATCTCATTCATTTTACACAAAAAAGCTGAAACAACTTCTTTTACTCTTTCATTTGCTTGAGTATCTTTCTGAGAACGAGCCCTTTTCAAACTTATTTTACAGTGTCCATCAAGCAAGACAGTATATGTGATTATGTCAGGATTAATGCCCCTTTCCTTCATTCTGTTGAAAATATCAAAGGCTTCCGCCAGGCAATTCACTTGACAATAACCATTCAACATCATGGTGTATGTGATCAAATCTGGAGAAAGTCCTCTAGCAATCATGTGGTCAAATACCCATTGTGCAGTTTTCATATCCCCAGCATCACAAAAAGAAGCAACGAACTTCTCATACATTGCCTTATTGGGGCCATCACCTGAGGAAAGCAAAATCTCAAATAGTTTTACTGCTCTGTCATGCTCACCTTCCAAACACAAGCTGCTAAGAAGTTTTAAACAAGAACTCTTGTTTATCAAAACTCCCTGATTGAACAATCTCAGAAAAAATTTATAGCCTTCAACTGCTTTACTCGACGCACAATACCCACTAATCATGGCAGCATAGTTTTCTATGCACTTCTCTTCCAAACTACTTAAGTATCTTTCAGCTTCTTTCCATTTTCCTCCCGTGCATAGGTGTGTAATGATCATGTTGTGTGTCACTGTGTTTGGAATCAAACCCTGTGCTTTCATATCATCCAAAAGAACATATACCTGGTCCACAAGGCCATGTTGAGACAAGCCACCAACAAGGACATTATAAATAACAACATCAGCTTTGAGACCTATTTCCTTCATTTCTTCAAATATGGCTACAGCATCGAAAAGCTTTCCTTGTTCAATGTAACCACTTATCAAAGTGGTATAGTGCACAACATCTGGTACCAACTTTTTACACTTCATCTCGCCAAACAAAGTTAGTGCGTCATCTAAATTACCCATTTTGCAGTGAGCATCAATAGCAACATTATAAAACACTTCATCAAGAAAGATGCCTGATTCCTTAAATTTCCTGAATTGCTCAAGGGCTTCAGAATGCAGTCCCCTCTGACACAAGCACTGAAGAATTGTAGTGAGAATCAAACAGTTAGTTTTAATTCCTTTTGCCTCCATCTCATTACAGATAGCCAGAGCTCTAATTATGTTACCTGAATCACAATACCCCTGGACCAAGGCATGATACGCAACTTCATCGGCAACAAGTTCATGACTTTCCATGTCAGCTAGTACAATCTCTGCTCTATTCAGATCCTTTTCCTTAACAAAACCCAGAATCACAACAGTATAAGCATATGCATCAACCGGGAGTTCTTTTATTTGCCAAGATTGTAAAAGCTCATAGCCTAGACCCGATTCCCCATGCTTACAGAGCACTTCTAGAAAAGCTGCACAAGTAAAAGCATTAGGCACCACCCCAGCTTGCTCCATCTCCTCAAACACTTCAGTGGCTTTATCAAAACAACCTTTTTTACTATATGCCTTAATCACAATACCATAAGTATATACATTTGAACTCAGCCCAAGATTTCTCATCTGCTTGTAGATAGCAATGGCAGTGTCCTCTTTCCCATGATGAATTAACCTATTTAGCAAAAAGTTACACGACAACAAACATGGCCCAACACCATGCCTTCTTATTTGAAAGAGAACATCAATGGCCTCATCAAACATGCCTAAAGCAACATAACACTTAACTAGGACACCAAAAGCACGGTGCAATGAATCCGCCTCATTATCCCTAACCTCTTCAGCTATTGCCTCCAACAACTCCATCACTTCAAAACATTTATTCTCGTCTTTCCAGCTCATAACCTCCATAAACAGAGTCTCCAATTTCCTATCCAGGCCCCAATAACAGAGTATTCTAATAATCACCAAGTAACTCTGGATATTATGCTGAAAACCCTGTTCCTTAAGCTTGTTAAAGAAATCTAGCGCCGAAATGGGTTGTTTGGACATGTTCTGTAGAATCTCAACAACATTACAAGAATTAAAATCCAAAGGGACAGTAGAATGCTCGATGTTGTAGCAGTAGTTAGTCGCCACAGCATCATTATTCCTGTCAGCTTCAGAACCCGAATCCGAGGAGTAAGGAGTGAAATGTGCGAGCGACGGAATTGAGTACAATCGAATAAATTGAAGGGTTTTGAAAAGTTTCTGGGAAGAACCTGACCTGATTGTAGAAATCAACATGGTCGTCAGCTTAAAAGTTTACAAGTGAGAAATTTCTGAAAATGGAACCTCTTTGTACCGTAAAACCTCAACAGCGGCGGCGCCGTCGACATCCGTTGGATTGAGTTCAGTTTTCTGTCTTTCCCTCTCAAAGGGCTGTTAGCAGAACAAAAGGTAGTTATATATGGTAGAAGTACTTACAGCCCGTTTGGATTGGCTTCTAGGAGGTGGTTTTGGCTTTTGCTTCTGTCAAAGCACTTCAAGGAGGTGCTTTTGGCTTTTGCTTCTGTCAAAGCACTTCTAGTAGAAATTAGGTGTTTGTTTTGGTTTTTAAGAAAAAGCAAAAGCACCTCGAAAAGCGAAAAAAGTGCTTCTGGGAGAAGCAGCCCAGGTGGTGCTTCTCCCAAAAGCAGAAGCCAAAAGCACCTCGTAAAATATGCAAGGACTTAAATACCCCACTACTTAATGTAAATTACACTAATATATCTTATTATCATATTAAATAGCATGTCCTTTTTGGTAATTACCACACTCTAAAAGCACTTTTCATTTTATTCATCCAAACATATTTTTTAGAAAAATCCGCTTTTCAAACATTCCATCCAAACACAAAAGTTACATGCTTTTACTTTTGACTTCTGTTTCTGCTTCTACTTTTGGCTTCTGCTTTTTTCAAAAGCCAATCCAAACGGGCCCTTAGTATTGTAGACGCATATTATAAATGAGGCAACGTCGCAGCGTCGAACCAGTCTTCAGTGGGCTGAGCTGACCCGTTTGTAAAGGATTTGGGTACTGATTTGGGCTGGACTCTTAGTAAGCCCCAGCCCACCTTATATTTTATCTTTTCATTTTATTAAATAAAATTATTTATAATTAAAAAAAATACTACTGTACTAAATAAAATTAGAAAAAGATATAGTATTAACTTGCTAGTAATAAAGTAATTATTAAACAAATACAGGTTACGGTTAATGAGAGTTAAGGACTGATTCAATGGTCGTTTGGTTGGAGGGATCTTACATTACCAATGAAAATGTTATTAAGGAAAAAAGGCCAAATATATCATTTTTGTTTAAAAAAAAGCCAAATCTATCCCTTTTCTATTTTATTACCGAATTTATCATCTACATATGCTAATTATATCCGGAAATATCCTAAATTCACTAATCGTGTAATGCCTGTTGACGTGGCAATAAATTATCTTAAACCCTACACGCTGGATCGAATTTGAAGTGTGTCTCAATTAGGGCTGGGGAAAAATACCGAATATATTGCATACCGCACATACCGTATCGAAAAAATACCGAAAATATCGAAATTTTCGGTATACCGTAATTTTCGGTATGGTATCATACTATCATACCATACCATAAGATTTCGGTACGGTAACGGTATAAATTTTTTGATACCGCGATATATCGCTACCGTACCGAACTTTGGTATATACCACGGTTTCGGGTATATACCGTGATACCGTTATATACCGTAATATCGGTATGTTGGTATATAGCGAAAGTTCGGTATGCCGGTATATATACCGCAATACCGGTATGTCGGTATGTAGTGAATGTTCGGTATGTCGGTATATACCGCGATACGGTATGTCGGTATGTACTGAATGTTGGGTATAGCGGTATATACCGAACTTACCGGAATGTCGGTATGGAAATATTTCATACCGAAACTTTCGGTATACCGAAGATCGGTATACCGAAATGTTCGGTACGGCAACGGTATGAAATTTTTCATACCGTAAAGTTCGGTAAGGTATACGGTATGGAGAATTTTTTTCGGTATGATACCGTACCGAACATTACGGTATACCGAAAATTTCGATATTTCTTTTTTCGATACGGTATGTGCGGTATGCGGTATACTCGGTATTTTTCCCCAGCCCTAATTGAGAGACACTTCAAATCCCATCCAACGTGTAGGGTTTAAGTTAATTTATTACCACGTCAACAGGCATTCCACGATTAGTGAATTTAGGATATTTCCGGATATAATTGGCATATGTAGAGGATAAATTCGGTAATAAAATAGAAAAATGATAGATTTGGCTTTTTTAAACAAAAAGGATATATTTGGCCTTTTTCCATGTTATTAACAGGAATCTAATATTACTGGGAATATGAAATTATCGAGAATTTTATTATTTGTCATTTTAAAATTTCTACGTTTGGTTATATTTTCAAACACAATTAGTCTGAGTAGTATGAGGTTCTGACAATTTATATCTCGGGTTTGAGCCTTTGTGTATGCATAATTCTACTTTGTGAGCACTTCGACGCGCACCAGATCTTCGAGGGATTAGTATTGGGCCCAATGTGGCATAGAATACCCAGTATGCAAAAAAATAAAAAAAAAATAAAAGTAATTAATAGTAATATAGAATAAACATAAAGACCCTTTTTAGAATTAGTTGTTAGGTGATTATATTAATTGTTAGCTTAAGTAAATTGATCCGACCTATTGTTTTGATAATGTGTTCATTAAAAAATGTTTGGTAAAAATTAAGTATATGATATTATAATGAAAATTAGTTGATAAAAGTATAAAAGGGGCAACTGAAGCCAAAACACTGGAAAAAACAACATTTACAAATCAGTTTTTTGGAATCAACTTGTATATTCTAAAACTATACTTCATTTTTTTAGATACGTTTGACAAATGGCTACTGTTAAATCATATACTTTGACTTAAATTTTTATCATGGTTATACAAGTTAAGATATAGCCAAGTGGAATCTTGTTAGATTCGTCTCGTCATGTAGTTTTAAGTCTCGTCATGTAGTTTTTAAATATCAAGTTTTTAGAATTTTTACATATACCGAATATTAGTTATTACTGATTTAAAATGTATATTGAACTATGTGTTGTGTGGGTCCGTACCAATCTTTAAAAAACAAAGGATGTACATAATTTACCAAACACTTTTAGCTATTTGACCCGGTCAAACAAATAAAAATCCCAAAATCATCTAAAATTAACCAATAAGATAGGAGTATTTACCAAATACATCCAAACTAAAGTATCTTTTTGTGGAACCATTTAAGGCCTAGAAAATCCAAAATAAAATATTAAGCCCCGGCCCCCCACACCGTAGTAAATGCTCTAATCCCCATATGAGCCAAATGGTGTTAAAAGCGCATAGTATTATATAGGCCTTGTTTGGCAAATAAGCTAAACGAAATTAGCTTATTCTATTCATTTTAAGTTAAATTAGCTTATTTCAAAAGATAAAATACCTTAAAATAGTGTTCAATCAGCTATTTTTGAAACCGCTGCAAATAACAGCATTTTGGAATTAGCTTATTATAGGCAAAAAAATTGCCTCAAAACTGTCAAACAGCTAATTTTAACTAATTTATTACTCAAATTACTCACATAATCAGTTAACAGCTAACAACTAATTCACAAACAGACCCTATAATAGACCTATGGTCAAATAAAAATTTAAAAATAGAAGTTACCTATAAAAAAGGGAAAAATGGGACCGACATTTTTATACTATGAATACTTGTATTTGTATACTTAAACTTCTTTCGTTTTTTCTTTTTTTTTTTAATATTTGCTCGGTTTTGGCTACTATTTATATATATACTTTAGAATATGATTTATACTGGTACTCAAAATACGATTTATTGTTATTCCTCCATGGAAGTTGACTTCGTTTTCCATTCTCCCCCCTCTTCTCCGACGGCGTCTTCCACTTAGGAACCGCCTGACCCCCGTGTTCTTCCAATTCCTCTGAAGCCTACCTTTCGCGACATTACTTTCCGTCAAGATCATCCTGTTGAAACTTCAACCACGCCTCTTCGTGATCATACTTCTCGAGATCTGGTGGGCGGTAATCCGCTCCTCCCCCGTATTATTTTTGATGATGCTGCTATTGACCGGCTTTGCTTGCCATTCAAGGATGCTTTGATTGTGAAACTTCTTGGGAAAAGAATTGGTGTTGTCCTTCTGAAAGAGAGATTCCTGCGTATTTGGAAAACTAAAGGGCATGTTGAGATCATGGAAATTGACAGAGGTTACTTTCTTATGAAATTCGATCAATCGATTGATGGAGATATCGCTCTTTGTGATGGGCCTTGGTCGGTTTTTGACCACCACCTAGTTGTCTTCCCTTGGTATAAGGGTTTTATGCCATCTTTGAATATCACCAAGACGTCTGTTTGGGTTCGATTTCCGGGTTTGGATCCTATGTTTTACAATGAAGAAGTTGTTACCCTCATCGCCGAACTTGTGGGGCGTCCCCTAAAAGTGGATACTAATACTAAAGAGATGCATCGTGGACAGTTTGCACGTGTGTGCGTTGAAGTCGATTTATCAAAACCTATCATTGGTAAGGTTATGGTAGGATCGGAATGGCAATTGGTGTCTTATGAAGGCCTACACAATATTTGCAACTGTTGTGGAATGTTCATACATGGTGGTGGTGCATGCTGCAGCCGAAAAGAGACCATCAAGGAGCCTACCGTTGCCATAGCACAGAGCTCTCCGGAGGTTGCTGTGACAAATTCCAATCTTGGATTGGATAAAGATCTTCCCACTAAGGAAAGTATCAAGTTGAAGGGGAAAGGGAATCAATCTAATTTGGGCAAGACCAATTCTCTCCCGCATTCTAAGCTAGATAATTTGGAAAGTCCTTCTGTTATGGTAACCTCACAATTCTTCGCTTCTTCCCAAACGGAGACCATTGAAACCCACGGTGACTGGGTGATTGTCACCCGACCACGGTGACCTCCGCGCAAGGGGATTGCTCCGGCCAAGATCATTCCTAAAACGGACCCCCTCCCAGCTATTCAAAAAGAATAGAACAAGATACAGGTGGTTCCCCCAATTATTCTGCCTGCTATCAATAGTCCTCTCTTTGATGAAAATAAAAATGATCATCCTGGTCCAAACCCCAGGAAAATAAAAGGGAAACGACATCGTACAAATTTGAGTAAGGGGCCGTATCAAGTCTCGTCAGATCATAATTCATTTCTAGCCCTTACTTGGGGCGACAGTAATATGGACGTTGATTCCAAAAAAGATGAGGAGCGTACCACCTTAGCGATCGTTCCCTCATGATAGAGTTCAAAGATTATAATATCCTTGCATGAAATATACGTGGTGCCATGCATAGGAGTACTCAGCGCCACATCTCGGATGTTCTTCGTCGCTATAAGCCCTCGCTTTTTATTATTTTGGAACCCCAAGGTCAATTTGATAGATTGAAAGTTTTCCTTTATCGGCTTGACTATGAGGCTGTGCACATCACGGAATCTATTGGTCGAGCTGGGGGTATTTGGATTTTGATGAGGATTGGTGATCGTTTCTCTTATAGCACGATTGCAATTCATCATCGGATTGTCACGTGTAATGTTTTGTATGGTGGAGTATCTTGGTCTCTCTCGGCAGTTTATGCCAACCATTCTCATAGAGAGCGTATGAATGATTGGCAGTATATGTTGAATGTGGCTAATTTGATCCAGGGTTCATAGGTTGCTATAGGCGATTGGAATGACATTGCATTCCCTACTGAATTTGTTGGCATGATCCCCAACCTTCACTTCTGTAATCTTTTCCGAAACATGCTTGATCAGTGTGGATTAGATTCTATTACTACTATTGGCGATCCCTTTACGTGGCAACGTAATAACTCAGGCGGCCCTCTTTCTAGAAAGCGGCTAGACAAAGCAGTAGCGAATGCTTTATGGGGCTCCTTATTTCCTCAAGGATTTGTTGAGGTTCTGCCCAAACGGGCATCCGACCATAATGCGATCTTATTACATTGTTATCCACCTAATTTTTCCAGAGATCGTCGTCCTTTCCGTTGGGAGGCAGCGTGGCTCACCCACCCCCATTATGGAAATATAGTTGACACAGCTTGGCATTGGGTTCCTGGTACGGTTAAACAAAGATTGGAGAGAGTTCGTGATTCTTCTATTTTTCTTCAATAATCACACCTTTGGTAATATCCGCAAGCGAAAAGATAGACTTTTACTTCGTATTAATGGCATTCGTAGATGCTTGATTCGGGTCGATTCAACCTATCTTCACCGCCTGGAATCCCATCTCTTGATTAAACTGGAGGAAGTGCTAATGCAAGAAGAAATTTTGTGGCATAAAAAATCGAGGGATAAGTGGGTTACTTGCGGGGATCGCAACACCCGCTACTTCCATACTCAATCTCTTGTTCGTCGCCAGCGCGCTAAAATTATGGGATTGGATATTGCGGGAACTTGGGTAACGGATGATGCCATCCTTCATACCCAGGCTCTGGACCATTTTCGTTGGCTGTTCCATCACAGTCCACCACTGCACAGGATGTCGGATCCCCTGGAGCCGCTTATGCCTATTGAAAATGCCACCAGCCTGGAAGGCGAGGTTAGTTTTAATGAGGTTTCTAAGGCTTTACAGGACATGAAATTGCTACCTTCCCCCGGCCCCGGTGGGTTTCCGGTTTTATTCTATAAAACTTATTGGAATTCTATTGGCATGGATATTTGGGACTTTGTTAAAAGAGCTATGGCGTCTGGTTGTTTTGATCATGAGGTGGCTAATACCCTCATTTGTCTTATCCCGAAGGTGGATATCCCAAAGGATATTCGCCAATTTCGACCGATCAGTTTATGCAATGTTTGCTATAAATTTCTTACTAAAGTTATTGTTAACAGACTTCGGCCTCTTCTTCAGAAATATATTAGCCCTTTCCAATCGGCTTTCCTCCCGGGTAGAGGTACTGCAGGTAATGCTTTGATCCTACAAGAAGTCATCACTTCCTTCAAAAATCGCAATCAGCATGCGCAAGAATTTTTGGTTAAAATTAACTTGGAAAAGGCATATGACAACGTGCGTTGGGATTTCTTAGAAGCCTGTTTATGTGAGATGGGGCTTCCTGGTTTCCTCACCCGCATCATTATATTTTGCTTCCGCTCTCCAACTTATGCTATTATTTGGAATGGATCGGTGCTCGATTCCTTTACGCCTTCCAAGGGTATTCGTCAAGGCGACCCGCTCTCCCTTTATCTCTTCATTATTATTATGGAGAAACTCTCTCGCACTATCCAAAAAGAGGTTGCTATTGGCCATTGGGAGCCGGTTATGCTGAGTCGTGGCTCTCATCCTCTTTCTCATCTTATGTTCGCCGACGACCTCTTACTTTTCTCTAAAGCATCGGTGACAAGTGCTCAATGTATTGATGGGGTTCTTTCTCGGTTTACTGCTTGGTCAAGCCTTCGGGTTAGTGCCTCAAAATCCCAAGCCTTTGCTGCTACTTCCGTCACTCCCTCTACCCGCCTCATGATCTATGCGGCCCTCAATATTGCCTTCACTAAAGATCTAGGGACTTACCTGGGATTTCCATTATCTAATGGCGCTGTCCGGAAGGTCCACCTCCAATTTTTGCTTGATAAACTTCACTCCCGCCTGGGAACTTGGAAGAGAGCCCTGTTGAATAAAGCAGGTAGAACCACTTTGGCTCGTTTAGTCCTATCTGCGATCCCGGCATACGTTATGCAAACGTGCTGGTTACCGTCTTCCATTTGTGAAGATGTGGATTGCTCCTTGAGAAACTTTATTTGGAAAGATGCTTCTGGGAAAGGTCTCCATCTCGTGAAATGGTCGAAAGTGGCTGTCCCTCAGTCCATGGGCGGTTTGGGGGTGTGTTCTTGTCGTGATATGAATGTTGTGCTTCTTGGCAAGATACTTGGTGATTTGCTGTCGTCGTCTCCTAAGCCATGGGTTAGTATCCTTGTTCACAAGTATGGTCATTGCATTCGTAATTGGAAGACCAAACCAGGCACTTCCCCTATCTATCGTGCCATGGTGAAAGTACTGCCCCTCCTTGACGTTGGCTTCCAGCTGCAGATTGGTGTTGGGACTACCAATCTTGGTATAGCTCTTGGTTGCAAAGGGGGCTTATTGGGGGCCGTATCCCTTATGTTCATTATGCAGATACGGAATTGGCTATTAAAGATATATATGTCAATAAAAACTGGAGATGGAATGTTACTATCACTGTTATTCCTTCTTATATCCGTAAAGAAATGATTGATTATGGTCCTCTCACCCTCCATGAGGATGGCCATGATTCTTGGTGTTGGGGGGGGGGGGGGGGGGGCTCGACTAACGGTAAATACACAGTCAAAGATGGTTACAAATGGATCTTGTCTAGTAGAGAGGAACTTTGTGATCGCCGAAGGAGTTGGATTTGGCGCATCCAAGCACCTGAAAAGTTAGGATGCTTGTGTGGTTGGCTTCTCACAATTCCATCCCCATGAATGCGCATAGACACAAGAGAGGAATGGCCACTTCCGCCAGTTGTGTTCTCTGTGGAGCCACTGAAGAAACCATTCCCCATCTCTTCTTCTTTTGTCCTTGGGCGGCCATGGTTTGGACGTTATTAGGTGGCATCAAATTGCCGCCCCTTAACACTCTTTCCCTTCATGTTGCTGATTTTCTTCTTCAGGCTTGTCGTTACTGGTCTGCTCATCATTGGGCTGTTCTGTGGTCCATTTGGCAAGGGATGAATGCGGTCTGATTGCGCAACGAGCAGGCTAAAGCTTCGGTCGTTGCCCCCCAAGCCAGATTCCTAGGTGCTGCTTTTGATAGAGCTCTTAGCCGCCCCTACAAAATGGCTGATACACGGTTGGTCATATGGAATCCTCGGTATTGGATGGGGTTTGTTCTTCATGTGGATGGAAGCTCCATTACCAACCCAGGGCCTTCGGGTTTTGGGGGAGTTATTCGTGATGGCTCGGGTCAGTGGTTAGATGGTTTCTCTAGGTCTGTGGGAACTTCTTCCATTATCATCGCCGAACTTCATGGCATTCTGAATGGCATGCAAAGGCTTCAACATCATGGGGTAGTTTCTGCTTATTGTTATTCATATTCCCTAGAAGCTATTAATCTTATTCGTCAGGAGCCGGACCCCGACCACCGTCTCTACTCTCTTCTTCGCCACATCGCAGATATCTTGACGGCTTGTCCTGGTTACCATTGGGAGCACATCCTGAGGGAAGGGAACGCTGTCGCTGACTCCTTGGCCAAACTTGGCGCTCGCTCGGAAGAATTCTTCACTTCATGGGCCTCTCTGCCAGATGTTTGTCGTCCTCACCTAGCTGCGGACATGTCGGGAACTTGGTTCCCTCGTTAATTCCTTGGCTTTCTTTGTCTTTCTTTTTTTCTCTTATTTTGCTTTTTCCCTTCTTCCCCTCCCATCCTTCTGTAGTGTCCTTTTGTTTTTCTCATTTGCCGACGTTTTTACGTCTCCTTTACCCAAAAAAAAAAATTATATAACTCAAACTCGGTACAACAATTAATAATTCAAATTTGGTACAAGTAAAAAATTCTAAAAATTTGATATTTAAAAACTAAATGATGGGACGAATCCAACAATATTTCACTTGGCTATATTTTTTCTTATGTAACTATAACAAAAATATAAGTCAAAGTGCTACAATGAACAGTAAAAAAAATTCAAAACATAACATTTAAAAAAAACGGAGGGAGTATAATCCAGTGAGATCTTGTTAGATTCGTCTTGTTGTTTAGTTTTTAAATATGGAACTTTTAGAATTTTTACTTGTACCAAACTTAAATTATTAATAATTTAAAATATACATTGAACTGCGTACAGCGGGTCTTGAGAAAATAAAGAAAATGAAGAAAGTATTTATGTAGCCCCTGCTTTTCTGCCTGTTTGTATCCTTAACAACAATTAGTCAATTATGACCATTATTGTCAATTTCTTCCTGTTAATTTATCTCTATAACATAATTAGGGAGAGATTTTAAGTAGTTGTCTGACTTTTCTTGAGCTCAATTGGATTATTAAGGTGGATCTTCAAGGCATATGATAGTGTGCTTTGGTCTTTCATCGAGGAATGTCTTGCTTAGATGGCAATCCCATACTCTTTACGCAGCATTATTATGGCATGTGTGTCATCTCCAACGTATTCCATCTTGTGGAATGGTACTCCTTTGGAGAGCTTCCGGCCGGCTCGAGGTCTTCGACAAGGAGATCCCTTGTCTCCTTATCTCTACAACATTGTAATGGAGAGGCTTTTGGGGGCTATTGGCAAGGCTATTGACCTTGAATTATAGCGCCCTGTCCATATGTCACCACATGGTGTTGGAATTTCTCATCTATTGTTCGTCGATGACTTAATACTATGCAGTATGGCGGAGGAGGATAGCTTGCAGTGTATGACTTCCTTGATGCATTCCTTTGCCAATTGGTCTGGGTTGAAAATTAATACTTCCAAGTCTAGGGCTTTTGCTTCTCCAACAGTGTTCTTGGCTGAAAAACAATGGCTCACGTCTGCCACCTCTATTCCCTTCACGGATAATCTTGGCAAATATCTTGGATTCCCTATTCATGTTGGGCGTATTGGCAGTCGGGCTTATGATTTCATTATTGAGAAGATGGATGCTAGATTGTCATCTTGGGCAATGCGACTCCTTAACAAGCCCAGTCGAATTACCCTCGCCCATCATGTACTAGCCATTATTCCCTTATATTTTATGCAAGTCGGCTGGCTGCCCTCGGCCACTTGTTCACGCATTGATCAACGCCTTCGTAACTTCATATGGAATGATAGATTGGGCCATGATATCAACTTAGTGGTGTGGGATTGTATTACTCAGCCTAAGGTGCGAGGTGGAGTGGGGCTCTATAAAGCAAGGTTGGTCAATTCTGCCTTGTTGGGGAAACTCTTTAATGACTTGGTGGCTGGGAGTAATAAGCTTTGGTCTAAAGAGCTTAGGGCTATCTATTGCCCGAATGGACGCCCGACGTCATCTGCCCTTAGAGGTGGCTCGTTCACTTGGCGTAGCATTCGGAAGGTGCCTAGCCAGTTGGCTGAGGGTTTTTCGTCATTTCAGTTGGGCAATGGACAATGTTCTTTGTGGTTTTCACCATGGCTAAATGGGAGGGCCTTAGGACCCTTGGTGCCATTTATCGAGGTTGCGATGTAGTGATTGTCATAGGATGGGACTTGTTTCAACTATACACAATTATTCCTTCATCAATAAAGCAAGAACTTCTCCAGCTACCTCCACCTTGCTTACATTCTTCCCTAGCATATGGATATGGCGATGGAAGGGGAGTGACAAGGGCCGCTACATCGCACAGTCAGGTTATTTATACCTGCTGGGAGAGTTGCCTGCGCTACAAGGATGGAAATGGATATGGGCCTGCCTCGCTTTGGCCGGAGATCGAAGATATGCTTCTCTTGTTGTGGTTGCTTGCTTGGGGGAGACACCATCCCCTGCAATTCCCTACGGTACAATCACCAAATGGCCACTTCTCATTTAATTTGTGTCAAATATGCGACATACATGAAGAAGATTGGCCGCATTGCTTCTTCCTATGTCGTTGGGCTTCTGCGATCTGGATGTCACTGGATATGATCCCTCCATCTGATTTGGCCTCCTTGGATATATCGTCCAAACATCCGTCTCTGGTTGATGGTGGGTATGGTCGGGTGTTATGGTAACATCTTCATTGTTGGGATGTGCGTTATATGGAAGGAGCGGTGTGCGTGCGTGCGTGCGAGGGTGTTTCGGGGCCGGCCTGCTGCATCACATCGATCAGCAGGTGGTCCGTCAGGCTCTTCACCTCTCTGAAACCCTGCTAGAGCAGTGTTGCCCCCAGCGTCCAGCTTCTAATGTCCAAAGGTTTGTGTGCTGGAACATGGGGTCTTGGTCGTCCGATGCCTTCTTACACACTGACGACGGGTCTAGGCTGTCACAGTTGGGTAGGCGGGCTTCGGTGCGGTTTTAAGGACGAATGATGGAGGTTGGCGGCTAGGTGGTGTACTGTGTCGGGGTTTCTGGGTGATGCATAAGTTTTGCATGTGGAGATAGCTGCTATGTACTTCCTCCGTTTCTTTTTAAATGTAACACTTTTCCTTTTTTGGGTGTTTCATAATAAATGTTACATTACCATATATGGAATGCTTTTAAAGGTATAAAGCTTCCACTAAAGCACTTTTGTTCCTTGCACTAAATCTTGTGTCATTTCCTTATGTTACACTTATTTAGAAACGGAGGGAGTATCATTCATGGAATTCGGCTGGCTGTGCAGAAGGGGGTGAGGGACATTTGCTAGCTGTATGTGTGACTCCAAAGCTGCTCTCCATTTGATTCAATCCAGACGTGACCTACATCATTCCTTGGCCCGGTTTCTTGTGGGTATTGATGAACTGAAAAATAGCTTCCTCTCTTGTTCCTTTCAACATACTCTGCGGGAAGGAAATGTTGTAGCTGACTCTCTGGCGAAGTTGGGTGCTGATGATGAGCGGTTCTTTACCACGTGGGCCTTTCCACCGGTCGCCACTTGCAGATTTAACTTCTTTGTCTCCTTTTTATGTTTTACTTAGCCTTTATTGGCTGTAACCAAAAAAAAAATGGAATATTAAGGATTAAGCTCAAGCTCAAGCTACACTTCGGAGGAATTTTGATTTTTTGTTCTTTCTATTTTATCCTTTTTTGAGTTTTGTTTTGCTGAACTGCCCGGTGGGGAATCGAACCTATAACTTTTTGTTGGAAGTTGATGGACTTAACCACTTGGGCTAAGTCTGTATCCCCAGTTTTGAGCTCGACTTGATACGCATTTAAAATTTTTAGGGTCAAATGCTATAACCAAACACTTAATGTGACCAGACAACAAAAAAACTCACTTAATAAAAGTCCTTTCTTGCTAAATGGGTAAGCTCTAGTCTCGACTCTCCCAAATGAAAGAGTTAAAAGGCCTTTTAAGTATAGAGTCCTTTTAATTGCTGTTGCTTACTTTGCGAGGGTTTTTATTCGAGTGATGATTGACTAATAAGGGCCCAGTAAAAACGGAATGGAATAATAATAATAATAATAATAATAATAATAATAATAATAATAATAATAATAATAATAATAATAATAATAATAAAAGCTTTGTGCTTGAATAAGTTATAGTAAGAAAAAAGACTATATGATTACTGTATTTTTAAATTACAAGCTAACATTTTGAAAATACAATAATCAGATAATTTAATGTGTATTACTTATTCAAATATGATAGTATGTTCTCTTCCAAAAAAATATGATAGTATGTTCCATTGGAAACCCCAGGAAGGCGGGTTCGGATTTGTCTTAAGGAATGAGGATGGAGAATGGAGAGGTGGTGGATGCGGGTACATTGGTAATCAATCAAGTCTGTACGCCGAACTCATAGCCCTTTGGAATTTTTCAGAAAGAAGGGTATCCACAATATCAGCTGCTATACCGACTCCTCTATGGCCATTGATATGTTGAAATGCATGGATCTTCTTCACCCTATGGCGCCTGTGATACAAAGGATCAGTGAAGTGAAGAACTGGTTTGATGAATGTAACATAGACCATGTATGGAGAGAAGGTAACAAAGTGGCCGACTGCTTGGCCAAACATGGGACCACTTTGGAGATCTTCTACACCACATGGGCCTTTCTTTCGAACTTTACCAAAGACCTCCTCAACACCGACGCTTTGCTAGTTGCGACCGATAAGACTCGGTTGCCATGATGTTTGGTGTCCAGTGTGGTTTTTGTCTTTATTCTGTCCTAGTTGCTTGAAGTTTTTTTTTTTCCTTTGTCTTTTTTGTTTCTTATCCGGCTTCGGCTTCTCAAAAAAAATTATGATAGTATGTTCTTCCCAAAAATAAAAATAACATAGCATGTCTTACCCTAGATGCATAATATTCCTCTACACTCCATTTACTCTATTCCTTTTAAAATAAGGACAAATTGTGTATGAATTTTAAAGTTGTCTTGTTGTACATATAACACCCGAGAGTTTAGTACTCCTCCGTTTTTTTTTTTTTTTTTTATATTTATTTATTTTTTTATTTTTTTTTTGTTTTTGTTTTCGCTACTATCACCATTTACATAGTAGATACCATTCATTAAGTAATACTCCATCAATTTTTTTTATATGTTCACCCTTTGTATAGTTAGTACTCCCTCCGTTTTTTAAAAATTCTAACATTTCTACGTTTCACGTTATCCAATGCACATTTTTAACGCTCAATATCTCAAAATTTGTAAAAGTAAAAATTATAAAAATTTGATATTATAAAACTACGCGATTAGACGAATCTAACATGATCTCATTTGACTATGTTTTATCTTGTATAACTGTATCAAAAATTTGAATCAAAGTTACTCAATGAATAGTAACAACTATGCAAATGTTACAATTATTTCTAAATGGAGGAAGTACTATTTATTGAGTAACTTTGATTCAATTTTTTGCATGGTTATATAAGATAAAACATAAGCAAGTGAGATGTTGGATTCATCTAAGCGCATTGTTTTAAAATATCACAATTTCTAATTATATATAATTTGAATTATTAAGGATTTAAAATGTGTATTGAATTGCGTGCAGAGAAGAAATGGATTGGATAAAACAAACAGAGGGAATATTATTTTAACTTTTTAGCATAATTATTATATAAGATAAAATATAGTAAAGTGAGATGTTGTTAGATTCGTCTAATCGTGTAGTTTTAGAATAATTAAATTTTTATAATTTTTACTTATATATATAATGTGATATTAATGATTGAAAATGTGCATTGGATTACGTGCAAGTGCAGAAATGGAGAAGATGTTAAAAAACGTAGGGAGTATAATGATTAATGTTCCTTCCGTCCAACTAAAATGTCATGTTTGACTTCTGCACATAATTCAGTATACTTTTTAATAGTTAAAATTATATTAAGAATTTTATGTTCTAGCGGCCGAAAAATTTTGGTAAAAATTGATCACTAAAGAGGTGAACGACCGAATTTGCGAACGTAACTTGTTAGCTACAATACTTTTAGCGACCGATATTCGTTTTCTACCACAGTTTTAGCTATCAAATTCATATTTTTTTCTACTAGTGACGGTGCCAAGAAAATAAAAAATGATGTTTGAGTTGGGAGGAGTAATGTTCAGTACATAACATTTGTGAGTAGATTTGAGGGAATTAACACCTTACTACCTTAGTGTATCATTCCTTTCAAAAAAATTCATTTTAGGGAGATTTTATTTTTATTTTCAAATAAACATAGTTGAGATAAAAAATCGTTTAAGCAATATCTCGGATTCAAGCCTTATATATGTAAAAAATTATTTTGGGAAATGTATTTTTTTTATTGCTCATCCAATGTAGCACGGAATACCCAATTACTTCATTTAAAAAAAAATTAAAAGAAAAATTGATCTAGTTGGCAACCATTCACCTTAAATTAATTTACTTTTCTATTTTTATCCCGAACTTGGTTTATGCATTCATTAATTATTACCTAGAGATACTTTAATACACTATTAGACTATTAATTTCTTTTAAGGTTTAAAAATATTTGAACTTTAAAAGAGACAAACTACATTTTCCTGATCCCATACACTGAGCCAAGTAGTAGGGGCAAGAATTAAATTAATTAATGTGAAAATGTAGTCCAACAGTGTTATGAGGCCCCTGCACAGAGAGACCCAATAATCCTCAATAATCCCCTCCCCCTCTCTCTCTCTCTCTCTGTTACACACACATACAGAGACACAATTACACAAATAACAAAGCTCCTGTGTCCCATCCCACGCTGCTGCATCTTTCCCCACATCCCTTCTCTCCTCTCCTCTCGTCTCCTCCCCCTTCCCTTCCTTTTCTTTTTTTTCTTGTTTCTGCACCACCCTCAAAATCTGATTCCACTCCCCCAGTCCCACCCTGCTCAAAAACAACACCACCCCATTCCCTTTCACATCTAACAATAAAAATGTCTTCTTGGTGCTAAATCTCATATCCATCCAAGAAAGCAAGCACCATTTGTATTCCCTCCTCAACCATTACAACACCTTTTCTCTAACATCATTCTTAAGATGCTTCCCAACACCTGCATTCTCATGTGTTCCCTCTTCCTCACTTCTCTGATTCAGCCCATCTTTGGAAGTTTCCTCAATCTCAGTCTCCCCTTTCAGCACCCTGATCCTCAATCTGTTGTTCAAGAACTCAACAGGTAAATAATTTACTCTGTTTTACTCTACATTCTTGAAAATGAGTTGGAAATCCCATCTGGGTGTTTCTCTCTTTGCTCATTTAGAGTGAAAAAGAAAAAAAGGCTTTTACTTTTTGATTTCCACTGTTAGATTTTTGGGAAATTGGGTTTGGATTTCTACTTCTTAATTGCTCATGTTGTAATTATTACATTTGTTTGGGGGATTTTGCCTTTTTAATGATCTGAGGTATTGTAATCATTTGCAGCATTTTTCAAGATCTGTTCTTGCATTATTGCTGAATGGTATATTTAATTATCTTACCTGTATTTCACCTTTCACTGTCTGAAACACGCCATGTGGGAAAAAAGTGCTTACCCAAAGTCTCGATCTTTTAATCTCACATCCGTGTGCACCCAAAGTTTACAGTTTGCTTTCTTTACCATTCTTTACCATTTTTGCAATTTACTGCAGTGCTCGTTCAGATAAATGATTGTCTAGTTCACATTTTGAGTCTATGTTAGGCTTTTATCATGAGTTGGAACACTTGGAATAACACTTGCTTAGGCGACTAAACTCGTTTCACAAGTATATACTCGATGGAAGATTTGATTTCTTTGACTTGAGTTTGATAAGGCTCCACAAATCTAGCCCTTAAAAAGTATGCTATGTTGTTAAATTTATTTTAGATTTTGAGATTAAGGTTGAACTGATTAGCTTGATTTGTTTAAAAGATAAAGAGGAGGCATGTACATGTTTTACTAACACATTGCCCTTAAATGCTGTCTTCTTTCCATAGGCGAGTGAATGAATCGATATCTGGACGGCGGGAGCTTCTCCCGACTCCATTAATCCATGGACAATCTCAAGGGCAATCTCAATGCCTAACAGGCAATCCCATCGATGACTGCTGGCGTTGCGACCCCAATTGGGCTAACAATCGCCAACGTTTGGCTGATTGTGCCATCGGGTTTGGCAAGGGGGCAATGGGGGGTAAAGGTGGGCGCTTCTATGTCGTAACCGACTCCTCGGACCATGACACCGTGAACCCCACTCCAGGCACCCTTCGCCACGCAGTCATCCAAGATGAGCCCCTTTGGATTGTTTTCAAATCGAACATGGTCATCAAGCTCAAGCACGAGTTGATTGTCAATGACTATAAGACGATTGATGGCCGTGGCGCCAATGTGCAGATTACCGGTAACGGATGCATAACTTTGCAGTATGTTAGCAACATTATAATCCACAATGTGCAGGTGTACAATTGTATGCCATCCGGTAATACTGATATAAGGTCGAGCCCAACACACGTGGGGCATAGGGGCAAATCCGATGGCGATGGCATATCAATCTTTAGCGCGACGAATATATGGATAGATCATTGCACTCTATCGCATTGCACTGATGGGTTAATTGATGTCATTATGGGGTCGACGGCTATTACTATATCCAATAACTTGTTTTCCCACCATGATGAGGTTATGCTACTCGGGCACGATGACAACTACTTGCCTGACTCGGGAATGCAGGTTAGTTCGCCAACTGCCTAAACTCTTTCTATCTTGTTGGCAGACATGTTTTGAGGAACTTTATGATGCAATAGGTGACGATAGCATTCAATCGATTTGGGGAAGGGCTCGTGCAGAGGATGCCAAGGTGTCGAAGGGGATACGTTCATGTGGTGAACAATGACTTCTTTGAATGGAAAATGTATGCAATAGGGGGTAGCGCCAGTCCAACCGTCAATAGTGAGGGCAATCGTTACACTGCACCAACCGATCCTAGCGCTAAGGAGGTAAATTCTTACATTGAGAGAATGGTGTGAGACAATTGTCTTAATGATGGTAGCTTGACCTTTGGCTTATTGTGTACAAATTCCTAAAATTTCTATACCTAGGAAAAACCAAGTCTCGTCCCATCTATCAAATATGAACATAAAGAGTTGAGTGTTGTTTTATTCTTTGCAAGTAGTACTAAATGTTGGAATATGAAAGTTCGAATTAATTCATTCAAATGTGCAAATTTGCTTGTCATTGAACAGATAACAAGACGAGAGGACACAAACGAAGGGGAATGGTCGAACTGGAACTGGAGGACCGATGGGGACATAATGGTAAATGGTGCATTCTTTGTGGCATCGGGAGAAGGTGCGAATCTGCAGTATGCTAAGGCCTCGAGCCTTCAGGCCAAGTCGGCTGCTGTCATCGACCAACTGACGATGAATGCTGGAGCTTTTGGCGGTCCCAGGTACACTTTTCCAATTTGCATTGGTAATCACTATATGTTTTGAGTAACTTAAAATAGAATTAACCAATCCTTGCACTTAGGTATGATCATAGATTTGAGGTTCATAATATCTACCTTGAGGTAATGAGTTGACACCCTCCTTAAGACATGTGAGATTTGTGCCTTGAATTTTAGAATTGAAAAGCAAGATTAAAGAAAATGCATGTGTGAAGGTAGGTCCAAGTGATGTGATGACACACTTTTCTTCAAGAATCTTAGCCTGCAAAGTGACCACAGTTTTTGAGTTGTCCTCTTGAGGCTTTTTTCAGAGGTAGCTGCTTTTTTGCATATTTTAGGTTTTTGGTTTTTTTATTTTAACTTTATATACTCCTACATACATACATATATATACTACTGGTACATAGTTTTAAGAAGTGCATAGTTTCATTATTTTATGAGTCCCAGAATAATGCAATAGTGCACTTTCTTAGAAACTTAAGTACTCCATCCTTTTTTTTTAAATGACTCATTTGCACCATTAACACTATTTATGGTAACTTTTATTTAATTTTTTTAGCACGATTATATAAGATAAAACATAGTCAAGTGTGGGAAAATCTTTAATAATTGACCTGATATTGATATTGATACTTTGTCCTGATAAGCGGGTAATAAGACCCTCTTATAGAACCACTCAAACAATGCTTTAGTAGTACATACATACAAATGTTAGGAAAGGAATTGAACACAAAACATCTAGTGGAGATGATAAAATTCGATCAACAATGGAGTCGTGCGACTTAACTTGTCAAATGAGTCGACTCTCCTAAGTTTGAGTTACGGTTCAAGCCTATCGATTCTTCACAAATTTCTATTAAAGATGAATTGAATGTGTGACATTCAAGTTTTTGCCTAGCTTTAAGTAGGCATCGGATGCCCACTGCATCGCTTTCTTCTTGCCTTTCGTGGTTGAGTGACTTAACTCAAACTTGAATGGAGACAACTTTTAGTTCATTGTTAGCGTTTAGTAAAGTATTCGAGCTTGACTTGACTCGATATCTACTGACCTTGTTTAGTTAGAAGTTTCTTTATAATGTGAAAATTTTGAAGTGCTTTCCTTTGAGAAAAATGATCCTACATTTCAAATGTCTCAATCATGTTCTAAAATTCAAGTTCTTTTAGGGTTTTTAAATTCTTTTCCATTCACTAAATTCAACGAACTTTTGAGTTTTGAACCACCAAAAATGAATAATGATAATAATGTAATAATAGTATATGCTATACAGCCCATAAATGTGGACCCACATGTCACTTTTGGGTCTACTGCATTCACTAGATAGGCCTTTCACTGAGGAGCCCATTGCTTGACATTTTCTTTGGCTATATTCCTTTTGAAGGAAATGACACTTTTACCCTTTTGGCAATGCAGGGACAACAGCATTAGTCTGTCGTACGGCGGAGGGGCTACTACAGGAGACAGCGGAGCGGCCACTGGTGGTGGCGGCAGTGGCAGCGGCAGTGATTATTTTGGAATGATATTTGGCGGAGCAGGCATTTCTGCCGCCCCAAGGCTGGCGGCGCCACCCAACGCGGTGATTTTGGGTTCAGGAATTGTTCTGATTTTGTATTTGATTAACAGCCATGATAATTTGCCTTCATAGAACATTATTTATTTCCCATGTTGCTATTTAAAAAAACACATTGGAAATTTTTGGGAAGGAAAAAAAATCAATTGAATGCAATATCACCCCAAAGGAATCAATTCCCTATCTCACTGTGTTGATAGATGTTATTAATTATAAGTGAGACAGGTTGGTTAATTTATCATTTTCCAAAATTATGGCTAACAATGATATTGTATGTTCGAATTTTTTGTTTTTTATTTTTAAGGAAAAATTTAAAAATTTTCACTTTATAATTAATAAATAATCCTCTGCCGACGCATGTGCGTCATGTTAAAAAAAAAAATAAATAAATAACCAATGTGTTGGTGGTGATATAATTTTTTTTTTTGAAAAAAAAATAAATGACAAATTTATACATGGGCTTTTTATTGAAAAAGGCCACCACTCCAAGCTTCTCCTAAAGTAAGGCCGGCATACCAAATACATTTTGTATTAGTAGCAAAATACGAAATACATCCTGATTCAAGCCCCCCTCTTTATTTTTAAATCAATAATCAAAATAGAGTGTGAAATTACCAGAAAACCCTTACCTTTTATCCTTTTTCTGACCCATTGATGTGAAATGTGGAGTGAGACAAAATGGGTGTTGAGTTTGGTGGGTTCAAAAAATGTGCAGCTTCTTCTTCTTCAATGCTTTCATTCGACGAAATCAAAAACCATTAAGGAGCAGCTCTTCCACTTTGGCGGCGAAGCAATAGCTGGCGCGAGGTGTAAACGACAACGGCGACCTCCATTTTCGTCATCTTTGGGCGGAACAGGGCAGGAAGCGGCGACCTCCATTTTGTTTTTTTCTGTGATTTCTGGTTGGGAAGATTGTTGAGGAAGCTTCTCAAGCGGCGGGGGAGTGTATTCGCGTTCTTGATGGGTGGAAGGATAACGTTTTAAGAGGGTTTAGGGTTGGAAGAACCTTATGGTTTTGAGAGGCTGTTATTTAGGGTTTTCTTGGGTTTTGAGAGGGTGTTCTTTATGGTTTTCTACAGGCTTTTCGGAAGGGAGTAGGGGTGAGGAAGATAGAAAGCAGTCGGGAGTAGAGCTGTCAAAATGGGCTTGGCCCGTTGGGCGAGCCTGCCCCCGCCTCCCAAAAGGGTGGGTTGGGCTGAATAAATAAAGGCCCGTTTGGAAGCGGGCCTAAATGGGCTAGCCCGCCTGAACCCGCCGTCGCTTGGGCTGGCCCGCGGCGGGTGTGGGCCAGCCCGCGTGCTAAGCCAAAATTTAATTTATTTAATTTTTTGTTAAGTTTGTTATGAAAATCTAAATAACATATGTATTTGTAACAATATTGATTAGTTGAATATTATTTTGAATTCATATATTTTAATTTGATATTAGTTAATATAATTTGATTTATAATATTTTTAATTATAAATTGAATTATATTTACTAAATTAAATTAGAATAATTTTAAAGCTCACTTTATATGACATGAGACATGAGCTACTTAACATTACTTTTTCAACTAATTTTTTTCAAAAAGAATACTATACAAAATTAAACTAAATCATTTTAGATTTTATAAAAAATATTATTTAATTTTAAAATTAGTTAATATATTTAATTTTGGATAAATAACAATATTATACAATTTATTATATAACTAAAATTTAATTTATTAATTAAATAAAAAACCGCGGGTTAGCCCGCCTGGCCCACAAGCCGCCGGTGGGTTGGTCTGGGCTGAGGTTATTCTAGCCCGCCCCGCCGTGGGCCCAACCCGCATAAGCCCGCAAAATGGTGGGCTGGAGTGGGCTTGGCCCGTGTCGCCCCGCCAGCCCGTCTTGACACCTCTAGTCGGGAGCAAGGGATTGGGCAAGAGGTCATGTTGTTCTGCCATTACAATGGCCAAGTCCATCTCGTGCGGATAAGGGATGGCGATGCCCTTTCGGATGTGTATGGAAAGGTGACAGAGAAGTTGGGTAGTGTATGTTCAGCTACACACACGCTCCATTACGATAAATTCGACGGAGGTTACACAATGGAGAGAATGAATGATGATGATGTGAGAAGAATGTCGAACTTGAACCGGGCAAAGGGACTGGCGTTTGGGAAGATGACAGTGATGGACCGGGAAGGAAGAAGCACGATCATGTAAGGTTTTTGTGAAATTGCATTGAGCTGCTTGCTTTATAAATATTTAGCTAAATGAGAGCGTAGGAATTGTTTTATTCTGTAGATGATGCGTGGTTATGATCATATCTATATATTTCAGTAGTATCTAGAAATCTGCGTACCAATGACCATGATTCTTGAAATATGAAAGTGGTTCTGTACATTGATGTTTTCTGTACACAACAGTGGTATACACTTACACAAACGAAAGTCGTCAAACTTGCACAAAACTGGTATTCCTGCTGAATGTAACTAGTTTATGACGTTTGGGTAACTTGTACTACAGGGAACAAACGGTGGCAGAAGATGAGCTGGACGACGAAGATACCAATGACGAGGAGGATCAGAGAATTATTTGGGACAATGCAATAAAGGGAGCAGGAGAAAGGTTTAGGAATCAATATCATTTCCGCAAGGTGCTGGAAAATCATTGTATAGCTATTGGGCGTGGATATGACTTCGTTCACAACGACAAAAGCAGAATACGCGCAAAATGCACTACGGAAGGTTGTGGCTGGCGCATATATGCGTCATTACACAAGTTTGACAACTCGTTTGCGATCTGCACGTGCACGTTGACTCATGGTCGTGGCGTTAATAATCTGCAATCGAGGACTCACCCAAATGCGAACGCGACATGGGTACCGTCATTCATAAAAGATAAAGTGCGTCAGGACCAGAACTACAATGCCAACATTAAGCCAAGACTAGTGTTATTTTTGTTGCGAAATGGTGTTTTGTTGTTGCTGCATACTTTTGTTGACTTGGGGTATTATTTTGGGATTTGCATGGTTTCTGTACTTGAATCTATCCTGTATGAGGACGGTTTCAATATATCGTACCATTTTGAATGCAATGAAATGATCTGTTTCTGATGACGTATTTCACGAACAAAAGATGCGCACATCATATTTACACTTTACAGACATTTACAGGACATAAACAAAAAAAAATACAAGTCAACTGGTAACAAAAACACTAATGTAATGGACACATAATACTTCCAGGAGTGGGAAAAAATACGGTTATTGTTCAAAACATTAAAAAGTAAAAAATAATCAAGTTATTGTTCAACACGTATAGTTATAAGTAATCACATAAAATGGTCACATCAAAGAATATTGCATCACTCACGGCAAACAAAGTAATAATGTTTATTGCATTGATGTTTTGAATGGATGGGTACTTAGGTATGTGAATGGAAGGGTCACATTATAGATTCTCACTCACTCACACATGATATCTTACTTTATTTGATTCCGCTAAATCGCTATTATCATTGAAGGCGAATTAGACTTCAACGTTGTGTCACATCAAGATGCAATTGGGAACTATTTCGCTTCCAAATGACTATTTCATAATATAAACTCTTTGGATCAGCTAGAATACCATTTTTGTTGTCAAATCAATACCATTGTTGTTCCCTATCTATATCATTGACTTCCCTGATTCATACCATTATAATGTTTATTGTTGTTAAGGGTGTTGTAGTAGCTTATTGTTGCGAATTTATTGTATTGGCTTCCTTTTAACAATTTTCAACCATTGTAGGAACAACACTCTCAACCATTAGCCATATCGATTTATGCAATATACTACACTTGTATGAACTATTGTAGGAACATCACCTACTTCAACATAGTGAATTGTGTTTCAAGATTATCAAGATTACTTAGTTTAATCCAACACATTACTTTAGTTTCAAGATTATACATATCACTTAGCTCAACACCAAACATTATGTTACAAGATTATCCACATCACTTAGTTTGGTACTCTTAACTACTTTGTTATGAACCAATTAATGATACTTGAAGGAAATCTACGTAATAGTGTTTATGGTATGATTTCCTCGAATGCCATTAATTCATTGCCAGGTCTGACACCATTACTGAACAAAGTCTGCAATCATCGTAAAAATAAATACTAATAGTACTTTCTTTAGAGGCGAGTACGACTGTTCTACATAAAATACCATTCATCACCTTGCACAGTACCAACAAATGAACAAGAACATCACAATTGTCTAGATACAACCGTGGACCATTCATCAAAAGGTGAAATATCAACAATTCATCGGAACACCATTAACCCAAATATTCAACCAATAAAACAGTACTATCAATACATCAACCCATAAACCTGTAACAATACTCAAAAATTAATCAAACTAGTGATCATAATCGATCAACCTATTGAGATCATGAGAGGAAGAGGCGGCATCGTCATTCGGCTCGAAAACATCAGTCGTGGTCGCGGGAACAACATGGGGATCAGTCGTGGGCGCGGGAATAGCTGGGGCATCAGTCGTGGGCGCGGGAACAGCAGGGGGATCAGACGTGGGCGCGGGAATAGAAGGGGGATCATTCGTGGGCGCGGGAATAGCTGGGCATCACCCGTGGGTATGGGAACAGCAGGGGCATCAGTCGTGGGCGCGGTAGGGGTAGTATGAACTTTTTTCGGGGCTGGAGGGACAACGACAACTTTTCGCTTAGGACGGGCCCACGAACGGATTCAAGACGGTACGGTCAAGGCTAGGACCATTGGAGCGTATACAGCTAGTGGAACCAGAGAAAGAGCACTCTCACGATCAGGCCTAGCATCAACACTAGGATCTGCAGCCGTCGTCCTAGGCGGCACCTGAACTGTTGGCTCCTCCTCCATTGTCTGATACTGTACCACACCAGCGGGCTCCTCCTCCATCGTTTGTGCATGCTCCTCATCAGTCGGCTTCTCCACCATCATCTGAGCCTGCTGAAGAGCTATGGGCTCCGTCTGAGCCTGTTCCACCCCAGCGGGCTCCTCCATCGTCATAGCCTGCAATAAAACACTCCACCAGTGACTGCAGCCTCGTCTTGCTGATGTAGATCGAATCGATCTTCACAAAGTTGTAGAATTGAGTGCACTTGATCGCCTTCCATTGTTCGTCCGTTATTCTCTCTCGTATGCTATTCGTTGTGTCTTGTAGCACACTCAAAGTACAACGTCATATAGTGGTAGCCTGTCCGCTCGTCTTTGCATTGTCCTCATTCGTTTGCGTCTCTTCACTTTCACTCTTCTTCTTTTTCCGCTGTCCACTGTCACTCTTCTCCGTTCTCTTCTATTCACTGTCACTATTCTTTGTTTTCTTCCCTTTCGGCGGACGTTTGGGGGCCATTTCTGGATACCTGCTAACAAATCTCAATTATACCGGTGTCATGTGACAATAATACAGGTGTCCAAGTTCACATTCGTGCCCAACACCAAAAGCTTGTAAAATCAATAATTTTTGCAAAACAACTACACACATTGCAACACAGCAAGACATGGCTCCATAACATAACATCTTGACTAGTGATTATGCACGACTGTCATACACACAAATCATACAAGGATTTTTCAACAAGCATACGAAATGCACATTACAACGGTATATTTTCAGTATGACAATGGTATCAAAATCAAACAAGTTTCAAAACCCCAATGGCGATTGCAACAACAAGAAACAATTTCAACAAATAATCATTTTTTCCACTCTCACAGCAGACAACATAAAAAACCACGCAACAAACATAAAACAGGGGCTGCGGCGCTAGCACTAAATCGAAAAGAACAAATTGCAAACCCAAAACCCCAACAAGCACTAGTATGGAATTCAAAAAAATTTCAAAAACCCAAAATCGAATGAACCGAACAAGAAACAATTTCATACCAACAACCAAACTTCCCAAACTCACTTCAAGCCACATCAAAATCCACACAAAAAACAAGAAATATGGGCTTGTGTCGTCCTCTTTCAACAACAAAATTCCCAAATCGCTAGAACTAGCCCCAAATCGCTACACAGAAATCACAAACCCTAAACCCTAATCGTCCTCTTTCAACACTGTCAAACACAAAATTAAATCAAGTAAACTAAACCCCCAACTCCACAAACTCATTGCCATACCTGTTTCGTTGTCCGATTTTTTGTGCGAGCGGGAGTCGCCTAAATGGAGAGCCGGTGTCATCCGATTTTGAAGAAACATCGGGTGGCCTGTTTCGTCACTTTCACAAGCTCAGAAAAGGGGAAAAGGAGAGTGGTGGATATGAAGAGAAAGAAGCGGGGGTGGCTTTGAGCACTCATAAAATGGGGAGGATTTTTTTTTTTTTTTTTGGGGGGGGGGGGGGGGGGGGGGGGGGGGTGAACGGGTGAGGGAGAGAAAGAAGTTGGAAAGGGAGAGGGATGAATGGTGAGGGGTGGTTTCTGGGTGCATTAATTGCACAACAGTGGTGGCAGTCCTCGATTGTTGGGAGTGACATGACCACATTGTGCATTTCCTATTTTGCCCTCCAACCCAAACCTTGAGTGTATTTTTTAATAGGGGCTATTTTGTCATTTCACAACTATTTTCGGAAGTAATGGTAAATACTTTGAGAGGCCTTTCAAATGAAATACTTTCGTATGCTGGCCTGTATCAGTAGTATTTAGGGAATGTGGCTTTTTTTTTTTTACATTTTCTCTTTATACATTGACCATTTTAACAACATACTAAAGAATATTTTAACGACATGAAAGAAGAATATTTCAACGATCAAAGATTGCAATATTATAATTTACGGTAAAATTAGTGATGATACTTGTGCTGCTCAAATACTTATATATACTTGTGATACGGTAAAATTAGTGTTGAAATGTATAAATATAAAAATAATGTCCATAAATTTATTATTTTATGTTTTCAATTAATTCGAATTATTGAAATTTAAACTCAACGACAATTGGATCAACCGCAGTACATTAGGATAATAAACCACATAATCTAACACACTCCGGAATGATTGGGTGACCATAGATTATCAAAATATAGCTTAAGAATTTTCGGACATGGTACTTTATGCAGGGATAATTAGTATTAAATACAAGGATATATTAGGGTTAAAAATATAGCTTAAGAATTTATATAATGCGGTTGTCATGAATTTACAATATTTTATTTATTTATGTGTGATATACTGATATATACATGGTTGTAGGTTGGATGAGAATTATTAATGGTAATGGGTTTGAAAGTTTAATATATTTATTCATTAATGCGATGTGATGGGTATATTTAGTAATTAATATTTAATTATTTTTAAAATGGAAATAAAAAATGTTGGAACAAGAATAAAAGAAAGTAGGACATAAATAATGTCACAAAATGAGTATTATTTATTTTAATTAAATAAAATAAAAAATAATTAAAAAAACTAAAATAGGCCACCAGAAGTTGTCATTTTCAATTTTAGGCCATCACAGCCCGAATTCCAGCCCAATGGCCTAAATTCAGGCCCGAAATCCTTCTAATGGCTAGGGGTGTGCAAATTTCGGTCGAAACCGAATAAACCGACTGAACCGAACCGAATTTTGTAATTTGGTTCGGTTTTTGGATTTGGGTTTGGTTTTTGGTTTTGAAAATAAAAAATTTTGGTTTTCGGTTCGGTTTTTGGTTTTTAAAAATCTACAATTCGGTTAACCAAACCGAACCGAAATTTAAATTATATATTTAAAAAAATATAAAATATATTATGCCATTATATATTAAACACAAAATAATACTCCTATTCGGTGATTGTTTGTGTGGATGAGAAGTGAGAACTACTGTTGAGAGTTTTGACACTTTTATATTGTTTTGTATTTGAACTATTCAGTGACTGTTTCTTTATTTTGTCATTTCATTTGTGTGTAATTTGAACAATGCAATTTGGAATGATTTACTATTATGCACTCATAGTTATATGTAGATATGATGTTTTTGTTTGATAGAGCGAATTTACAGGTTTAAAAATGGTAATAGAAATGTTTTGATAAAAAAATATTTTATTTTTTAGAAAAGCAATTCGGTTCGATTCTGTTAACCGATATAACCGAACCGAATATTTCGGTTCGGTTATATCGGTTTTTAGTAATTTTGGTTCGGTTTTGGTTTTTAAAAAAATTCATTTTTTAAGAGTTTGGTTCGGTTCGGTTAACCGAACCGACCAATGCACACCCCTACTAATGGCTATTTTCCCTAAATCAAAATATCGTGGCAAAAAAGTGGAAATGACTCCTTCTGGTGGCCTATTTTAATTATTACCTCTTAAAAATATTATCCACATATACTTCCTTCGTTTTATTTTTTTTAGTTACGTTTGACAAATGACTATTATTCACTCCTATACTTTAACTTAAAGTTTTATTATGCTCATTGGCGGATACACTTAGGGGCGAGGGGGGTCGGCCACCCTTCCGAGCTCGACGTTCGCCATTAAGTTTTTATATAATTGTCTCAATTTTGTCTATTTGTTTTGGCTTATTTTTACATTTTAAGTTTTTTCTTTTCAAATTATATTTTCCATATTTTATTTTTGTTGTCAACTATAACAAAAAGAGCTGTAAATGTCAAAATTCAAATTTATTTTAACGTAGGTATGAGGTCACTTCTATAAAAATGAAAAATTTTAGGAGTGCATCAATATCTAAAATAAACATTATCAACTTTTTTAACTAATTTTGTTAATATAATCAATTTTAATGCTTATCTAAAGAATTATTTGGGCTACTTTTGTTGTTGGGTTTTAGCTATTGTAAACTTCTTTTTAAACTTAGGTTCATTTGCTCTTTATTTTTATTAATATATTAATAAAATAATACTATAAAATTAAAAAAAAACTCGGGTTATAGGAAGTTATGAACATGGTACCCAGTTGATTATCTAAACCAATTAAATACTATGATTTTGTTAATATTGTTTTCCATTTTTAAAATATTTATGTAAAAGTTTAAAATGAAATTTTTTTATTAACACTTTAATAATATGAACCGTATGTTACAATTGTTGCTACTAATATATTAAAAATAAAATAAAAATATCGATAATGAAATTCTGATATAATATTATTTTTATTATTTTATCTATTGCGAAAAAATTATACTACTAGTGTTCGGAGACCGCCCTCCCAATTCCAACAGTTTGCGTCCGCCACTGATTATGCTTATACAAATTAAAATATAGCTAAGTGTGATCTTGTTAGATTTGTCTCGTCTTGTAGTTTTTAAATATCGAATTTTTAGGGGGGTGTATTCAATCCATAGAATTTTTTTGGACTTTAAAAGTTAGGGTGTATTTAATTTAGATTTTAAAAAGTCTTAAAATCTCCGTGTATTCAATACAGATTTTAAAAAGTTTTTAAAAATATAGGTTTATTCATTACAAAATTTAAAAAGTCTTTAAAATTTTAAGGTATTCAACGGTTCATGGATTTTAAATCTTTATAGATTTTTAAGGATTCTCTTAAAAAATATAATTAAACAAAATCTCTCTAAACAACCAAGATTTCCAAAAGTCAGCCAAACTCTACATGGAATCTACATAAAATCAATCAACTCTATATGAGTCATGGACTCTCTAAACCCACCAACTTTTTAAAAGTCAGCCAAATTTTAAAATTTTTACTTATACCGAATTTGAGTAATTAATGATTTAAAATGTGCATTGAACTACGGTTAAGTGAGTCCGTAGCAAATTTTTTTAAAAAGGAGAAAGTATATTTATAATAAAACCATTAAATATACTAAATCCCTACTTTTAAATAACTTAATCCTAAAACACTATATAGTATCTATAAGGTTTACTAATTACTCTATGGGTCAAGCGATAAATTTTCAAATTAAAATAGGTTGAATTATTTTTTTGAGAAGGGTGGCTAAGGCTAACAACCTCATAATTGAGGGAGAAAGGCCATAATTACATGATAATGACTATATTAAATATGGGTATGACGGTAGCAAAGTCAAATTTTACACATGAAGAAACAATAATAGTGTTCGTCGGTTCAGGCATGAATTATTGTAGAATTTTCATGGCATATATAATGAGGATGTTTGGGAGCCAGCGGATTTCTCGATGGCTCCTAAACATCCATTATATAGTAATGCTAGTATTTATTAATAACTGTTAATTAATTATAAAATTGAGTGGTTTAGATTAAGTTAAGAAAAATGATTGAAGGGTAACCCACTAGGTTGTGAACTTTTTTTTTAAAAAAATATTGATACTTATGTGTCGGTAAAGGTGTGTGGGAGCCCATGTCACACAAATTATAAAGGAGATAAATAGAATGGATAAGGGTACGAATATGAATCAAACCCCTAACCTATAGAAATGAAACGGTTAACCCCATTCCCCACTAGGTTGTGAACTTGATATTATTTCACCCCCTTAAATTAATTAACAATTTTACAATTACATTATATGGTTGTGTAATGTTTATATTTGGAACCTTTTTCTTTCCTCTTCCTCTTAACTTTTTAGATTTTTTGTTTTGCAAAAATAATTCGATAGATTCTTCAATATTAGACCGGAATAATAATAATATATTCTCTTTCTTTATGAGAAAGAACACATGCAAGGCAACATAATTTGAATTTTGACTAACTTGAATAGATTCACATCATGCATGAATTTATTCATTTGGCAAACACCATTTCTAGAATTTGGAATGTGCAGATATTGAACCCAAAGTGCACTTAAAAAGGGTGTTAGAATGAAATATTACCTGGAAAAAAAGAAGAAGAAGAAGAAGAAGAAGAAGAAGAAGAAGAAGAAGAAGAAGAAGAAGAAGAAGAAGAAGAAGAAGAAGAAGAAGAAGAAGAAGAAGAAGAAGAAGAAGAAGAAGAAGAATAATCAGAGACATGTCCCAGCTTTGTATTATGGTAAGTATGTTTTTGCTGATGGAACCAATCCAATCAATCCTGCTAAAAATTAAGTTAAGCTAAAATCGAACTGTAATTTGTGTCCGTATAAAGGTAATATGGTCACATCATCTTCCTTAACTACATTTATTAGTAGAAACCCTTGTTTGTAAGATTTCATAGCCAAATCATCCTCAAACTATCTAAATGTATCAAATACACTATATATCAGCATATCCAGCTAGCACATGACCAAGAAAAATTATAACCGAAAATTTGAATAAGAACGCTATGAGATAACACATCTTTTATACTATAACAGCCACTTTTGCCAAGTTCCAATTTTATTATTGACCGTTGGATCGGTAATCCAATTGAAATTCTGGCCCTTGGATGAAAATATTACGGGATTCTTCATACCCAGGCTCGAGACCCACACGCTGCAAATTCAATCATCTCTTTCTTATTTATGTCCTTTCTAAGCCACGCTTCTTTTCCAGATTCAAGCCCTTATGCCCTGTTCTCTAGCCTTAATTTTTCTGGTATGATCTGAATTTGTAAAATCTGATCTGGTCTGATCTGAATTTTTCTGATCTGATTTGAATGTTTCTGGTCTGGTTTGATTCCATCTGGTCTGATCTGCTGATCTGTTCTAATCTTATTTTATTTATATTTGAATTCTAATTATTTTTTTCGATAAGCTATTTTGATTCTAATTAAATTATGGTAATAATAATAATAATATATAATAATAAAAATTAATAATTACTATAGTAATGTTTATTATATATAATAATAATAATAATAATTAATTAATAGTTTTTATTATTATGTTTAGTTATTTTTGAAAATATTTTTGAAAGTATTTTCTAATATATTTCAAAAATATTTAATGAAAGTATTTAAAACTATATTTTGAAAGTATTTATAATATAAAATATATTAAAAACGTGACTAGTATATTTAAATAATATTTTGAAGAGAAAAAAACATTTTGAAAAATACTTTTAAAATTAGTATTAAATAACTACAATATAAATAATATTTGCATACATTCCTATATATTTTTGTCTTTTTTTTAAAAAAATATTATATGTAATTATGTAATTGTATTATAATGATCTGATCTGGTCTGAATGTTTCTGGTCTTATCTGATCTGATCTGATCTGATTTGATCTGGTCTTATCTGAATGTTTCTTATCTGATCTTGTCTGCTGAAAATAAAAAATAAGTCGTACAGAGCCTTATTCCCAAATTCCCAAAGCCTTCCAGATTCAACACTAGCAGAAATTGTTCCTCTGTCCGGCGTTGCCGGTAGCTGATTCCGTGAAGGGGACAAGGTTGTCGGCGGTCTTCAGCTCCGACCGATTCAAACGTAAACAGGCCGTGCGTGGCGGCGAGGGCCAGTAGAGAAGGAACTCAACTGAGGGGTGATTTAGGAGTTGTGGGTCAAGGGCTGCGACGGAGCTTCGATGTTGGGTCTGCCAGGGGGAGTGGGCCGAAGACCAGCGTCTGGAATGGGGAGACAATAGTGGATGCACATCGTATTCAAACTCGGTGTGTCTTTTACTGTTTTGCGCCTTTGGTTTAGGGTTAAAATCAAAAAAAGGGTATTCACGAAGCTGTTATATTTTAATTAAAATTGAGCTGGTCATCTTGTTTACCCGCTTGCCTCTGTTCACTGATTAAAGATTCCGCACTGCCTACTCATAAAATCGAGTATACTGCTGCCTCGTTTATGAATTTTTATACCCTTTACTGTAACTTTTTGGCTCATGTTTCTTACATTTGCTGATGTCGCTTAAGTTGTGCTTTGCCTTTGTACATTATTTGCAGGGGTGTAAACACTGTTTGTATCAATTTATTGCAATTGCTTTTCTTTTGGCTTTTTTTAAAAAATTGAAATTCAGTACTGCCGGCTTATGAGCGGTTATCTATCCAATTTCTTGCAAAACTTATTGGAATGTTTTCTGAAGACAGTAGCCGAAAATTTTTAAGGTACAGAGGATATGTTTCAGGCAATATTATCAATCCTATTCTTAAAATGTCCATTTGGTCAATGGATGTGGACGACCACAGAAACACTGGACCAAATGTTGCTGTAAGAATTATCACTTTGCTGGAATGTTGATTTATTTATATTTACTTCTTGATGTCCAAATTGATACAGCTATATGACATGACGGTGTGTATAATATTTTTTTGGGCCTAATTAGCTGCTTTTCGTATTTGTGATGCAATTCAAATTGCTGTAACATATCTATGGCATCTATAAGCTGTTTTATTGCACTAGGGTTATACAAGCTGTCCGGTTTTGCAAACAGTGTAAGAATTTGTGTTGTAAGTGTTTTCTGCTTCAAGTGTTGAATTGAAAGTGCACAACTATTATGCTTATTAAGTCTTCCCCTGGTCTATTCTTTCTTAGAATCTTAGTCATGCTATGTTACATTGGGAAAAATCTTGTACATTTGCATTTGGTTTAGCATGTTTGGTTGGAAAATTGGATTACTTATTAAATTTAAGTTACAAATAGAGGTACTTTTCTTGATTCTTGATTTGCTCATATTCTAGGGAATTTGATAGCATTTCTTGCCTATCCTCAAAATTTTGTTTTTGGTTTAGTTTTATGAAGTTTAGCTAAATTATTTGGCACAGGTTTGGAATAAAAAGGCCTCAGCCCCCTTCTTTCCCGGAAAAAAAATTATTTGGCACAGGTAAGTTTTGGTTATTGATGCATGTTGAGGATTGCAAGCAATTCAATTGACGAAATACCCATGCACACCTCTTTTTCAATTACATACTCCCCAATTACTTTAGTCTTAATTGGTGAAGTATATTAGATGATAAAATGGCTTAGCTGAATAAGTGGGTTTAAATTTTTATGAAGACTGAGTCAAACAAGTAATGATCTTATGGATGAATAATGGAATGTTAGAGTTTTCAGTGAACAAGTGCGCACGCACACACGCATATACATATATATATATATATACACACACTATATTGACTGAACAAATTCAGCTTTTTAATTTTGCCAGTTAAAACTTGAGATCTCAATTTTATCATTCGCAGCATTACTTGTTGAACTATAATTGACATTTCATATTTTGACCTTTTTTGTATTCTCATATTTGGTAATGTGAGTTCATTTGTCTGCATTTATATCAATTCTTTATGCTTATGCGGCTAACTATTTGACCACGGGGTTAGTACATTGTTGTTTTGTTGACTGAGTTTGAAGTGCAAAATGCAGAATTTTCTATTCAATTAACTAAAATTCTGATTGTGCTCTCTTCTTTTCTCAGAAGAAAAACTACAGTGCTGGAAGGAAGAGGACCAGTGGCAGAGCTTCTAAGACTCAAAGGGAAGACAGTATCAGGTGAACTGTCTATGTCTCTGACCTTGACCAAAATGTGAGTCAAATACCAATGATTCTATTAATCTTTATCTTATTGTCATTGGCTGTTTTCGGGTCTAAGATTCACATGGTTTCTTACCTCTTGATTAAGGTTACTGAGGAACGACTTGTTGCTGTGTTTAGCAGCTATGGACAAGTAAGTCATTCTGGTATTCTACTCAGATAGTCAATGTTAATGATTCCACTACGTGCTTAATGATATTAGCTTCTTTCTACCTTTTCTGGAGGTTTATATTTTGTGAAATAATTTAAATGAAAAGGTAAAAGAAAATTGATACAGTCCAAATAATGGGTCGGGTACTCGGTACCAATGGTGGCTGTACAGTGTCATTTATGTTGGTATTGAGCTTTCTAAATATTTTGATGAGTGTTACTATCCCCGAAGGGATGTTGATCAAGCTGTTAATTCTTGGGGTGCATTACAATCTACTACTATATGGAATTTATAATGGGTTTATATATGTCAAATGATGATTGGCATGGCTAAAATCTACTTAAGAGTATTGACAATGCTAAATTCATGGTATGGCAGTTAAGTAGATATGAATTATGCCAAAATGCATGAGGTGTATTGTACTGCCTCCATAATCTATTGAGAAGTTGGAAACAAGCAATTGACCAAGAGAGTGTCCAAAGCAAGGATATTATCATATGGAATACATTTATTTTAGCCACTGTTCTCATGACAAAGCTAAAATTGGCACATAAAGAGACCGTGGGCTATATTATCTTATTTTGGGTCAAGAAAAATTGAATACTATGTTTGGCATTTCTAACTTGTATATATTTAGCAGGTTGTTGATTGCCGTGTATGCGGCGATGCACACTCTCGTCTCCACTTTGCTTTTGTAGAATTTGCTGATGATTGTGTATCAGAGAACTTCTCAACTCAAGCAATCTTGCAGGTTCTTAGTATTAGATTACATGGTTTTTTGTTTCAATGATTTTGTGTTTAGTAATTGTTTATTTTTAATTTTCATTTTATATTATTTTTGTTGTGTCATCCAAATTGGGACATTAGAAAAGCTGCCGAAGGCACAACAAAGAAAATCCTTGCTGCATCGCCTTTATTATCAGAAGCTGTGTTGCATGAATTTTCAAGTTACCTCTCTGTTGTAGGAGAAAAAGTTGCTCTTCTTAAGATGAGGTGGGACTACTGTGATTTAATTTCTTTTTTGGTTGCTCTTCTTAAGATGAGGTGGGACTACTGTGATTTAATTTCTTTTTTGGTGCTTTCTGATTTTGGCGCCATTTGGATGGGCTTTTCATTAGGTGCTTTCGGCATTGCTTCTTTAAAAGGCACTTTATTCGTTTAGTTTTTGCTTCCTCCGCTCTACATACTTCTTTCCTACCTCCCTGGTAACTTAAATAGAACAACACTTCTTCCAACATAATAAATATCATATAAAGAAACCATATACCCTCACCTACAATTATTTCAATTATTTCTTCTTCCTCCATGGGCAGTTGTAGACACTAAATACGCTGTGCATTTGCACAGCTTAGCCAACTAGTACAACTATATGCACAGCTCTCTTATCTGTCAATTGCAATAGCCAGATAAGAAAGTTGTGTATGCGACAATATCAGGTAGTAAACTCGATTTGTTCAATCATATTATTGAAAAGGGAAACGTCATCATCTTGAAGTCCTCTTGTTTTCACCAAAAATCAATCCACTTGGTTGATAATAAAAAATATATAAATAAATAAATAAGTTGGCTGAGACCGGGTACCGGCTAACATTGTTATGTAGTTAAAAAATGAGTTCCATGAGCCACACCAGGTGATGGGAACAAAGATGGCACCATGCGTCATAGCAGCTCAAAGATAATTAAAAAAAAAAAGGACCATAGAAGATGGATCAATAGTGAAGTTTAAGACCCCAATGGACCTCGGAGTGAAGAGTGCAAAGTGATTGATCAATCCCTACAAAATGCTTACTAGAGCCTACTACCTTAGAGTGAGGATAGTAGACCACGAGCTGTGCCAAGTGATGGATCAGTAGCAAAATGAAAAGTGGTCGACCAATAGCCACAAGACGGTTACTAGAGGGCCTAGTGCGCTTAGAATGAGGGCGTTGGACCATGAACAGGTGATGGATTAGTAGCAAGAGTGTCGACACCAATAGCTACAAGGCGGTTGCTAGAGGACCTAGGTCATGGTACGAGCGGTTCTCCTGAAGCAGTTACGCCACCTCTTATAAATACCAAGCAAGCAAGCAGATGATGGACAGACAATCAACACAACATCAACACTCCTCTGGAGATTTTATTTTATCTTAGTTTTTAGTTTAGTTTCTCTAACTTAGTTTGTAGCTTGTAGTTGTTTCAGTAGTTAAGTTCTTGTAATTAACAGTGGGCGAGAAATTCCATTCTTGTTCATTGTTTTCTCTGATAAAGTTGAAGGCGCAATCCGACGATGGGAACTTTTCAGTTTCTATCGTCTCAGGCCTAGAAGGCCTTACTATTTATTGTTATCAAATTTTAAGCGATAACACCTCTCGAAGGTTGTCTGATTTGCATAGACGACGACTATCAACTAAGGCTGTGTGTGTAGCAAACAAAAAAGGTGAAACGCCGACTTGACAATATAACCATTCAACATAACATACATCCATGGTGTACGTGTGATCAAATCTAATATGGAGGAAATTCCTCTAGCAATCATCCATGTGGTCAAATAGTACCAATTCAATTAATTGTGCAGTTTTCAATCCCCGGCATCACAGAAAGAAACAACCAACTTCGATCTCATACATAGACTTACTAAGGGGCCATCAATCACCTCAGGAAAGCAAGCAAAATCTCAAATGGATGAATCGAAATAGCTATATAAGCAAAAACAAAAGGAAAAGGAATAAACTTGGAAAGGATAGGGAAGAAGCTACCACTGTCCAACGAAGCTAGCTTCGGAACGACGAATGAGGTTCCCCGCCTCCTCCACAGCGAATTTGGAATTGCTTTGGATTACGAAGAGGTACTTGCACCTAGACCAAGATTACTAGACAATAATGACTTTGCATTATCAGCTCAAAATGAGGATTTTCGGCTTCCTTAAGATCTCATCCAGATGATCCTTGAGGTGAAATTAAAGGGATGCATCATAAGGCAATCAATTTCATATATATTTCAAAGATGGATGGGTGACAATGGTTGGGGATAACTCATGCAGCATATATATATCATAAGGATCGGAAGAAGACAACATTAATTAGTTAGCCCCTAGTGTTTCTTGTTCTCTGCTTATATTCCTTCCTTCCTATTGTTTAGTTTGGGCCTATTGTACTGGGTGGGCTTTAGGCCTTTTTATTTGGGCCTGCAATTGCCCGTTTATTTATTTATTACACTGCAGCCCATCCCATTGTATTTTCCCCTTTCAGAACGCATTGATTCAATAACAATTGATAAAGCTGCAGAAGTTATTTACATTCGCTCCCTCTTTTAACATCTGGGGTGTGTGAACAGCTGCTGGACATCTCTTCCGTGCAAAGTGCGTATGGGCCTGCTTTCCTTTTTAAACTCTTGGATCTGGCCCAGATAATTGTATGGGCCTCCGCATATTGGGCCCACGTTGGGCCAGCTGACCAGTTGGGTCCAAATGTCTTGGGTTGTACTTGTACTCATCTCTCCATCACATCACTTTGAAACATCATTGATTCTCGTCTTTCCAGCTGATCATAACCTCCACAAATATAGTCTCCAATTACCTGTAATGATCAAATGACTCAGGCTGATATTATATATGCTGAGAAAGCCAGCGCAGAAATGGGTTGTTTTGACCAGGGGCGGATCTACATATATAGGAATGGGTGCACATTACACCACTTAAATTGATAAAATTATTATTTTGAGCTTAAAAATTCTGATAATTGGTTTGGTGCACCACTTAATTTTTGGGGTTACACCACTCTAATTTTTAGAATTATTATTTTAAGCTTAAAATATTTTATATTTAGCTTGTTGCACCCATCCAATTTTTGTGGTAATACCACTTTTATGAATTCCAACTTAAATTTCTTAATACTTGTATATCATTACTAATGTCCACAATTTTAACTTAGCTTTCATCGTTTTTTGTGCCATCTAGGGATGACAATGGGTCCGGATCAGAACGAGAACCGAACCAAACCCGAGCCCTGTGTCGGGTCTTGGGTATTGGCGGAACCAACCCAATCCCGACCCATTGCCATCCCTAGTGCCACTACTTAGAAAATTTCTGGATCCGCCACTGATTTTGACATATTTTTCAGAATCTCAACAACAACATTTCTTACAAGAATTAAATTGGATCCAAAGGGACAGTAGAACCCGAATCAGATTTGGGCTGGATTCTTAGTAAGCCCAGCCCAGCTCAGCCCACCTCATATTATACGACTACTGCACTTGAGAATCAATACAATATTATCAGCCATGAGATCGGGTCGGGTGAGTCCAATTGGGTTCCTATGCTGGCCATATATACTGGACAAAATTTTGACCGTTAGATTTTATTTTCTATTGAATCAATGGTGTAGATGTGGCAAGGATAATTATGTAATTTTATATATTTGCTTAATTTATTCTAATATTTTATTTATATAATTTTATATTTTTATTCTTTTTGTAGATTTTCAAGGTGTATTTAATTCACATTATCATTAGCTGAGAATACCTTTTTTCATTTCCAAGAAAAAGCAGACGCGTTTTACCAGAAGTAATGAATAGAGTTTCATGTTTTCTCATTATATTTTCCAAAGTTCAATTCGATACGAAATGTCCAAAAATCTCAAATCACAATATCAAGTATCTCAAACAGAATGTTCTGTTTGAAAGCTAAAAGAGAATGTCCATAAACTTAAAATAGAATGTCAAAATATATTAAATAAACTGAGTCCATATCTCAAAATAAAATGTCTATATATCTCAAACAGAATATCAAATAGTTCAAACAGAATGTTCAAAAGTTTAAAATAGAATATCAAAATATATGAAACAAAATGAGTCCATATCTCAAAACAGAATGTTTATATATCTCAAACAGAATGTCAAAATAACCCAAACAAAATGTCACGAAGCTTAAAACAGAATGTTAAAATATGAAGTATCGAACAAAATGAGTTCATATCTCAAAACATAATATGTATATATTTCAAACAGAATGTCAAAACTACTCAAATAGAATGTCAAAAAGCTTAAAACAAAAGGTCAAAATATATCAAACAAAATGAGTTCATGTCTCAAAACAGAATGTCTATATATTCCAAATAGAATCTCAATTCCTATGATTGCTTTCTTCAGCTCAACTCAAAATTTAGGTAGACAAAAAGAATTCGGTGTTTGAAATTCCCAAGAAAAAAATCTAACAGTAATGAGACTTATATTTAAATACATATTTTATGAAATTACCATTTAACCCCTAAAATTAATATTAGCCATTGATCTTAAAAGAAATCCAACTATTGATATTGAATCCAATATATACTGAATTGAATTGTAGAAATCCAACGAATGATATTGAATCCTAGAGTCCGAGTATGTGAACCATATTGGGGTGAGTCCGCTTCCTTCTTGTCATCACATACCTAGAGGCTAGCAAGAATCTAGAACTGGAGAATACACGTCATCCGACGGTACTGTCTTGTTGGGGTCTATATACTACATCGTCATTATAATTATTATAGACTCACATTGACACATATGTCAATACATATTTTTAACAGTTAATTAATAACTTAAATTATGTAAAATAAAAAATTATAAACATTTGATATTCTAAAACTACAAGATTAGACAAATCTAATAAAATCTCACTTGACTATTTTTCTTTTACGTAACTATGATAAAAATTCGAATCAAACTTAAACAGTGAATAGTATCAAAAAGTCAAATGTAACAATAAAATGAGACGGAGGAAGTAATACAGTAGTACTATATGCTATGATGTCTCTCCCTCCGAGATCCATACTCCCTCGTCCGTTAATTTTGACCACTTTTTTTGGGTACATGAATTTAGGTAGTGATGTTTATTAGTTAAAGTTGTGTAATTTAACTTAGTTATTCCCCTTATCCCATTTTATAATGGCTATATTTGACTTTTGACACTATTTATTGTTTAATTTTAACTCAATATTATCGTAATGTTGTACGAAAAAGAAAAAATAATTAAGTGTGATCTTTTTAGAATTGTCTAATCGTATAGTTTTAAAATATATACTTTATATAGTTTTAAATTATACCCATTTTGAAATGTTAATGGTTAAACAATTGCATTGAACTTTGTACAGAAAGTATAATTATTATGAGGGGTTTTTAATCATGCTTATATTACTCTAATTTACTTAAAAGAGAATTCTATTAAAACACTCCAAGGAAGAAAAAAAGTAACCATAATTATTGGGACGGATGGAGTATAATACTCCCTCCGTTTTTTTTTAACTTCTCCACTTCTTCACTGCACGCAATCCAATGTACGTTTTTAATCATTAATAACTCAAATTATATACAAGTAAAAATTATAAAAAATTGATATTATAAATCTACGCGATTAGACGAATCCAACAAGATCTCAATTGACTATGTTTTATCATACACAACTATACTAAAAAGTTGAATCAAAGTTACTTAATGAATAGTATCAACTATTCAAAGGGTAAAGATATTAAAAAACGGAGGGAGTATAATATACTCCTATACTGTATAAAAATATTTATCACAAACTACTTATGAACAAACATACAACGTTTAAATTTTTTTACTTGAAGTATTTAAGTTAATAATATTTCAAATGCACCTGCGGGAATGGTAAGTACAGTATTTCAGATGGTCTACTCATAATCATCATCCGCCCTGACTGCATCAATAAATCTATCCCTTTTTTGAGATTTTTTTGTCCGATATCCTGCACATATATTTACACATTCTTGAATTAATTGAATACAAACATAAATATTTGTTGGGCCCACAAAGAATAGTGGGCCGCAAGAAAGAGAAATGGGTCATACAACATGGGCCGAAGAAGGATCTCTAAGGAGAGTTGGGCTGGAAATCTATTGGGCTGATGAATTGAAATGGAGCGATCCAAAATAGAAGAGGAAGCCTGAACGAAGGAAGAGTTTGGAGGGAAGAGATTTCGGCCGAAAGGGAACTAAATCAGCCGATTGAGGAGAGATGAGAATCGGCTTAGGGGAATCGGCCGAAGAGCGGTTATTTCAGCTCCGGCTATAAATAGGGGATGCCATACACAAAATCAGAGAGATCAATCCAACCCCCAAGTTCCTTTATCAAATTTACTTCTTTGTATCTTTACTGGTTTCTTTACAGCTTTCCTTTACAGTTTTTCCTAGACTCTAGCTTAGTTTGTAGTGGTTACTTCCAAGTCCACCGTTGTTTCTTAACAACCGGTAGTTTGGTTCTACTTTTCTCTGGTGAATTCGCCGTTGTTTCTTAACAACAGGTAGATTCTCCATTGTATTTTGTTGCCATTTGAATTCTAAGGAATATTCAGTCAAGTTTGAGCGTAATTTGTCAAGTTTGGGGCGCATTATCATTAATCCGGACCCGTAACCGGTTTGATCCTTTTTCCGGTAGCCTCCCTAGAGGAGAAAAAGGTCCTTTGGCATCACCAAGCCAAACAGTGGCACGCCCAGTGGGACCAGAAATGACATTTGAACAAGCAACTCCAGCGGTTAACACGGCGGCGAGGACTGATTTGCCGCCGATTCAGGAAGAACGCACAGCAGAAGCCGGAGAATTCCCCCCAGGGTTCCCCGGACCGTCAAACTTCCACAATCAGGAGTTTTCAAACGACGATTTAACCCCGCGGGTCCGAGATCAAGTCCAATGTATGGTTGAAGCGGCGGTTACTAATTCGGTTAGCCAGATAGAAGGCAATATCCTGGCGGCAATGCCAGCTAGAGCCGAAATAGCGAAGAATATGTATCCGATGGGAACGCAGCAAGCACCAATGGCGCAAGATCCACCACCTGCGACGCAAAATCCTCATAATTTTCAACAGCAGGCCTATCGGCCGCTAGGAGGGCATGGACCACGGCCTTTCGTTCCTCCGCAGCAACAGTACGATCAGCAACAGAATCAACCGCCTCAACCAGTCGTCCAACCGCCTGCTCCAGTGGTTCAACAGCAATACTTACCACAGCAGCCGAATCCACCACAATTGGTTGACAGGGAGTTAATTGCTGAAATAATTCGTACTCAGTTCGGAAATATCATCGGCCAGGAGAATAGGCCGATGTACCGAAACCTTATCCAGACTACATTGAGGAGCAGTATCCACTGCCTAGAGGAGTAAAGGTTCCAGATTTCAATACTTTCTCTGGAGAAGTCGGCCGGTCTACGATCGAGCACATTGGCCGATTTACAGCTCAATGCACCAGAATAGCGCAAACGATTTTCATAAGCTGATATTGTTCAGCTTATCATTAACTGGTCCAGCATTCGAGTGGTACATTAATTTACCAGCAGGATCGGTCAACACATGGGCTGAAATGGAGCGGTTATTTCTTGACCGATTCTATAATACCAGTCCTGAGGTTTCGGTGGTTGATCTGACGTCAACCAAGCAGAAGGCGACTGAATCAGTTACTGAGTTCATTGAAAGGTTCTATGCAGTGAAGGCTCAGATGAAGACAATGCTGCCTGAGCATGAATATATTCAAATCCTGAAGCAGAATCTGAAGTTTGCCATCAAGGACAGATTGATGGTTACAAGACCAAGGACAGTGGCCGAATTAACGGCCGAAGCCATAAGGATGGAGACTTATTTGGCAGAACAAGCGGCTTTCAAGTCAAGCCGAAGTCAAAGTGGAAGATCGCAACCTATCCAGTCAGCTGCTTCATTTGCAGTGTCTCTGGATAGATGTGAAGTCCAGGAAGAGTACAACACATATGATATTCCTGCCTTAGCCGAAGTTGCAAGAGCTGAATTAGTCATTAAGAAGCCTATGACTTGTCCAGCACTTCGGCCTGCCAGAGGCAAGGAGAAAGAAGGAGGGGATGAATTTCAGAAATTTTATTCTTTCAACTTATCCCAAATGGATGAAATATTTGATTATTGCCAGAAGAACGGATTACTGGAATTTAAATGAAATCACCCACAGCCCACCAAAGATCAATTGGAAGCCGGATGGTGCAGATTCCATGGATCGGCTACCCATTCCACGGCGGTCTGTGGACATTTTAGGAAGCTAATTCAGAAGCATGTCGATGATGGGAAATTAAAGTTCCCGGACAGGCTTATGGCGATTGATAAGAATCCGTTCCCTGTTGCCAACATGGTGATGGTGCATCCCGACCAGAATAGGTCTGTACATGACCGATTAGGGAATCAACCATCGTCTAGCAAAAGTTCTGTGCACGATCGACTAGGAGATCGGCCATCGGATCAGAAGACAGGAGTATGGAAACGATTAGGATCCCCGAAGGGGAAGGAGAAGGTTGCAGATGTTTTCGACCGATTGGGGAATTATGAAGTAAATGAATGGATCAAGCAATCGGAAAAACATCAGAAGATCGAAATCGGAGATGAGAATGAGAAACCAACTTTGAATATCATAACTAACGGATGGGATTCAGAGATGAAGTTGACAGCCGATAAGCAGAACGGAAAGACTGTGATACAGATCACAGTTCCTGAAGACGCTGTCAGTCCCGAAATGAAGAAGCTCAGAAGGCCACCAGCAAATACTCAGGTAGGCCGTTGGGTTCAGAATTCCCCAGAAAAGAGGCATTTCGGCCAACGCCGATTTGACAATTCAGCTTGGAGGGCAGAAGAGAGAAAGGTTCCAAAAGGAAAGGGATCATATCGTACTTTCAAATGAAGAATGCAACGGCTTAGAGCAGCTGGTGCTTTTGAGCAAGAGGAGTACGAAATGATGCATATGGAAAAGGATTTTCCAGACGATTGTTCGTTCTCTGAAGAAAGGATCCTCAATAGAGTATTTTCGGCTCGCCTGAGGTCAGCCGAAGGGAAAGAAGAGAGGAAGCCGAAAGAAGGGCAGGATCGGTTGAAAAACAAAACTGAATTTCGGCCGAAAATAATACAGCCGAAAACCGAAGATGAACAGCCGAAAGTAAAAGAGGAGTGGAAGCCTAGACCAGTCCGAACTAGGGAATGGAAGCCGAAAACGAATATCGTCCCGAATGGTGATACATTTTCAATCGGGCAGTTTAAGTTCGGCTTTGGGTCTAGTACGAACATGGTAGGAGTGACCACAACAACTGAGGAGGAGTATTGGTCTGATTCTGAACCAGTCGTGTTATTCTGCCAAAAGGAGGGAGAATATTTCGGCGATGAAGAACCCATTGTGGATTTTTGTTTCGCCAAACTTGAAGCATTTCGGCCTGAGGCCGAAACTGAGAAAGTAGTCGAAGAAGGTTATGAGGCATTTGTCCCCGAAGCTCAACCAAGCACGATTTTACCTCCAACTGCAAAGATGTCTCAGCATGTGAGGCCTTTGTATGTGAAGGGTTGGGTTAATGGGAGACCACTCAGAAGAATGTTTATTGACGGAGGAGCAACCGTCAATATCATGCCATTATCTACATTGACGAAGATAGGCCATTCAAAGGAAGACTTACTCCCTACAAGGATGAAGGTATTGAGTTTTGTGGGAGCCCAAACAGCGGCCGAAGGGTTTATTTTAGTGGATGTAACAGTCGGGACGATTTCGATTCCGACCATGTTCTTTGTTGTAGATGCAGAAGTTCCGTATGCGGCCCTTCTAGGCCGATGCTGGATACATACATCTCGATGTTTGCCATCAACACTGCACCAGAAAGTGTGGTTCTGGAAAAAAGGATGGCACAGTTGAAAAAGTAGATGGAGACCAACCTCCGTTTCCAGTCAGCTCAGCCGGCCGAATTGATGCGGTATTATACGAAGAGCCCATACAACCATTCCTAGCAGTGGTAGGGGATCGGTACCCGCAGATTGTTGAGTGTGATTGGACAGATTTGGGGTTCGAGGTCAGATATCAGGCCGACGAACGGCCAGTTGATGAAAAAAGTAAATGATGGATGCACAACAGAATCAAGCGATCGAGTTCGAATCGGCCGAACTCGGAGTTTCAGACGATAAAGCAGGATGGAGCGAGCTCATGGATGCTATTCCAAAACGAACACCAGATTTCAAAGCCCAAGACCCCTTGAAAATGGTCAATGTTGGTACAGATGGGCACCCGAGGGAGATCCCATTGAGAGCCTGTTTGGATTGGCCTTTTTCCAAGTGCTTTTGGCTTTTGCTTCTGCCAAAAGCACTTTTGAAGGAAAAAGAGTGTTTGTTTTGGCTTTTTAGAAAAAGCAAAAGCACCTCGAAAAGCTGCAAAAGTGCTTCTGGGTGAAGCAGCCCAGGTGGTGCTTCTCCGAAAAGCAGAAGCCAAAAGCACCTAGTAATGTGTGCAGAGTCATAAATGCCCCTATTAATTTATTTAAATTACACTATAAATATATACTATCATATATAAATAGCATATCATTTTTGGTAATTTACACATTTCAAAAGCACTTTTCACTTTTATACATCCAAACACACTATTGAAAAAAAGTTGTTTTTTAAACATTCCATCCAAACACAAAAGTTAGCTGCTTCTGCTTTTGGCTTTCACTTCTGCTTCTGCTTTTGGCTTCTGCTTTTTTTAAAAGCCAATCCAAACGGGCCCCGAGTGCAAATTTAGATCAGCAGATGACAAGCCGATTCAAGGAGGTGTTAATCGAGTTCAAGGATTGTTTCGCATGGGACTATATGGAGATGCCAGGATTGGAGCGATCGATTGTGGAGCATAGATTACCAATCAAAGAAGGGTTTAGGCCGCACAAACAGCCGGCCAGGAGGGCAGTGCCCGAAATAGTCCCAAGGATAAAAGAGGAAATAGAAAAATTGTTAGCGGCCGGATTTGTGAGGCCAGCTAAATATGTAGAGTGGTTGTCTAATATTGTTCCTGTAATAAAAAAGAATGTGAAATTGAGAGTTTGTATCGATTTCAGAACTCTTAATATAGCCACTCCTAAAGATGAGTATATGATGCCTATTGTTGGTTTGTTGATTGATTCGGCCGCAAAACAAGGGATGTTATCATTGATGGATGGATATTCAGGATACAACCAAATCTTTATGGCCGAAAAAGATGTCCATAAAACTGCATTTCGGTGCCCTGGAGCTATAGGAATATACGAATGGGTAGTAATGTCATTCGGGTTGAAGAATGCAGGAGCTACCTATCAAAGGACCATGAATTATGTCTTTTATGATCTAATAGGAGAATGTGTCGAAGTCTACATCGACGATGTCATGGTCAGATCCAAAGATATGGAAAGCCACTTGGACGATTTGCGAAGGGTATTCACAAGAATGAGATTACATGGAGTGAAAATGAATCCAGCCAAGTGCGCTTTTGGAGTGCAAGTAGGGAATTTTCTTGGGTTCTTGGTACACAATAAGGGCATAGAAGTTGATGCGAATAAGACCAGAGCAATCCAAGAAGCCAGACCTCCAAATGATAAGAAGAGTTTGCAAAAATTCCTTGGGAAGATCGGTTTCTTGAGGCGATTTCTGGCAAATGCGGCCGGGAAGTCGAAACCATTAACCGATTTACTGAGGTTGAAGAAAGAGGAGGAATTCAAATGGGGAGTTGATCAACAAAGAGCCTTTGAGCAATTGAAGCAAGCTTTGATGAATTCGCCAGTGTTGGTCCATCCAATCATAGGCCGACCGCTGAAATTGTACATAGCAGCGGCCGAAGAGTCTATTGGAGCGTTGTTGGCTCAAGAAGATGATGAAGGAAGAGATCGGGCGATTTACTATCTAAGCCGAATCCTTAGGGATGTCGAATTAAGGTACTCGCCAATTCATAAATTGTGTTTAAGTCTTTATCATGCATGCCAAAAGTTGGAATACTATATTCAACCACGGCAAGTGATAGTGGTAGCTTCGGTTGATATAGTAAAAATTATGATGAACGATCCAATCAGTAGCCGAAGAATGGCCAAATGGGCCATGAAGTTAAATGCATATGACTTGAAATATCAGCTACTTAGGGCTATGAAAGGTCAAATTGTAGCCGATTTTTTGGCCGATCATGCGATGCTCCCAATGTCCGACGATATCGGGGATCAAGTTCGGCCGAAAGAAATAAATGAAATAGGAATTGTATACCTACAGCCATGGATAATGATGTTCGATGGTTCAAAAGCCGCTTCAGGAGTTGGAGCAGGGTTTACTCTACATACACCGGAGGGCAAGATATACAAGTATTTCGTGCAGTTACCGAATTCCTATACGAATAACCAAGCTGAATACAAAGCACTGATTTCGGGATTACGACGTCTAACAGAAGAAGGAGTAAAAGCTATCGTAATCAGAGGAGATTCGCAAATAGTTATTCACCAGTTATTAGGAGATTTTTCGGTCAAAAGTTCTCAACTAATCAGATTGTACGAAGAAGCAATTGGTTTGTTAGAAGAATTCGACGAGGTTTATATCGAATATATCCCAAGGGAGAAGAACGAATTAGCTAACGAATTGGCTCAACACGCAGCCAGATATCGGCTAATGCCGATAGCAGGAAATTTGGAAATACATTTGGCCGAAACAGAAAAGGCCGAATGGATAAAGAAGATAGCGCAAACGTTGGAAAATCCATCGGAAGCTAATCCAGTTGAAAAGCGGAAGGCGATGGATTACATAGTGATAGGAGGGTTACTCTTTAAGCGAGCCATTGATGGAGTACTACTCAGATGTGTCGGAGAGGAAGATGCTAAAAGAGTAATGGGAGAAGTTCATGAAGGAATATGCGGCGCACATCGTGCAGGAAAATCGATGAAATGGAGTATTATTCGGCTGGGGTATTATTGGCCGAATATGGGAATCGATTGTGAGAAGTATGCTAAAGGATGCCGCGAATGTCAGAAGCATGTGCCGATTCAAAAGTTACCGGCCGAAGAGCTGCATATAATGATTAAGCCATGGCCATTTCGAGGATGGGCCATTGATATCATTGGAAAGATTCATCTTTCTTCGTCGAAAAGGCATGAGTTTGTGCTAGTGGCAACGGACTATTTCACAAAGTGGGCCGAAGCTCAGGCATATGTCAGCATTTCACAAGAAGAGGTGATCGAATTTATTAAGAGACAATTGATATACAGGTTTGGAATTCCACAAACAATTCTAACAGATAGAGGAACTGTATTTGTGGGAGAAAAATTCAAGGCCTTTGCAAAAGAGTATGGGATAAAAATTGTGCACTCGTCGCCATATTATCCACAAGGGAATGGGCAGGCAGAGGCCACGAGTAAGCAGTTAATATGAATTATAAAGAAAATGATCGAAGAGCAACCAAGGAAGTGGGATGAGAAGCTATCCGAAGCGTTGTGGGCTTATCGAAATGCCAAGACTTCAGCTACTGGATTTACACCATTTCGGCTGACTTATGGTATGGACGCAGTACTTCCAGCCGAAATAACAGTGCTGACTTTAAGGACAAGCCAGACATATTTAATGTCGGCTGAACAATATGATTGTGCGATGAAAGATGAGTTATTAGAAGTTAATTCCGATCGGGTACAGGCCTTTGAGAATTTGCAGAAAAATAAAGATATTGTGGCCAATTGGTATAATAAGCGAATTCGTGTAAAGCGATTTGAAGTCGGTGAATTAGTTTGGAAAGTTATATGGCCACCCAAACAGAAGGATGGCCGATTAGGTAAGTGGAGCCCCAATTGGGAGGGGCCATTTATTGTTCAGACGAAATTACCGAATGGAGCATACATGTTAGTGGATGAAAATGGTGAATATATGTCAAACCCAATAAATGCGAGATACATGAAGAAATATTATCCATCAGTATGGGATTAAACATCAAATAAGGCGAAAAAGTAAAGATTTTATTGCATGAGCAAGCATTACAAAAAGGTACTACTTCGGCCGAAAATGACGTCGATAGTCCGAAATTACAATATACAAGGGAAACGTCCTATCCTATGCAGGCATATACAAGGGAAAGGTCCTTGAAGGATGCTCAGCCTTGTAAAAATGCCGCTTAAAACTATCGGCAAAACAGAAACAGAGCACAATTGCTTGCCCCAGAACAATATTGCCGATTTTAGTCCTACCACCGAACTTCTACTCCTGGATACGCTAGAACGATTGGTACAACGTCCCAGAGGTAGAAGTCAAACTCGGGTACAGCCTCCGCACTATCTCATACAGAAGTAGGAGGAGTACAGCGAGGCAGTCACCCAAAACGGTGGAAGGGTGAGAGGATGGAGAAATAACTAAGGGCAGTTATTCCCCCATTAGGTAAAGTCCGACCGGATATGCAACCGCAAAGTAGAAAAGAGAAGCATGTCCGCATAGCCGTCGAGACCTGCATTTGGAATAACAAGTAGAGATCCTCGCCCATACTAGCATGGTGAGAAGGATGTTAGCTGAACTCGTGCCGCATGGGCGAAAAGTTTTCGTATCACGTCTGGAAATCCTTGAAGATACATGATCCAAAGACCATGGAGGCACTGGAGATAAAGGATTGAGTAAATAAAAGAGGAGAGTCATATTGCTAAAGAAAACAAGAACTGAAGAAGTGGTGGATAAACATCAACAAAAGCCGGGTATTTATAGGAGAAGGATAAGTACTCGGCAGAGGAAGCGGTCAATATTAAATGTTATTCATAGGAAAACGTTACAGTTGATATCCGGAAAAAGCTGCTAACATTCAGAAATCAGTAATAAAGAAGACCGAAAATTATGGGATGGATGGGATACGAATCGTATTGCAGAAAAATAAAAAGATACGAATCCAAGTACATTCCGTCGGCCAATATAACTTACAAAAAGAAAAGGGGCCGACAACAGTTGGCAAAAATAGCCGAAATTCATATTCAAATGAAAACAGGGCGAAATTCCGGCCCATATACAGAAACAAGTAACAAAAAGAAGACTAATGATCCGCGCTCTCGTCAAAGTGAACATCATCGTCTAATCCTTGCAAAGCGGCGGAAGAAGGGTTAGCAGGAGATATCGTCAGATTCGGGTCCGCTATGGAAGAGGGGCCAGGAATGTCACTCGACAGTAGACGATCGACAGCCAAATCAGCATCGGAAGAAACACTGGATTTCCCTGGATGAACAAAAGAAAATGATGAATCAAGATGCAGGGAAAAGATCGAATAGGAATAGAGGGAAATGAAATACCTCCAGGAGGTTTCGAAGAAGAATGAGCATCATCCGACGGGGAAGACTCCATCTCCGACGGGTCCAAAGGGAATAAAGCATGGGGAGAAAGAACGTGAGCAACACTTTTCCCACCAAGGCTTTTGATAGCCGAATCGAGATGGCCGACTAAGGATTGAGTTTCGGCCCATTTTTCTTGGAAAGTACCAAGTATATAATCATTAAAACTGGACCGCATGGCAAGATAGGCAGCATCTCGTTGAAAGTCCAAGATCTTGGCTTTGGGGGCTTCGGCCGATTGACGAAGGAGTTTTATCGACTGCTTCAAATCAGCCGATTTTCGCCTAGTCTGGTCCAAAGCCGACTCCAACTCCCGTTCCTTTTGTTGGAGTTCGGCTATCTGTGAGCGAACTGAAGAAAGATCTTCGGAATGCTTATGTTCCAGAGACTCCGTTTTAGAGAGAACATTCATTTTAGCTCGGTATTCCGCTGAATAATTATCAAAGATGGCTTGAGAAGAGGCCGCAGCCTCACGCTCGGCGGCAAGTTTGTTCCGCATCGCCAAATGAGCTCCAGCTCTTGGTCCAAAGAAAGAAATTTACCTGGATGAGAAGAAGAAGGCGAACCAAGAGTGCGCTGGGGAGTAGAATTCGGCGAAGATGAAGGGCAAGAGGAAAAAGCAAGAATATGAGAGAAACCACCGCGCCGCAAGAGTGAATTGAGATTGGCGCTGAAAAAAGTACGAGCAACGCCGTCCCACCAAGTCCGAAAGCGAGAAGTAGTAAGTCCAGGACGAATGTTAAACTTCACCACCTTGAATTCAATTAAGCGTTTATGATACAAAGAACATTGTGCACGGCTAGCAGAAGCAGAAAGACGCTTATCGGCCCTGAGAGCTACTACTAAGTCCTGACCAAAGCCGAACTGACGGCTAACTAAATGAGGATTATAAATCTCAGAGGGAAGAGCAGTCTTAGTAGACAGAAAGGAAGAACCATTGAAAATTGGACGGGGAAGTATGCACCTATTCCAAATCTGAGCGAGAGGCACAGAAAGGGTAGTCCCGAAAGGGGTAGTGGCAATCTCCCTCACCCAGTCGAAATCGGTTCTCCTATAATGATAACGAGAAAAAGACTGGTTGACAGTTCGACCAAAGAAATAACTGATCCAATGTGGGATCGACAGGGCAGGAAGGGATGACCTTAGAAGATCAGGGGCGGCGAAATAATTAGGACATATATCCTGAGCATGAAACTTGGAGATATCACGAAAATGCTAAACCAACCACAGATGAAGAAACCATAATGGACCACGGGCTTTGTCAGGGAAACCCTTTTCCCAGCCCGATACAGTAGCCGTTATGCCCGCATACAGATGGGCAAGAAAGAAATCGGCTAAAGGCATAGCAGCAAGGTTGAGAATCGCCGAGGCCAAGGGGTGCGTCTCGAGAAGAACTCCTTTTGAAGGAGTACACCAAAAGAACCTTGTAAGGAAATACATCATGAAGGCCAGAGGCTCCGCAGGGTCGCTCTGACGAGTGATAATCCAATCTTTGAAAGAGTCACCAGAGGAAAAACTGACGTTTTTCTCCTTGGGCAGAGACATAACACCGAGGTTATCCCCACGAATAGAAAGGCCCAAAAGAAGTTTCACGTCTTGGATAGTAGGGGTCATCATACCCCAGGGGAAACAAAAACAGTTTACAGAGGGATTCCAAAAACAAAGGAGAGCCCGAATAGGACGAAGGTCCGATGGAAAAGACATGGTACTAAGAAGGATCATCCTACGAGTATAAGATTTAGCCCATGATTCGCGGCAGTGAGGTTCAAGATGACGATACCACGCCACGTAATCGGGAGAATCCGAAGGCCAGTTAGCAAGAGATGGGGAGAAAAGCTTAGAAGAAAAACAAGAAGAGTATAATGGTATGGAGTGATACTCGAAAATGCGAGCAGTACACTCGTTAATCTCTTCGGGAATACCCAACGGACCAAGGGAATAGTAGCCTTCATGAAGAAGACGCACTGCAGAGTAAGAAGCGAAAGTATTTTCGATCATGAGAAGATCGGAAGAAAGAGCAGTAACGGGAGAAGGATCCATCGGAGAAGACGAGCAAAAGAAGAAAAAGAAGAGGAAGTTGAAAGGGCAGTTTACTGCGAAGGCGGAATGAGCTACGTAAATAGGGTAGTGATGACAGGAGCCCTCGAGAAGGGAAAAATAACTGCCAAGAGAAAAAAAAAAAAAAGTAAAGGGAGTTACTTGAGCTCTTTTCCGGACGAAAAACCGCCCAAGTAAGGAGGGCATCTGTTGGGGCCACAAAGAATAGTGGGCCGCAAGAAAGAGAAATGGGCCATACAACATGGGCCGAAGAAGGATCTCTAAGGAGAGTTGGACTGGAAATCTATTAGGCCGATGAATTAAAAGGGAGCGATCCAAAATAGAAGAGGAAGCCTGAACGAAGGAAGACTTCGGAGGGAAGAGATTTCGGCCGAAAGGGAACTAAATCAGCCGATTGAGGAGAGATGGGAATCGGCTTAGGGGAATCGGCCGAAGAGCGGTTATTTCAGCTCCAGCTATAAATAGGGGATGTCATACACAAAATCAGAGAGATCAATCCGACCCCCAAGTTCCTTTATCAAATTTACTTCTTTGTATCTTTACTGCTTTCTTTACAGCTTTCCTTTACAGTTTTTCCTAGACTCTAGCTTAGTTTGTAGCGGTTACTTCCAAGTCAACCGTTGTTTCTTAACAACCGGTAGTTTGGTTCTAGTTTTCTCTGGTGAATTCGCCGTTGTTTCTTAACAACAGGTAGATTCTCCATTGTATTTTGTTGCCATTTGAATTCTAAGGAATATTCAGTCAAGTTTGAGCGTAATTTGTCAAGTTTGGGGCGCATTATCATTAATCCGGACCCGTAACCGGTTTGATCCTTTTTCCGGTAGCCTCTCTAGAGGAGAAAAAGGTACTTTGGCATCACCAAGCCAAACAATATTATATTGCAGTCACACATCCTACGAACTATAAAATGATGTGCGAATTTCAACAAAAACTGTGTTAGCTACTGTTTTTAATCAGGTTTTGTTGACAAAGACTAGTAATCATGTTAACAACAACTTAAATTGAAGCCCAATCAATTTGCTTGACGATTTGGCCCATTTAAATTAATTGTCAAGAATATTAAACACGAAGGCGTGGTTCTTGGGCACTCCAACATAAGGAGGTTCTCTCAAAGGCTTGTGTGGTCAAAGAGAACAGTTTAGGCCTGCACATCATAAAGCGGTTGGTGAAGCATAAACCAAGAGTGGGCACATTGAGGCTAGAGGTGGTCTGGTTAACCGCGCGGTTAATCGGATAAACCGCCTGTTAACCGGGCGGTTCATCCGGTTTTCTTTAATTTTATTTAAATTTTTACATATAATTTTTAAAAATATATGTATAAAAAAATTTTAAAAAATAATAACCCGATTGAACCGCCGGTGAACGATTGGCAAAATTCCAAACCGTAACCGGACCGTCTGGGCTGGTTTCGGTTCCAGTTTTTGGCCGGGGCCAACAGGCGGTTCGAACCGGCGATCGAACCGCCGGTTAAGGTTGGTATGGCCATGTCTAATTGAGGCAGTTGCAGCAGAAGCATTATATGGAATGGGTGAATCATTCTCTTCCTATAAATACAAGATCCATCAACAACATGAGAAACTCCAATCAACTTTTTAAAAATCATAGTATTATTTTTCTTTCATAGGTTTTCCTGCTTTCATTTTTTTTCTTTTACAATATTTTACAATTTATTTCTTTATTATGTAATTCAATTCTTTATAGTTTTCTTTTAATTCTTGTAATAGTTCAATTCTTCTATTCTGTAATTGCGCTTTGACTTTTAAAAACCAACCAATTCCATATTAGGGGTGTTGCTTGTGTGCTGTCAACAGCACCAAAACCGTATTGTTTTGGTGCTGGCAATATTATTGCCAGCAGGTACAGGCAGGGCTAAAAATGATATCCATACTATGAAAAATGATGTTAGCTCAATGAAAACTGATGTTTCCCGTTTTATAATATTTTATTATTTTTTCATACACACACATCATTTCACACAGACATCATTTTTCAATGCTCTGACATTATTTTTCTATGCGTAGACATCACTTTTCTATGGACTGTACAAGTATATTCCTTGTTCTTAGTCCTATAGTCCAACTACTCTAATAAAGGCACCTGCACCGCGTTATACAAAAAACCACCTTTCTAGAAGCACCCGCAGCGCGTTATACAAAAAACCACATTTCTAGAAGCACCCGCAGCGCGTATACAAAAAACCGAGGTGGGTTTGTGGGTTGATTTAGTCTAAAGCTGAAATGATAATTTTATGTTATGAATGTGCTAATATTTTTAATATGATTTTTATTACCATATGTGGTATATGATATGATAATTAAGGTAATTTTTTTAAAAATATTCTGGTAATGATCGGCATTTGTGAACCTGTGTAGGAAATTTGCTAGATTTTGGGTAATGACGCATAATTACAGGAAATATTTAGAATTTTGGCCATGATTGTGGAGGAATGAAATTATTGTGTTGTTTTACTTTAAAATGCTCAATATCTACATTTACATAGCACAACATTCGGTTACATTTAGCACATGCAACGAATCATATCAGCACACCAATTATTAACTTTTAGCACATGTAACGAATCATATAAACACATATTTAGGGTTTTCTGTATTTTTTTTTTTTTTTTGAGGGTAACAAAGTTTTTTACTATATTAATAGGATAGAACCGTTCCAAACCCAACAAAAAATCCTCTTGCAATAGGTACCGGTAATTTACATTCTCGTCTACAACTAATCTCATTCACTTGTGTGATCTAAATCATGTTCTTGATTATAAGTCTTATGCCGTAATGTATAAGAAAACCTTCAATCCATGTACAGTATTCTGATTTATCAAATGATTTAATTTTAAATTTTTTCTTTAAAGAAGAGAAAAGCATGCAAAGCCACACAAGAACAAGACAAGTGACTGCAAAGTCCAAAACAGCCACAAATTTGGATGTTATGGAAAACAGTCATGCTTATAAAACAAAACCCACACTCGATAACATAGAATTTTTCAAAGAATGGTATCCTATCCTATCCACCACACCAAGCTGCAACCCCACCAATCAATTAGTAGTATATGTACTATATAAGAGCAGTAGTTCCAAAACAAACCAAATGGAATTCCATTATTGACCGGATTTGGCATTCAATTGAAATTACCACCGTTCTGTCTTGCCCATCGTTTCCATTTCTCTTCTTGCCATTCGTCGCGATTCGTCTCAACTCCCCATCCAAATCGGCGACGCGACATAGCCAGCCGGTGTATATAATTATCATTATAATTATAAATAATTATCATTATTATAAATAATTATAAATAATTATAAATAATATATAATTATCATTATAATTATAAATAATTATCATTATTATATATAATTATCATTATAAATAATTATCATTATAATTATTGATAATTATTTATATATTATTTTAGATAATTATCATTATCATTATAATACTTCTTATCAAAGTATTGATAATTATTTTAGATATATATATTGTATTATATATATTGTATTTATATATTGTATTGATAAATTATAGTACAATACAATAATTTTACAATAATTATTGATAAATCCAAATAATCTTGCATGATTTACATGATTAAATCACATGAAAAAATTTTATATCTATAAAATATAAAATATAAAAATATTTTTAAATTAAAATGGCATCATTTATTTTATATGGGTAATAAATTATTACCAATTTTGATTAAATATGTGAAAGTTTCATAAAATGTTGTGTGAGTGTATTCGTGAGCTTAATTGATTTTTTGCCCTTGGATTGGAAATCAATTGAAATCTGGCCATTCATTGTCTTGGATTGCTTTTTTCTTCCATCGTCTCTGTCCATCGCCTCACTAGGGTTCTTTTCTCAATCGGATTGATTTCAGGTGCCTCCAGCCTCGAGTGTAGTCTTGAATTCATCGTTTGTCATTCAGTGGATTGCCAGGCACCTGCTTCCCGCAACCGCCGGCGCTTGCTTTCCTTATTTGCTGCTCCAATCGTGCGCGCCGCTCCTCTTTCTCCTGTTCCAGAACCTAAAAGGGGAGGGATAGGGTCGGAAAATCACTCCTCTTTCTCCAGTTCCAGAACCCTAAATCGCTGCCCATGGAATTTCTCAATTCCTGCCCGCGTCGGAACTTCCTGCCACATCTACGGTTCACGAAATCGAGTCCCGTCTCGCCGCCACACTCATTAAGCCCACGCCCGACATTATCCAGCGAGTACTCAAATCTTCGACAGCACTCTGTCGACTGCCGCCAAGTTTTTCCGATGGTTGGGGCTGGCTGAGAAGCACACTGCATACTCGTGGAATCTGATGGTAGATCTGCTCGGGAAGAGCCAACTTTTTGAGCCTATGTGGGATGCAATTCGGTCGATGAAGAAAGAGGGTTTGCTGTCCCTGACATCGTTCGTTTCGGTTTTCGAGAATTACTGCGTTGCCGGGCGGTTTGACGAGGCTGTGATGACCTTTGAGGTCATGGGAAGGTTAGGGTTTGCTCATTTGTGCCTTTTTATTTTATCGGATACTAGGATTTTTTTTTTTTTTTTTTTTTTTTTTTTTTTTTTTTTTTTAACTTAGAATAATGGGTTGGCATATAGCATTTGCCCAGTTTGATATTACCATCACTATATCTTTAGAACATTCAAGTGATTAAGTCTACAGGTACGGCATACAGTCGCCGTCTTCTATTTCCAAATTCCTACTTGCCCTTGCTGCTCGGCTGCTGCCGTTCCCAACTTGTCACTGCCCTACGTTTAGGTAATATTTATAAATCCTTACTTTTGTAAAATGATTAGGCACTGTGACTTCAAGTTGTGTTAAATTAGTGTGATAAAAAAAAATCGTTGATAGTCTGATTAAGCTGCTTGAAATCTTGTACCTGTAGTAAGTGAATCCAGGTCCTCCGTAGTAGACAGATTCACATAATGGTTGTGCATTTTTTTCAAGTTCGTTGTAAATTTGTACCCGTGGGTGGTTGATTACTGTCCTGAAAATTTTCCAGTCAGTTTAGTTTGAATCTCTTACCAAATATTTGATACTAATATATTCCTACCTCTCAACACTTCGTGGTCTGCAGGTAACTCACCGTGAATATGAAATTGAAACGTCAAATGGTAGGACAATCACAAAGCGAAAGAAGACTAGAAGCACTATCATGTTTGAGGTCAGTAATTACTAATCCATTTAGTGTTAGGGTAAAATAATTCGAATTCTATTTGAGTTGAGCATGCAAATGAACCTAATCTTCACTTTGTTATCACCATGTGGGGCAGGATCCTAGGAAGCAGAGGAAGAGAAATACTACAAGAAATAAAACTCCCAAAGATGAAATCCAGGCAAGTATATCAGCAATTACATATATTCCAACTTATAATCGGGGAATATCCTTTGCTCCGAAAGAAGGATTACTGGTCTACTGTTGCCTTGCCACTATCTTAACAACGGTTTTGCATTGCACATTCCAAAAACAACCCTGTGGCATGATTCCTAACCAAATGAATTGTGATATCCCAAAGAGTTATGATATTTCTATTTTGTTTGCTTTTGCTGAGCCTTTGGGGCTTTATTCTGATCCAGGGAGTCAAAGGCGGTGTTCCTCCCAGTCAACCCAACATAGGCGATTTGTTCACTGAAGGATCTTTGAACCCATATGTCGATGATCCCTATGCATTTGATTAGAGGTATTTTCATTCCATTGTGGTGTGTTCTTGAGATGAACCCTTTAATTAAAGGATAAATGTTTCTAAAGTGCACTAATCAACATCGACGCACGACTTAATGCAGGCATTGGAAATCAGTTTCTATTATAAAACAGCTACTTCAAAGCAATAATACAATCCTACATGTACCTTCCTCTCACCTTCCATCTCTCAAGTAATATCCAACGACACACTCTTTTAGCTTTTCAGACACTACTACACGTCTAATCTGTTCTGAAAATGGTTTTTGGATTCTCATTTACTGAAACTTTTCATACTTCACACGATTGTGTCACACTGTTATTGCATTACTGAATAAAGTTCTCATTAGGGATTTATTGCATTCATATAACCGTATTTAGTTATACTACATGTTCTCATTAGGGATATCAACTTTCCATTTGATACATGTTCTTTATACATACTCAACTTTATAGCTATACTACCTTATTACGTGTTGCCCCCAAGAGCGATTGCCTTTGGTAAGACCATTGTGTCAGCATGGAGTATTACACATACTAACTCCAGTTTTATTAAACAGTATGGAGTATTCAGGATTGATCGCTTGGAGTCTCTTTTAACAGAGGTGATTATAATTTTGTGAATACATCTACTTTTCTCTTTTGTTTACAATGTTTTGTTTTGATAAGAGGTTTTGTTTCAGCTTCTTTGCGTTTTGAACACTAGGTTCCTGAGCTCTTTTTTTTTTTTTTTTTTTTTTTTTTTAATTTTTAATTTTTAATCTTCCAGAGGTTTTGACTAATGGGAACTGAATTGATTTTGGTACAACACAACTTGGTGAAAAGCTTGGTATGCATTTTAGTTGCTTACTTTAAGTAGGAAACAGAGTGGTTTTCTTTAATCTAGACAATCAATATTTGTAGTTATTTTGATATGGTCCCTTCTGTAGTTCTGTTACAGGCTCAGTTCAGCTTCCTTGTTGGGCTGAAAGCCCTGTTGACTTTATCCATAAACTTACCTGATTGGCCTTGAGAGTGAGCATGTCTCCAAACATCTGCATGGATGGATTGATCTTATATTTGGGTTCGAATCACTCCATAATGGTGCGAATCACTATGTCTCCAAACATCTGCACTGAAGTATCCAAAGAGAATCTCAATCTTTATATTTTCCCAAATTTGAAGTATGTCGGAATTGAATTGTGGCAGGGAATCCATTATTATTTTCAAAAGAAAAAAAAATGGAATTAAATATTGATTAAGTCTATGCATTTGTATCATATTTGCGGGTCAAATCTGGAAGTTTGTTTGACAATGTCTTCATTTCTGATCACCATGAGTATACTAGGAGCTTGCTGAAGAAACATGGGGCAGGCAAAAGGATGTATGTGGGATTTGTTTTAGGGGATCAATCTATATCTCATGTTTTCAACTTTTCATTACCAAGAAGTAAAGTCGAACCAAACTTAGTATTGACAAATCAATTGTATATTGAAATTGCATGCTGAGAAGACAACTTTTCGAATCAGAAAATGACAGAAGTGGAGGTAATGACGAAAGATAGAGAACTACAAGGGCCAGAAGGACGGATTTGAAAAAAAATTGAAAGATAAATGACCAATTTGGGCATTTTTTCCGTATACTCCTGCACAGTTTAAATTTGCAGGTTATATTCTTGGTAATTGTTTGCTTTTAGAACAACTTTTTAACAGCTTATTATGCCCTCCAATGCACCTTAGGGAGAATGACTACAGTTTCATTGAAGTAATCCCCTGGGACATTCATTGCAATATGCGTCGTCTGACTGTTTTCAGCTATTGAAAAAAATTTCAAACATGTGTGTCGTCTGGCTATTTTCAGCTGTTGAAAAAAAATTCTAACATGTGGCTATGTTGGAACACATCTTTTTATCTCATGGATCAATGATTTAAAATTTACAGTGTTTGTTGAGTTTACTAACTCAATTGCTGAAACTTTTTCATTTTGCACTGTCCCCTGGTACTGTACTGTCTCGTGGTGGACATGGAATTCTTATGCAATGCCTTTAACTTCCCTTTTGTAATCGCTTCCATTAAGATCTGGGGCTATACTTTGGTTCGTACCCGGAATTGGTCTTCTATTTTTTTAGCTCCGTGTTCTAGGTTTATTTTTGGTGATTTTGTTGCTAAGTTTTATTTCCTAGCCTCCTACGCTTTGTACTTCATTCTTTGATATGTAGCTTTTCCTAATTGCCTGATGGCCTCTCATTTTTCTTATGTTTTCCTAATGTTTTCCTAATTGCCTAATTGTCTTCTTCAAATATTGTGAATTTCTTAACGACAATTTAGTTATCCAGTCATGACAGTTGACAAATTATGTGCTTGGATTGTCTGCAGTTTTGTCATTGATGCCCCCTTCCCTACCTTCTTTGTTTTTGTACTTGTGTTGGCATGCAAAATAACTTTCATTAAAATTGTTTAATGATTCATATTGTGCTATCTTCATGTATTATTTACTATGAGACGATCATAAACTGTTGTCTATTTTAAATTGTTGCCCCCAGGTTACTGTTCATATAAAGGGTATAAGAGGATGCTATGAATGCCAACCTAACCCAGCTTCCAAAACTTATCCTCTTTGCACCATCACGAGTACTCAATCAAAGGTAAATAAATTCCTTACATTATCTCTTCTTTGAGTTTGGGATGGGTATGTTCTCATAACTTATTTCTTTCAGTTGTGGTGACCTATATTTTCAAAGTCAGACATACCTTTGGAGTATATGTGCAACTAGGAATTTAAGGTTGAACATTATATCAGTCACTTGGAGTAAAACCATCCAATGCATGTTACAAATTCAACCATGGATTCGTTCTTCTCTTGGATTTATTATTTCTAATAATTTCAACTATTTGTCTCCCTTTTTCTGCTTCTTATATTAGTTTCTTGGATAACAAGACATGATCAACAAAAGCCATCAAAACGTATCAAGGATAGGCCACCCTTGCCACTTGTGTGGTTCTTGTATTGCATGACGGTATCTTCCCTGTATTGCCACTTGTGTGGTTCTTATATTAATTATATTCATTGCCTTACCACTTGTGTGGTTCTTGTATTGCCTGATGGTATCTTCCCTGTTCTATGCAGCTAGATTTTTTTTTCTGCACCTACATAATGAGTATATGTACCCAAAGCCATCAGTAGTGGTGCTAAAATTTTCACTTGGCGAATGATGTTGTCCATGCGTACCGCTTATGTTTTCCCTTTTTAGTCCACTACTTAACTGTCCTTTCCAATTTGCTGCCCAACAATTTTTAAAATGCGTCTCACACTTCTGAATATATAGTAACAGTTAAACTTTCGTTGTGTAGGCCTACTCTTATGTGCATTTCTCTTGTTTCCTTCTTGTACAAATTCCGGCCGGCTCCATTGAGCAGTGTTTTAGTCGTCGGCTTGCAGCCTTTGACACCTTTGTCTCGCCCGAGTATGTGTTCTTCTTTTAAAATTATGTTCCTTGTTTCTTGTGTCTTCTTTTTTGCTTTGTTTTTTTTTTTTAAAAAATAAATTCTTCTTTTCCTTTTGCATTTACTTTCCCATTTCTATTTTTCTCTTTAATTTAATACATTATGATTACAAAATAAGCTCAAACACTTAATCTGTGTCGATGGTATAACAATATATAGTGTTTAACTGAACACTCAGGCTGCTGCTGTTAATGATGCTGGCGGGGTTGTTTGTTTCAGTTGCATGACAGGTCTGTACATGTTCCCATGCCGTTGTCACTAGCCTAGCATATTTCCTGCCTCTACATCATATATTTCAGGTATTCCAGTTGCATATTCACTTCGTTGCTCTTGTGTGCATTTCTTTTGTTAAGAAATTATGGGAATTGTTTGGGTTCCCTCAGCTAGGGTTCATCCCCATATGGTTTGAGTTGTATCGTATTAGACTTTGCAGTATAACTATATTATAGTTTTGGTTTAAAACCACAGGTCTTCATGGGGTTTGGCCGAAATTTCACTACAAAATTATTGCTTTGTTTGTTGTCCCTCTCTGGAAATTGTAGTTTGTACTATCATATAGTGAGACTGTATTTGGTGTGCTGTTGTCTGTCTAATTAATCTTAATTTACGATTTATTACAAAGAAGTTGCCTACACTTATGGTGTTGTTTTTTTTATTAGGTTGTTTAAAGTAGAAATGAAACAGGTTGGAAGGGTATTCTCTATCTTTGGTAGATCTGCCTTCGTCATCTATCCCATCAAACAAAATAAAATAAAATAGGTGTACCAACTTACTCTACAAGAAAGCTTTAGTTTACCGCTGTTGTCTAACGAAGAAGGGACCAAGGTAACAACAGTCAGCAGGTATAAAAATAAGCTTTATTTTGGCCAGTTATTATTTTACTTGTTTTCCAGTGGAGAAGATTCAGTCGTCGCTTTGCTTTTGTTTTATGTTAGATTATAATATTCGTTAATTTTTTTTCTATCTTTCAATCGAATTGGATTTGCTATTTTTAAGCTATTACCTTTTAGTACTCCATACGAGCTTTCTGTTAAATTCTTTATTTCTCTAGGTCCTATTTCGTTTGATGAACAGCTTAGTGACCAAGGTATATTTCGTTTGCGAAAGTGCATTCCTCTACCATTTATTTTTTCGTATAAAATGATAGCAACGTCTAATTGGTGTTTTTTTGTGTTTGTCATTCTCGGGTGTTTATGCTTTTCCAAACAAAGTTTATGTTTCTTTGCTTCTTTTATGTTGATTGTTTATTCTGTACTCTTTATGTGTAGCAAAAGCCAGGTGTCGACCCTTCAAAAATTCCAGGATTGGTAAGTCTTAGTACAGTTTACCTACTATTTTTCATCACCGTTTTGATCTAAAGTTGATAGGTGCACATTCATGTTTTATGCACATTCTCTTAGATCAACTGTTCTGGGTTGCATAATGATAAAGTTTATCATAGTAATTATATTATGTTGGGGTCTCTTTGAAATTGTTCCTTATCTCTTGAATGGACTACCTTTAGACTATGCTGATTCAAAAAAACATCCATATATCTTTGAGGTTCACTTATGCAATTTTTATCTTCATCATTTATTGTTCAGTTTCCTACAATAGCTTTGCCAGTTCTTATATTTCTTCTATGAGCTGATAAACAAATTCAGTGTTTCTATAAACTTATGGTTCCAATTCCATTTTAAGGTTATGAATATCAAGAGTGAATAATGTTTCCTCCAATGCAAGACTCATTGACAAATATATAGGCATATGAATTATCTGTACGCTCTTTAGTATTCCTATAAGCATGCAAATACCATATATTACTTTTATGTGAATAGAAGCAAACACTGTATATTAAAGATTCAGAACCATGTTTTGAGCAATGATATTCACTTTCTTGCTTTTAGGGTGCAAGTGGAGCTGTAAATGTGTAAATGATGTTATGCTGCTCAATATATTCCTTTGTCCAACTAGAATCGTCCTTTTTGATTTTACATACCAGTTCCAGCTGCTTTAATGGTAAGTTAACCATAAAGTTCTTGGTACATATCATTAATGAAACAACCAATTTTGTTTGTTTGTATTTATTTTTGAGTTAATTTTTGCCTGAATTTTAATTACAAGGGATTTTTTGGTTGACCGTGATGTCTTGAATGTATTAGAGGTGTGTGCATTTTTAATTGTTCTATTTCACCTTGTACGACGATTGAAATGTTCTTGATAACTCGGTTCATAAGAAACAACAGTTTACTCATTCTACCATAAGAATCAACAAAAAAAAGGTATATTTGCTCCCCTTGTCTGTGTAGGAAACTACAAACCTCAGTTTTCCCCTTTCAGTTAACATATTGTGGTACTAAACACATTGAATTTCACGTGTCAGGAAACAATTGGTGAACTTTATCAAATAGTTTGTACAATTCTTGATCTCTCGGCAAAGCAAGTAAATCTCTATCCATTGATGATGTATTTTTCATTTAATATTTCTATTGGTTATTAATTTTACAAGCGAGAGTTTTATTTCAGGTATTCATTTGGGATGACTTCAGTCATCAAAAGCATGCATTGATGAATGATATGGAAAAGAACCTTGATGATGCAAATATTCAAATGGATCAGGATGTGCGTGACTATATACTCTAATTCCTTCGTTGTTATTTGAACTCTTCTCTTTCTTATTTATTTGATGTATAAGTATCTTATTTATTTCATCTACCATGAGATCCCTTGTTTTCAATTATTTGTTTATGTGTAGGCATAAATTTTCTTTTTCATGCTATAAGTAATACTCAAAATCTTCATACGAAGTGAGGTTTTTGTCTCAGCTTGACGTTGCTTTTATGTATCCATGCTATTAGCTCATGGTTGTGGTACATGTAACACATGATTAGGTTGTTATGTATTTTTCAGGTGTCCCAAATAAGCATTAAATAGTGTGATCTTTAATGGTCATACTCTTATGACATTAGCTAACAACTAAACCTCTTTGAATGGATATTACTAATATTTATAGGAATAACTATAGTATAAGAAAAACATAAGCACTCAACTAAAAATATTTATTCTTTTCCATGGGCAGTTGCATATTTATAATAGGCTGTGCATCGCACAGCCAAAAATAAATATAGTGTACTATTTAGTATTTACTTTATATAAAAAAAATTGTGTGGTTAATATGTTTGTTTTATTTTATTTGACAATATTTGAGTGGCAATATAAATTAAACATTATTGTAAGTATATTTTTTACATCTAAATGTCATGTGATGAAATACTTTTTATTTTGAAATGAAAAATATCTGATTTTAGATCGTTACTTAATCATCTAGAACGAAATTTTTACTGGAGGATTCGCAATTAATAAATCCTTTTTTCAATGGTTGAAGTGAAGTATTTGCAGTTTTGCACATCCGTAAAGCAGAAAGAAAACAATGATTAAAAATATCTAAGTTTTGGGAGTAACCGAGTAAGCTTAATTAATCCTACTTAGGAGTTAGGAGTAATTATTCTAGAATAAGGCACGTGTGTAGCTCGTGACCTGTCTGTGGAAAGATGCCGGATTCAGTGAAAATCAATGTCCGTACAGATGATGTAATAACGGGGGACCATTCTGGAATCTGACGTCATTCGCTTTGTCCACATATGTTAATGCTGATTAAATTCAAACAAATTTACTACTACCAGGAGTAAGTATCCTTTTACTCTATGCGTTGTTATTTATTGGTCCTCAATGGAACTGTTGTTAGTATATACTCAACCTGTAAATAATAATTAGATTTTTTTAAGGTGAAAATTTTATTATTGGAGTATTGTTTTTCTTTTTTTCCCTCCTATATAATTATTGCTCTTTTTTAAAAAATTCATACCATAATTATTCATATATATATGTAGTACTCTTTTTTTAGTTTTGCTCATACCAGACTTCTTCACTTAATAGAATAACTTATATATACTTTTTCCGTTTTTGTATGAATGAAACATTTCCATAGATATTTCTATTTATTAAGTAAATTTGATTCAATTTTTTAACAGAATTATAGTATGAGATAAAACATAATCAAATGAGATATTGTTAGATTCGTCTAATTGTATAGTTTTAGAATATTAATTCTTTTATAATTTTTAATTTTTATATAATTTAAAATATTAAGCGTTAAAAATATATATTAGACTGCGTAAAACACTAGAATATTACAACATTTTTACCGCGGAGGAAGCATATTTGTTGAACATTCTTTCGCCTCTTTCAAAAGAAAAGTCATACTGTAATTGGCTAACACCTATTCCCAATTTTTTTAAGTAAAAAAACATATGCACAATATGCAATTAAAAATTGTTTTACGAATACGATTTCATACTGTAATTGGGCCAACCTTCCAGTTCTACATTACAAATACGATTTCAGACCATTTCACTTAATACTTCTTTCTCCTCTTATGATTTTATATTTTTTATTTTTTAAATAATTTAAAAATATAGCCGTAGAAAATAACATTTCCTATCTCGCACTCTTATGTGTTATATTATTGGTAATCATTAATTACCAATCCGCATCTCGATTTATTGTAGTAAGACTGTTTGAGAATTAGATGTTAGCTGTTAACTGATTATATGGGTAATAAATTATTAGTTTTGAATCATTTCAACAAATGATTAAATTATTGTATTGTATACATTTAGATATTTTTTTATAATTATTTTAGATAATTATATTGTATAATTTTATAATTTTATAATGATAATTATAATGATATATAATTATAAATATATAATTATAATTATAAAATATAATTATCAAAGTATTGATAATTATATCTAAAATAATTATCAATAATTATAATGATAATTATTTATAATTATTTTATAATTATAATTATATATTATTTTATAAATAATTATCATTATAATCATTATAATGATAATTATAATGATAATTATAATGATATAAATAATTATAATTATAATAATGATTATAATAATATAATTTACAATAATTATAATAATTATAAATAATTATCATTATAATAAATTATAATCATTATATTATTTATAATCATTATAATCATTATAAATAATTTATAATCATTATATTATTTATAATTATAATGATAATTATAATGATAATTATTTATATTATTATTTTATAATAATGATAATTATTTATAATTATAATGATAATTATATATTATTTATAATTATTTATAATTATATATAATAATGATAATTATTTATAATTATAATGATAATTATCTAAAATAATATATATCTAAAATATATATCTAAAATAATTATCAATAATTATAATGATAATTATTTTAGATAATTGTATTATAATTATATCTAAAATTATAAAATATAATTTTATAATGATAATTATAAAAATATAATTATATAATTATCAAATATCTAAATTATTGTATTGTATAATTTTATAAAACGACGTGTGAACGATAGTGTGTGCAAATCAGTGTATAAGCAGCGGAAAGTAATGACACACGATTTAATATAAAATTATTCTTATCAAATATCATTTCACAGGTAAATAATTATTTTACAATAATTATTGATAAATACAATTCTTCTTATCAATTTTCTGCTATATCAAATATAATTATTGTTCTACATAATCAAATTTGCTAACTCACTATTAATTGTTGCTATTTGCATTACTAGGAAAAATACGCTGTTCTACGCACAGCATATTTGTACGTACAGCTGCCCATAGGAAAAGAAGAAACAAGTGTAAGTGAATAAAAGTGAGTTAAAGATAACCAATTGATTTGATAAGTCAAGGTAGCTAATTCCATATTTTATTGATACGAACGGCTATAGTATAGACCAACTAAAGGACAGCCTCTCAGAATCATGGCATGGAAATATGATCAATATTTCTCCACCAAATGAGCTTAATGTTATAGTATGGATGAAAGATTGGAACTTATCTAAAGACTGACAATTTGTGAATAAATTATCTTATGAAAGTGTAGTTTGCATATCTTGCCATTTTTCAGCTTCCTTTGAAAAAAAGAACAGAACATTCCTTGACAATCAACATCATCAACGCAAATATACATCTTCTTCAAGCCAGTATTCATAATTGCGGCGTGAAATGAACAAGAGTTCACAAAAGTTATAGTTTTAGATCACTTACTAATCGGAAAATTGAAGTTGGCAGGAGCTGCTACGAAATGAAATCCTATAATTGGTTCAAAATTCAAACACCTATCAACCCCCAACTATGGTAAATTTCCTCCACCTAAAGAAGATTTCAACTTCTACATAAAACCGTAAAACTCCAAAGACACAATAATAGGGAAAAAATTAAAAGCTGGAAAGGATATTTCCTAATGTGTGTGGCTTGAGAACACTAAAGAAAATATACACATATATATATACTCACACACGGAAAGTTTAGTTGTTCAATGTTATTATTTTGGCCAAAGTTGAATAAAGCGGACCGCCTGTAGTCTAAAGCAAAAGATTTCATGTGCATCAATGTCATGAATGGGACAATGGCATGCCTTTTGGGTTGTGAGAGGCGAGGAGCATCCAATTTCTAAACAAGTACTACTACTATTACCGATTCTCGTGCTTGCCTCAGTTTCTTGGTATGATTTGTATTTAAAATGGATGGTGTGTGTCCGTTCCATAATAATTAATTGATTCAATGATCAAAGAAAGCATAGTTAATAGAGTATTGCCCACAAATTCCTTTCTACAAATTTTAATAAAAAAAAGGAGGTGCAAGCATAACACCAAAATTAAGTTCAGCTCTACCATATCAACCTAGGCAGAACAGAACAGATACAGATATAGGAGAGCTAGGAAAAAATACACATTAAAACAAGTGCAAAGAAAAATACAGTACTAATACTAAGCAGGAGCAAATAGTGGGTATGCCTAGTTCTATTAGTCAAATGCTTGTATAGAAAACTCAATCAATACTCTCAACCATAATTGAAACCAATTCTTATGTAAACAAGAACGCCATATTTTTTTTACTCTCTACCAACATAATTTTAACTAATACTAAGCAGGAGCAAATAATTTTATTATTTTTTTTTAGAAAGAGATTTTGTATCTTAAGCATAAACCAAAAACATGAGCTCAATTCATATACTGATGAGAGGATTAAGAGAAAACCTAATCATTCAGAGAAATTCATAGCATTAGAATGCTGTAGCCCTAACAAATTAAATTGATACCCAACACACAAAGGCAAAATAAATGGAAGCCATACTTCATATAAAAAACGGGAAATGCAAATTAAATCTCTGAAAACCATCTGATATAATCCGACAACACAATAAAGAACAAATCTGCAGGATATTCAAAACGCAAGGTATCTTTAATTCAATTCTCAAAGACGTTCTACTGATTACTACTGAAGGATGAAAATACTCCATACAAAAAAACAAAAGAAATTGTAATAAGCCCACAAGCGTACCTGATCATAACCTTGGGCGTCAGAACTCATAACGCATTGCATATTCGAGAGGCAAGAACCATCGTTAACCTAATAAGCAAAAAAGGAAAGTCAATTCAACGTCGTTTATTAATGTAAAACTCTCAAAAGACGCCACCTTTAGACAACAAAGTAAAGGGAATTTCTGTACAAAACCTCATTTAATATCACACTATATAAAATAAATAGAAGACACCACCTTCTAACAAAGCCTAGAGCAATCCCCAAAAACAGTTAATGAATTCCATCAAGACTTATTCCAATGAACGTGACACTGCTCTGAAGTCTGAGCGTTCTAACCCACCCCATCACGAAAAGACTATCTCCTAATCGATCTATACCTTGGTTAGGGCCCCCTATAATGTACACATCTTCAGTTTCTTTCTAAATTCGCGGATTCGTGCACCTTTTTCCATCTGGCTGGGATGCACTTGAAACATGATTAAAATAAATGAATTGGATGTGGCATTTTTGTACATCATTCAGGATCCGTAGAACTGCAGCCCGGATGTTTATATTGGGCAAGCTTCCATCTGGAAGGGATTCAAGACAAGTCTTCAGAAGTGGTAGAACTCCATGATCCAGAAATAATACAATTAACTACAAGGAAACCAACATCCAAAATAAAAACAAAGATATTGATAATTGCATAACCAACAAAAAAATCCCTATCTCAATCTAATCTAAAACAATGAACTAAAAATACTGAAATCAAACCATGTAAATTGAAATTTCTTTGCCATCTTGCTCTCTCACTATAAAAATTCCAAGTCTGTGATTACAAATTAAAGCACAAAACCAATCACAAAATAATTAAATATGGCACCAAGGAAAGCCCTCTCCTGCATAGAACTTGCCTTGAATTTCAACCCACTGATGATGAAGAGCATGCAGGAATGCACAGAGGGTTTCCATCACCAATAGTACACCAAGTCAACAACTGTTGCTGATACGAAGACGATTATGCCAGTGATAAGAATAAATAAATTCTGGGAAGTGCAGCACCAGAATCACACACAAATTGTACATGATATTACCACGCTGAGCCAAGATACACTAGAAAAGAAGAGGGAGGACCCTTACCCCCGGGCAAGAAGAAGGACCTTATGGTAAAATACAGTAGATAACTCCGAGTGCGCGAGGCTGCACAAAACAAAAGGAGGGGAAGCGCAATCCCATGGTTCTATCAGTTGACATATATATGGTTGATCAGCAATTTGGACAATTTAAGAGATACCCCCTCTGTCCCTTTTGTTATCTTAATGTCTTTTTCCTTAACATTATCAATTTAAACCAAACAATATCATTTCCCTCAACATTATGTATTCCTCCTTAAAATCTTTGAAACGTAGTCGAAAGAAATTATTGGAGAAAGAAAATAGATCTCTAAAAAATTTCCCAAAAAGACTACGAAACACTACATTTTCATATTATGAAGCGTCAATAATAAACAATGTCAGGCACATGACAACTGCCCATGGAAAAAATGAACTGTCGAATAAGGTTACCTCCAATAAAGAGAAAATGATATACATAAGAGCATCCATCGACAGTCAGCCAAAACACAAGTCTTGAATATCTAAATTTATAAGTTAAAGATATAGACTAAAGATAGTACCTCAAGTTTGAATGCATTTTTTTTTTCAATAATTACCACTTTAAGCACACACAAGTCTTGAAAATCTAAATTTATAAGTTAAAAATATAGACTAAAGATAGTACCCTAAGTTTGAAGACACTTTTTTTTTTCCCAAGTAATTAACACTTTAAGCACATTAACTGGATTCAGTAATTAACACTTCAATCACATTAACACCATTGGTTAAAAACTTATAAAAGTCGTTCCTGGATGATCAAACTCTTATTGCAAAGATAATCGCAAATTCTCAACACCTATATTCAGAACATACACATCCAATTTAACTTTTGTGGAGAGAAATTATGGATGGACTTGAAGATAGACAACAGAGTTGCTGCATAATTATTACCTTCAACTCCAAACCATACCTTGTGTTCTATTCTTAAAATCGTGAAATTCTGCTCTGCTTGCTCAATCTGAAAGGTCTATTTTATCTCATCATTCTATAAATTCATAAAAACTAAAGTAATTAATTGCATGTTCAAGTATCTATGTAAAATCCATATAGTTGAAAATCATATGAATGTATACAATAAGCACGGGAGGCTTTACCTTTTCTACCAAAGTATTTGAGCAGCTTCCGGTGATTGTGTGTGAAGAATGTGCGCTCATGAATAGTAGTAGCAGCATTCCCCTAACAGATTCCAGAATACAAGCCTTGTAAGTTGTAACCTAAAGTCCAGAATACAATCCTTGTAAACTAAAGAGTAGCAGCATGCACGCATAAAATAAAACAAAATCATACTCAGGGCGGATCATGATAATTTCGTTAGATGCATTTACTCAAAACATCAGATAAATTCTACTTTATTCAGAACCGATGTCCTACTTTATTCAGATAGATTCTACTCAAAGTTTCACTAAATTAACTTTTGAAGGTATTCGATTACGTGCAGAGGGAGACGAAACTCATCCACGTTCCAACTGCAATCACATAATACCAGTTAGTACCGACATCCTTTTTCTAGGGAAACATAAAAGTACAAACAAATGACTGCGGTGAATGTTGTATAGGATTGGATATTCTGTTTTCCTAAACGCTATATGGAACATAACCCATACCAAATGAAAGATAGGCAGATAAATTTACTCTACACCCCACCATATACTCCATTAAAATATTGCTATTGATCAAGATTGTTTCGATTTTAAAGGGGCATTTCATCAAACATCTTGTAGGCATATAGCGAGCAATATAAAATTGATACCGACACTATCACTCTAAATCAACCCATTACTGAATTGCACAAAGTCTCTCATTAACTAAGTAATGAATATGCTACTCAGCAGAATAATTAATCCACTCAAAATAGACTATGCAGCAACAATGAAAAAAATAACCATCCTGACAGATATAGGCTACAAGTGGAATCTTAGTTGCCTTCAAGGGAATTCAAATAAACTTTCTGAATAATACTTTTTGTATTTATTTATTTTAACCTGTTGTAGTAATAGGTAAGGCACAGGAAACAGAGAGCTGGGACCTAATAAAGAGTAATTGCTGAGTCAATCACTAAACAACCGGAGCTGAATAATACATTTAACAGACTTTTTTGGATTTCTTTGCTTATGAAGACAGAAAACATAGAGCAACAACTACAAGGTAATAATAAAGTGAAATAAGAGAACCAACATATATCAAACTCACTATGGCACTTCTTTAAAATTTAAGATCAATAAAATCTACCTTCATGAATCCATCTGTATAGCCCTGCATTGTTTCCGTAGGGATGTTTTGAATTGATGAATTGAATGAGGGGGCAGATGGTAAAGATGAGCTTGATGAAGAACATTTGGCACCACTATTCCTTTCTCTGCACCTTGAACTTCTTTTTCCATCCAGAATATCAGAACCACTGCTTTGGTCTTTAGAGACAGCAATTGAACCATATTGTCCCATTTTAGGATCAACATAATCTACTGTCTTCCTCGTCAATGGAATTAGATTTTATTCTAAGAAAGAAGAAACTTTACAAAAAGTAAACATTTCCACAGTTCAGACAATGAAATTCCAGGCCAAAAAAGCCTGGCAGTGGAATTGATCCTTTCACACATTTAATTTCTTTCCTTCAAAGATAGGCATCGATATATAACTACCAACACCATTACTGATAAAAATGAACAGCTAAGAGACCATAAGAAAACCATCCAATCAATGAAAACATGTGGATTAAGGTTTAAACACCGAATATGTTTGGATCCAATAAGTATACACTAATGTGCAAACAAAATACGATGTCATCAATGTATTATTTATAGTGCAAAGTAGAAGTTGTTACAATGTGGAAACCAGTCGGCCTCCAAGCTTCAAGGCTCAAAACCTATCACAAAATAATTTTATTCTTATCTTGCAGATTTTCTTCCAAATAATCATGCAAACACCATTCATTTGCAGCCATAATTTTCCAGATAAAGGTTATGAAGAAAACAAAAAAGAAACTTTCAGGGAAAACATGCATGATAATGGTGGCACCCAGATAAGTAAAGCCCATGTAGAACTACTCATACAAATAAGTTAACAACAAACCTCCACTGGAATTAATCTTTCAGCTTCTTGAGCTGAAGCTTCCCTGGTCAGCTGCTCCAAGACATTCCCAAGAACCTTAAAAGTAGTCAAAACCGCCGTTCTTTTGTCTCTTGTACTCTTAAGTCTAACAAGAATAAAAGGGAGCATCAGAAAATTAAATGAGTTATGCAGAATCTTAATGGCAGAAGACAATAAAACTGAGAAAAAATGCACAATGTTCCCTTATTTGGACTGAGAATTGGTTAAAGACTTGAAAACCCTACAGAGATTCTTATTGAGGCAAAGGAAAAAGGACTGAGCTTATGAACGTACTCTTCCAAGTTACTACCAAAATCATCAGGAAACAAAAACTCCCACTCATCAGCTAGTAGCTGATCCACATTATTCTTTTCTCTGAATAATGTGTAGAACTCCCGTAAGCGAGTAATATCCTGGCTTCCATCTATGTCTCCGCCGAACGCCTCTGCAAATTCCTGTTGCTGAATATTTCATTAAGTGCCAAAAGGAAGCGTATATATTCCCTCAACAAAAAATAGATATAAACGAATGGGGCACAAGTACTACAAACAAAAGTGCAAAACAATAAGAGGACCTATGTGGTATAGAAAACATAAGGCACCAACAAAAAGGAACAATCTTGATAAAATTCAAATGAGCAAGTGAACTATTGCTTGAGCAACTTCGAAAGGCAATACCTCAATAACTTCCTTCAAGCGAGCCTTAAACTCCAAATATGCATGTTTATCCGTAAGACTATCGGGATCCACATTTTCAAACACTGAATATGCATGTTCAACTACTGCAAGGAAAAAATCAAGAAAGCGCAAAGTAAGGATAGGATAGCCATATTAAACAAAGCAACCTGCTAAACAAAGCCACCAACCCACACACACACACAAGAAACAAGAAAGGCAACAAGCACCTGCTAAAGATTCACGGATAAACAATATTAGTGAAAGTTTCCTTGTATATTAAGAAAGGCAACTTTCCTTGTATAGCTGTTTGATCAAGAGCAGCAGTTACTACAGCCAAATTTTGCAAAAATTCATCAGTTGTTGATTTTTCACCACCAATACTTCTGTCACTGCTTTTAAAAATAGTGTAGGTACTTTAAAGAGATCGGCTACATAAGCAACATCAGCTCCCTGACACATAGGAATAACAAGATGAGTAACGACGACAAAGTTAAAGAAAGTTTTAATAAAGACCAATTAGTTAATTTCCTCAGAAATAGAAGTCTACCTCCATATCTTTGACAGTAGCATCATTAGCATGGATTGCTGCTTCATCCTGTGGGGGTAATATCCAGAGAATCACCAGTTGACAATTTGCAAACCTACCTCAGCTACACGACGTTAAGCCTCAGTATACAAATATGTCGTCACATGAATGTTAGTATTAATTAAATATTGCACACATTTACAACATCATACTCAAGTACGGATAACCATATATAGTTGAGGAAGAAATGTCCAAACATGGGTTAGCCTTTAATATTTGCTTCATATTTTGAATGCTGTTGAGTGTTGAGATTAAAATTGAAGCTCATATCTGCAAAAAATTGCTATAGTGACCTTCAAGTTCAGCTCTTTTGCAAGGTTTGGGGTGGAGAATGGTTGGCGAGCACCAACACCATACATGTGAAATCCCTGTAAATCAAACAAAAAAAATTCATGAATACTGACTCTGCAATTACAGACCTCTATGTAATGAAGGTTCTGCCGACATCATATTATCCAAGTTGAAATGGAGCCCATATGAGACTTGCATCCCAATATCATGATCACGGGAAATCCAACATATTAGTGAACTTAATATAATTTGTAGCAATAATCTGAATCAAATATAAGGAAAGTTGTTCTTGTGCCCTACTGCCCTTTCAAAAATAAAAAAGGTGATTGGTTAAAAAATTGAAAAGCAGCAAAGTACTCACAAGAATCGGAATTCTTCTGTCATGAAAAGCAACACCAGAAACAAGAAACACATCACCTATTGAAGCACCCTTTGCCTGTAAAATACAGAAAATTTTAAGGATGATTTATTTAAAATAGAAGAAGAAACGAATCATGGTGCTAGCAATCATAACAGCTTGAATCCTCCAGCAGTTCCTGCATTTATGATGAGGTCCGGCTGCAATGCTTGTATGGAACCAAAAGTCAGAAGAGCTGCAGACATTGTACCAAGGCTATCAACCCCTGATAAATATATCACTCACCAACTCAATAACTGAATATTAAAGACTGGAGATGATATCATGTGCAAACTTCGAATACTACTACAATTAAAATAGTTTACTTCAAACTCAAAATTTATTGAAGGAAATTCTAGTTTTTAAGCTAATGATGTTTAAAAATTCTTAAAATTTTGAAGTGATGTTTAGGCATTATATGCTCCAAAATGATGTTTAAGCTAATGATGTTTAAAAATTCTAGTGTTTAAGCTAATGATAGTTGAAGCATCATGAAGAATTGTGCGTATTTAAAATTTTCTACATCATTTTAAAATGCAATATATATAATGCCTAAAATTCTAGTCAAGTATAGCTATATTCAAAAGATGTGGTTCGTTGTGTCTCTCTATTTTTGATTGTCATCAATAAATTTACAATATATATAAGGCCTTATTTAATTAGCTAATGCATCAATCAACATTCAGAAAAAAGGAAGAATTATGGAAGTATGGGACATACACTGCAATACTAGCAGCTGTAAATGTTAAAGAGTCTGGGGTGTGTAGGCCATCATAATTAAATACGTGCCTGAAGAGAGAGTATAAGATGAAAAATAATATTCCAAGTGTTAGTGAGTCTAAGGCATTTTGGGTTTGAGCAAGCCAATTGAGATTATTGTACACCTTTATAACTCCATCACGAGCGAGGAAAATTTAACTAAAGAAAGACCATACGGAACACTATTGATAAAGTTTAAAGATCAATATTTAAAAAGAGTGATTGCCATTGATGGTTTTATCAAAATGCAAGAACATAACCTTCATCTGGTCCCATTTTGTGGTAGGAGTAATGACACATTTTTCAGAACCAGCATCCTGTTGAAATGATCTGCCAACTTGTATTCATATGATTATCAGTTGCATGCCCAGGGTATTTGGTATGTAGAACAAACCTACAAACCTTCTAATTTTATTGGTCTGTGAAACAGGGAAAAATAAATTTGATCAACAGGATAATTATTAGGATTTGTCTGATCAAAAATAAAACTATATGACTAAAAGCACAAACCTGTCCATCAAATAAAATTATCATTTGGTCACCCTGTACAGCCCAAGTAAATCGTCACTCAAGATTTTTTCACATCCGAAATATACGAAAACATGAGAGATAGTAGTTAAACAAAGTCTAAGTTCAATGTAATAATTGATACCTGTAGTACAAGTTCGTCCTAATTCAGTCCATATGTCCTGCACAATGAATCAAAAAAGTAAATAAATTATTGGCTGACAAGTTAGCACTTAGCATCATTAACATGGCAAAGATGGGGATATAAAATGGCTATTCTTGATTACACTCACACAACACAATACAAAACAAAATTAGAAAGAGAAATTCAATATGTTTTGGATGTTTCTTCTGTCACCTATAAGTAATCAGCGGAGCACAATAGAATGACGTGTACCAAAATGTCAAACCCCAAGGGAAATGCAAGGGAAATGGAAACCATATAAGCTCTCCTCTTTACAGAAGAGAAGAACAGTAAAAGCATGCAATCATACACCGGTGAAATCTTTCATTGGTTAGAAAAGCAGTTAAGTTGTTTGCATTTAGAATCTAGGACTCTGCATTGCACATTGCATGAAGAACCCTGTAATAAAGCTTCATTGCTTCCATTCGACGTTGTTCAGTATGATTCAGTATGATTCAATCACCAACTATCTAAGATACTATAATCTATAATAACATTAAAGCCAAAGAAACTTTTAGTGCATTACTCACTTGCTCAAAAGGGTGAAGTGCATATAGTTGGTCTGTGATTCCTTTGCCTGTGTACAAGGAATTAAAATTTAAAATACCAATACAAGACAAAAGATGTTAAAGAAATAGTTACATATTGTTGAATGACAGAAGACATCAAACAATGGAAGTACCTCAAGTCTCTTCTCCCAGTCAACACCACAGATGCTACTCAAAATAGACCCAACCTTCATCAGAAATTGATGAAGTTCTTTATAAAAATCAGAAAGGCTGCGCAAAAGGGAAAATTCCTCATGATCCATAAACCAATATTATATAACAGGTCTTAAACCAATTCAAGGGAGAAAAAGATACTGAGCCTTGCAGCTCGCAGAATCTGGCATAGAGTGAGTTCTTTTTCTCAGGGGCCACCATTCTCATTGAGTTGTCTTATAGAGTAGAGAACAAAAGCAAACCAATATTGCTTTAAAATGAAATACCTTTGGAATCCCATTCCGTGAGCATGGAACATATATATGGCAGACCATTCAACAATGTGGCAAAACAAACAACTTGATAGTATTATATTGTAGATAAATAAATTTGATGGAGAACAAGCAACTTAAAAATGTTAACTCAGTCCCATCTAGCAGAAATTGAAAAGTATCAGATCTGACCTGCCAATATCTTTGCAGCTTCCAAGCCCATGAATATACCACAAACACTGAACAAAGTTCTTTCCAGTCCTCCGGCTGAATTATGTCAGCTAAGGAGACCTACAAATTCAAAACATCAGTCCTTAGTCTAGAGAAATATTGTCAATATTTTAACAAATGTATATATACCAAAAAGTAAACTTCGATGGGGCCATGGCCAAAGAATTGCCAGGGTCGGCAACTGGAACTGTAGATGATGAAAAGAAAAGTACTGATTCCTTAATTGGGAATATATTTTTTAATATAGTAGTACACATTATTTTACAAAGCACAATTCATACAAACACTTGGAATGAAAAACAGAGACGGCAAAGCCCATAAAGAACACAACACATGATGAAAAAAAATGTAACAATGAAACCCAAAATGGAAACCCGAAAAGCGAGAAAAAAAGCCTTAAAAGAACAAGGACTAAAGCTATTTGATATGCATATATACGACAAGCTATAAATATGTATAAAAGTAAAACATATAAAAACTTCTGAAAAGAAAGATTAAAGCCTTTTTAATATACAAAAGTTAACTACAAACACATTTAAGACCTAATGCAACCATTTTCAGTAGATGAAGAATGCTGAGAATGACAATGTTTGTATCTTTTTTTGTATACAACAGAAACCAAAAAAATATGTAAACAGAAAGTAACCATAAAAAAACCCTAAAAATAAATAGGAACAAGAAAATTACCAACAAACAAATATAGCAATGCAGCACAGGAAAATAGTTGAAATCATTAAAGCTTCTTTTTAATAACCAAATGATTATAGCTTTTATATGAAAGTAAGTTAGCTACAAAATCATTGAAACCTAAAGCAACCATTCCCAGTGATAAGGACTGTTGAAAGTAAGTATATTTGTAGCTCTTTTGTATACAAAGGATAACAGCAAAACATTCAACAACAAAAAAAGTAACCATCTTTAATTCATAAATATAACCAAATACGAATTGCAAAATAACAAGAAGGTTAAACTAAATCATCCAATTTAGTAGTTAATCAACGACAATTATTCGGAGACAGTACAACATCCCAGAATTCTATTTGTGCTGTACGCACCTACACAATTTCAATATTATAGTGTTTCTTACCAAAAAATATTTATAGTGGTTTTTGTACGCACCTTCTTATGTTATGAGCTTCATCTTTATTCGAAACAAGAATATCTTCTAGAGTCAAAAGAAGAGTCAGCTGGATGTACGAAATATCAGATTCAGTCTGAGAAGATCCAGATGAAGCTACAGAAGCTTTATCATGATCTGCTGCTTTACTTTTGTTTGTCCCCTTTTATGAATCTTGAAATCTGAGTTTCTGTGTGCGCGTCGTTGGTGTGAAGTCGTAACAACGTAAAAATAACAAAAATAAAGAACGCAGCGTTTGTTAACCCAGTTCGGTCTCACGACCTACGTCTGGGGGATACCAATCCAGGCGACTTCAACTAACTATGAAAAACCCAAACCAATACAGACTCAATCTATCTTGCACCCAACATCAAACTCTAAACACTCTAGAACCCTTTCTAGAAGAACAACTCGTAGTCAGCTCTCTGTGTCAACTACAGCTGCAGGATATCCAATCCTATTTGATGTAAACAAGATACAATTGATCTCTTACCGATCTTGAACGTTTACCATAGCATCGCTGGATTTTCCTTCATCAACCATGAATTAATCTTCCATGCAATCTTCAAATAGATCAATCAAGTCTCTTCAAGAACCATGTAGAACATGAAACCCTCAATGATAAAAGATATAAACCATGTAATCTTGATCACTCAAGGTTTCCTAAAATCTGTAAAATATATCTCTGAAATCCCTTACTCAAAACTCTCAAGAATGTAATCTCTAAAATCAAGTTTGCAATCAACTAATCTCTCAATCTCATCAATGTATCAATCTTATCAAAACTAAAACCATCTAGAACTCTCAAGGACTCATGCACATATATATAGGAGAGTAAAATTCGTAATCAGCTGAAAATAACTCTTCCAATCAGTTAACATCAGCCAAAAATAACTGTCATAATAACTTCCATAAATCTGTTCAGTTTTTGTCGTCCTTGGGTCGTTCCAACTACGTTCTGACGACACTGTTCATCTGCACAAAAAGCTTAGTGTGCTAACAATCTCCCCCTCTTTTTGTGTAGATGATGATCCCATCAACAGTGTCTCAATCATTAAAAAAGTGTTAGTAACACAATCAAAAATCACAGTAAGATATATCGATAAATCAATCAGTAGTTGTCATGTAGCTGTAACATTCTGAAATCAATTTCAGTAAGTTTCACAAAGCAAAATGATCAGGCAGTAGATAATCTGTTGTTGTAACCATCAGAGAATTTCATCAGAATGTAAATTCACAATGGAAATCCACATTACCAAAATTACCATTACCAAACATATAGGCCAAGCTTTTCCAAACTCCCCCTCAACATTAAGTTCGTGATAGACACCTTTATATCTCCCCCTTGATGGGAGCTTCATCAAACACATGAGCGTCGATCATTGAAATAACCTAAAACCTCCTTAATAACAAGCAATAAAAAAATTCGTTAGTTCAAAAATATATCAATGCAAAAGAAATCATTTTACCCATATTTGAACTGAGTCGGGAAGCATTTTTGGTTGGCAAATTGTTCTATGTAGGGTGTTGCTGGTATGTAGTAACAACAGCACATGGTGGCAGAATTTTCTTCTTTGGAATCCATACTCTTTGTATTCTGATCCTTTTTCGCAGTTCTTGTGATGGCCAGACAACAGGTCGACCATTCATTAAGTCTCTTACTATTCTGATGCATGTGTCAGCAGTGTGTCCTGGTAACTGACAATAAGTGCAGTCACTGCGTTGTTTGAACGACATTCTGACTTTCTGAACAATAGATTCTGTTGTAGCTGCTGTAGCCAAGTAACCCCCACTTACAAATGTTCTTTTTGCAGTAGATGATTGACTTTTATATCCAATCCCTGTCATATCTTTGGAACTCTTTCCAATAGAAAGTACTTCATCCAATTTGCCCTTGCTTTTAACCATCTTCTCTAAATCAGCAATCCGTGTATTCAAATCATTCATCTCCGTCTGAAAAGATTCCTTTTCCTTAGTCAGTGTGGTGATCTGAAGATTGAGTTCAACATTTTCATCCTTCAGGGCTTTCAGATCTTCAAGAGCTTTGGCTTTTACAACTTCTTCTCTGTCATATGCGATCCAGGCGTCAGCAAGTTGTCCTAACAACTTCTTGTTCTCTTGTAGGGCTGTTTCATACTCTATTCTCAGCTCATCATAGTCGTCAGCCAGTTGTTCAAACTCATCATCACTGTCACCTGTATCAGAAACAACTTTATTAGTAGGAAAATGAATTGACTCAGAGTTACCATTTGTAGGATTGGCATCTCTTAGAGTGAATGCAATGACATCTTCATTTTCACTTCTGTGGTCATCCGTCGTTTCTCCGTCGTCATAATGACTGAGTGTCGCTTGAAGTTCATTTCTACTGTTATCTCTTTGTTTCAGGTTCTTGCACTGAAGATTGTCCGTCGTTTGAACATCGTCAGAACTACGTTTCTGGATCTTTCCTTCATTGAATTGCATTGTCCTTCTTTCTTGAAGCATTCTAACCACTTCCTTGGTTATGTAGAATATCTCATCTTCAGAAATGTCTTCAAACTTTTCAGCAACATTCAACGTGATGCTCTTTGCATCTTCTTGAAGAGCCATTCGATGGGTTTTCATCCTTTTCTTTGATGCGCCTTTTCTCTTCATTTTCAAGATTCTGGATCTCCTCAATTGTGTTTGAGGGCAGGCTCTAATACCAATTGTTTGTCCCCTTTTATGAATCTTGAAATCTGAGTTTCTGTGTGCGCGTCGTTGGTGTGAAGTCGTAACAACGTAAAAATAACAAAAATAAAGAACGCAGCGTTTGTTAACCCAGTTCGGTCTCACGACCTACGTCTGGGGGATACCAATCCAGGCGACTTCAACTAACTATGAAAAACCCAAACCAATACAGACTCAATCTATCTTGCACCCAACATCAAACTCTAAACACTCTAGAACCCTTTCTAGAAGAACAACTCGTAGTCAGCTCTCTGTGTCAACTACAGCTGCAGGATATCCAATCCTATTTGATGTAAACAAGATACAATTGATCTCTTACCGATCTTGAACGTTTACCATAGCATCGCTGGATTTTCCTTCATCAACCATGAATTAATCTTCCATGCAATCTTCAAATAGATCAATCAAGTCTCTTCAAGAACCATGTAGAACATGAAACCCTCAATGATAAAAGATATAAACCATGTAATCTTGATCACTCAAGGTTTCCTAAAATCTGTAAAATATATCTCTGAAATCCCTTACTCAAAACTCTCAAGAATGTAATCTCTAAAATCAAGTTTGCAATCAACTAATCTCTCAATCTCATCAATGTATCAATCTTATCAAAACTAAAACCATCTAGAACTCTCAAGGACTCATGCACATATATATAGGAGAGTAAAATTCGTAATCAGCTGAAAATAACTCTTCCAATCAGTTAACATCAGCCAAAAATAACTGTCATAATAACTTCCATAAATCTGTTCAGTTTTTGTCGTCCTTGGGTCGTTCCAACTACGTTCTGACGACACTGTTCATCTGCACAAAAAGCTTAGTGTGCTAACAACTTTTCCACTCATTATTGTTAACAATCACATGGAGCAGCTTAAATAAAGGACCAACAAGGGAAACTCTGCAAAAATATGATAAGTGACCCTCAGTTTAAATAAATGACAAATGAGAAATCAAAATATTGTTAGTGGTGTGATGCCTGCAGAGCACAACTCCTAGGCCATGTTTAGCAGGTAGATTAAATTATATAAATTACTGTGTTCAACCTAATCACACATTACTTGATAGGAATAAAGCACTTGTTAAGGAGCTAGTTTATGTGATAATTAATCCTAACTAAAAATGAGATCCAAATAATCCTATTCCTATGTTACCCGCCAACTATGTTTTTCTTCATCAGCAGCACATCAATAAAAGCAATCATAGGTTTTACTTAAGTAGAGTGTTTTCACCACCATTGATAAATTTCTATATTACTTAACAACATGCAAGAAGAAAATTTTATATTTGATATTTAAGTATTACTTTTATTGTATTGTATATAGAGGTTTCAATACTTCTATAAATCCAAAACAACTAATCATTGTATACATTTGCTAGGAGTACCAGTGCTTTTTAGAAACATTTTTCCTAGACATGACTGATTTGTGAGCATAGCTAGAATTGTATGAGAATGACTATCACGGCTGAAAATCCGGCTATTTATTTGATCGTAATTATTAAAATTTATTACTATAATTCTAAAAAACATCATTCCCATTTACTTGAAAATCATATGCACATTGTACTGTGAATGAGATTTGAACCAAGTGGTCATATTCCATGCTGTTGATCACAGATAATACTGAAATCTTGTGTTAAGCGCGTAGTCGAGCGGTGGTTAAAACGACGTGTGAACGATAGTGTGTGCAAATCAGTGTATAAGCAGCGGAAAGTAATGACACACGATTTAATATAAAATTATTCTTATCAAAATATCATTGTATTTTATAGATAGATATATTTATAAAATAATTATAAAAATAATTATTGTATATAATTATATCTAAAAATAATTATCATTATAATTATAATGATAAAATATATATATTTTTATAATTATATCAAAGTATTGTATTATATATAATTATAATATATATATATCTAAAATAATTATCTAAAATAGTTTTATAATTATCATTATAAATATATATAATTATATTTTATAATTTTAGATATATTTATAAAATAATTATATATATCTAAAATAATTATACAATACAATTATATAAATACAATATATATAATTGTATTTATCAATAATTATATGGGTTTATATTTCACTTGAATCCCCAAAACCTCACGGATGAAATAAATGATGCCAAAGCATTGGGTTGCCACTGAGAAAGTCTTTGTTAGCTGCAAGATTTTATGTAGATATGAAGTTTGTATAAGTAATGATGTTGAATTTTTAGTCATTTATCCTTTCCATTATCTGAAAACTTATTTATTCCAATGAGAAGCAACTGGAATATTAAAGCCACACATGATACATGAAATTGTACGACCTCTTTTCACCTGCAGATTGTGACAGTGGGTGACCTGCGACCAGAACCTGTATTTTGGCATGAAGATTCTGGAAGGAGGCCACCTAATAATGGAAGGTATGCGCGCGCGCACACACACTACCTTTTTATCTGGTTGATATATCGATGCATGATTACTGTGCCATGTATCAGATTATTTCATAACGTGCCCATTGACTTCAATTCATAGGTCTCTTGTGAGGAACAATCTCAATGTAATTAAAGGGGCCATCTCTGGTCGACAGCTTGGAGAAGCTGCACATCGCCTTGTAGTGAATAGCCTACAATCCAGGGGAGATAAAAATGGTCATAGTGGCAAAATTTATCCTCCCTATCCTCCTCGAGAAGTTGGATATGATATCCACCCGGCTCACCAAAATCTTGCATACCGCGGTGGAGAACCTACATTGGTGCAAGTTGTAAGCTATTCCGTCCATAGACCTCCACAATCCTCAAGTTACAGACCACCACACCCTCCACCTACTCATAACAATTCATATGATAAATTCCAAAATCCCCCCAACAATCCAAACAATAGGTTTGCCCCTCCTGTTAGGGATTACCCCCGTCAAGCATCCCATGCTCGTGCTCAAGGTCCACCACTGTATGGACATGGCTATCCCCCGTATCCCCCAGTCAATGGGGGTGGACCTGCAGTTGTCCCGGGCGTTCATTACCATCAGCAGCATACTGGATACAGGAATTCAGAGGCTAGTCGATCATATGGTGGTGGCTACAATCATGGACACCCTATTAATCCGAATTCTGGCAGCAGATACCACCACCGTCGTCAATCAGGCAATGCATTCTCAGCCTTGGGTCGAGGGGGAGGGGGCAGAAGGCAGAGCAATAACTATAAGAGATAAGATCCCATTCTGGCAATGCTTTTGTTAGTGGCACACTTGTTTTACATTGTAGATTAGATTGAACTTCCCTCAACGGACATATTGAGTACAAAGGCGCGCAGCGCAAGCCTGACATCTGCAACAAATTTGATTGGTTATTTTATTTTATTTTATTTTTATTTCTATGTTATTTAGCCCAAACCCTCTGTTACTTTGGAATATGTTGTCCCAAAATTCAATTTTCCCTGATTATTAGTTCTCTTACGTTATTTTCTTACCTGTTTTTCCCCTTAGTTGAGCAATACATGGGAAATGGGAATGCTGTTTAGTGTTGTTCAATGTAGTTTTGCAGGAAAAATCAAGTTTGGCACTTTTGGGGATATTTCTTCTAGTTGCAGAAATGGTTGTGTACGAAGTGGACAAAAAGAATAATGGAGCTGTGGGGGCAATAGAAGTCAATAAAATGAACATGTGATCCATCTTCTCTTCCTTTTTGTGTGTGTACCAACAACCAGAGGTTTCTGCTAGAAGAAAGCTCTGGGAAGAAGACAAAATCAAATGTGGCTATGGGTTCAGAATTCAATGGGTGTGGGATACCACACCATGTTGATAGTTATCTGTAATATATGATGCCCTTCTGTGCCAAAAGTGAGACATGGAGTATGAACTTGATAGAACCCATCCTCCAACCGTGTGCCTGCACATGCAAATCTTACACTAATGATGCCCCTTTGTTTTCCTTTTTTATATGATTCATATTCAATTCGAGTTCATTGAAACATTCTTGCCATATGCATACTACATTTCAGCATTTTTCCTGATTGTCTTCTTGCTCCTTTGATCATTCATTGCTTCGAAAAATTATTTATGTTAGCGCATGGTATGTTTTTTTTTTTTTTTTTTTTTTTTGCGAAACAGCCTATACAGGCTAGGAAAGAGGTGGTGGGAGCTCATGCTACACAAATTACTTAGCGCATGGTATTTGGTAAACACAAATTTTGAAAATTATTTTCCAAGTACTCCCTAAATGTTGAGTTCTGAGGGGTCATTTACTTCACTTTTGAATTGGTGAATGAGAATGAGAAAGTGAAATGGAGATTGATGAGCAGAGAATTGAGGACTGTAAAAAAACATTAATTCACCCTATTATTCTTTATGTCCTTATCGATCTCCATTCTCATTTACCAATTCAATTTTTATCCTCTCACCCACACACTATCATTATACTGACGACTTCAATGGGTGAATTTCTGGCTTCTTTATTGGGAATTAAATACCATGTAGATTTGAATAGTGAGTACTTATAAGAAAATTCAGGTTGCAAGAAATTTGAGCCATTAATAGGTCACTTTGTTACATCATGGTCTGACAAAAGTAGTAAAACATGAATGTGTGAGGAAAATATATTCATGGATTTCAAATGGTCAAAGAATGGAGGTATAATCTAGACAAAAGGATGCATACAACATACTCCCTCCGTTTTTTTTTTAACTTCACCCATCCTGCACTGCACGCAATCCAATGCACATTTTCAATCATCAATATCTCATATTACATATAAATAAAATTTATAAAAGTTTGATATTATAAAACTACATGATTAGACGAATCCAACAAGATCTTACTTGACTATGTTTTATCTTATATAACTATATGAAAAAGTTGAATTAAAGTTACTCAATGAATAGTATCTACTATGCTAATGGTGAACTTAAAAAAAACGGAGGGAGTAATAAGGTTCACATGTAGTGGATCAACAACTACAGTCAATTGGGATGTAATATATTCACATTAAAGTATATATAAAAAGGGAAAAAAAGAAAAGAAAAAAAAAGAACTCTTTGACAAGATCGTGGCCCTGTTTGGTAAATAAGTTAAATGAAATTAATTTATTCTAGTTAATGTAAGAAAAATTAACTTAAAATAGTATTCAATCAACTCTTTTTGAAACCGCTGCAAATAGTAGTATTTTGGAATTAGCTTATTCTAAGCAAAAAAATTTGCCTCAAAACTTCCAAACAGCTAATTTTAACTGATTTATTACTCAAATTACTCACATAATCAGTTAACAGCTAAAATTAATTCCCAAACATGCCCTGTATGTTGGCACTGAATTAATGAATGTTGATTGCTTCAACTTTCAAAGAATCGAATTGTTATTTGTTAATATCCTACTGCACACAATTGTATAAAACACACAATCTCATACTATAACATTGAATTCATCAAAAGAAAAAAGAAAAAGAAACAAAGTTGAAGACTACTGGAAAAACAAAAATAAATAAATAAATACTAAAATTAATGAAAAAAGTACTACCAACATGGAATGGGACACGGCAGAAATCACAGAATTGATGGAGGCAAGAAAGACCTGTGGGTAAAAGACACAGATACTCCCACGTGCACCCTCTTATCCTATATCTCCTAACTGCCCCCACCCCTCATATCATTAAATTATAATTTCAAATTTTGCCAACGTTAATTAAAGTTTATTATTTTTTTCTTGAATAAAACCTTTACATACATTATACATACACAATTACTGATATCCTCCTTTGAAGTGCTTACATATATACAAACATGTGTGTGAATTAAATTGATCAAGCTAATTAAGACTGTCAAAAGAACAATGACATACCGACAATTAATTGGGTTCCATGCTTATATACTCCATTGTAACCCTTAAATACATCCGTACATCGAAAGATTACTGGACTCAAAATAACTTAAGAAATCTATTTGATTCACTTTTAAAAAAAATTTAAAAAAAATGAATGATGAGACGTAAACTTGATTTATACAAACCTGACAAATTTTGCATCATGTTTTCTCTTCATTTTCATTATTCCTTTATTTCTTTCTATATTAGATATTATATCTAAATATATATATATATATATTATATATGTACATATTTATATATGCATGCATGTATGTGGATGCAGTTTTGATAGTAATTATTTTCTTCTCTTATGTCAATTAATGGCCCTACAATGATGAGCATAACATATAAGTGCTATATATATACATTATATATATATATTATGTTTGATTTACATTCTTTATTAAGAACTAGTATTACCCCGCCCATTGGGCGGGAATATGGACAATGTGAATAAAAATATCCAATCAAATTTAACAAATAAAATTCAATTTTATTAATTTTATTATGTCGAGTATATTCCCCAAACTCATTAAACTATTTTAAACATTATATGAAAACATCTCTACAATGCATATCAATCAACCAATAGACATAATATGCCATTACTATTATTTATGTATTCCAATTTAATACCTTAAAATCTTTGAACGATCTGATCCCACTCACTCTTATTTTTCATCTCCCTCTTTCAATTTTCAGTCATCTATTCTTTTCCAAAATCCAGATCTAGGAATTTTTATTTGCATTTCAATCTTCCTGCATCCCATTCATCTTCCCCTTCCAAAACAGTCAGCATTGTATCTCCTTCATTGTCTTATTGTTTCCGTCGCCGTCGTATCACCATTCTCTTTGCCAATATTACCCCATACATCACCCCTTGCTGATGGAGATCTTTGTCTTAAACACCATGCCCAGATGGATGATGATGAATCCAATGACACAGTGGTTGAGACTGACGAAAATGTGGAAAATTATAATGACAAATCCAACTCAGCTCAAACATCATGTCTTAAATGCTTAATTTTGTCCCTTTTTTTGGCTAAACAAATTATTGTCTATTGATATTAGTTATTGTAATTTGCTATGTGCAATACGAATAAATTTGTTTTTGTCCTAATTTCATAGGATCTTAGGATCTGAATTCGCTAATACGATCCAGATCTTGCAAAAGGAAAACGATCATATATAAGATCTAGCTTTTGATAACTTTACCACAAGTATTAAATAATACACCAACTTAATGAATAAAATACTAATACCTATACATATCTATAAAAAGTACCAAGCATAGGATAGTATTATTTTTATGTAGAAAATTAATATTGTACACCCTATACACCTAATACACCGTGCCAAACGTACCAAATGTACATTATTATGCTTTTAACAACTTCCTCATTCTTTTTAATTAAAATATAATTAAATAAATATAATAGTACATCTTTTAATAATTTTTAGTCTACAATAAATTTCATATTTGTGTATGTACAAATCAATATGTGTCGTTTTTTTTTAATATTCCTATTTCTTTTTAAATGTACTTTATTAATTAAATATTTTCAATCCATACTTTTTTTTAAAGCCCAATAGTCCAAGTATCAAGCCCAATAAATTAACCGAATGATTCACCTCAAGTCAATTGTGTATTCACCCCAATTCCCAACGTTGTGTATTGAATTCCCTATACTCTAGAAGCTATAGATAAGACAGCAGAAGGTACCAACGCATAGAATTGCAGGTACCCATTCCAATGCAATTCAACAGGCTTTTCAGTTTTCACTTCCAATGTTTACCCATTCTTGCAAAACAACTTCTCTATAACCCTAGAATTTCAAAAGCACTTTCATATTCAATCCGAGCATCCAGATAGATTGTCTGCTTTTTGTTTCTTGTTGAGTTCTGACTACTTAAAAAATGGAAGAAGAAGAACTCGGTGGACTTTCTTTTCCAGTTTTGAGGTGCGCCAATCTCTTTTGCACGTATTTGTCGAATACACTTCCTAATCTCACCAACTAATGGTGTTAATCGGAAGTGCAATTAAGAGTTTCCCATAGATCAAACATTCTACGTATTTAATAACTACTAAATCTTCCAGAAATAAAGTGCATTAGGGTTTTTAGCATTAGTTTTGCATTTTAGGATTTTTGTTACTTGAAGGTTATGGACTGAATGGATCTATTTTTTAAGTGGTGGTTTCTTCGAGTTTCATTTTGTATTTTTATCTTAAACTTTCCCCCTTATACTTCCTGATTTCAGAAGTGGATTCGGTAAACTCACTGTTCTTTTAACACCCATGGACGAAGATTTAGCAAATCTTCAAGCACGATTGGGTTTTTTTTTTTTTTTTTTTCTCTACAAGTATTTGAATTTTTTTAAAGCCTTTTCCTATTTTAATGGTGGAGTTCACCATTTTATGGTGTTTTCCGGCTATAACTCACGAAAACCCCCTAAATCTGAATTTTTTTTACTCAATCTTTGTTTTTGACATGTGTAAAAGTTTGGCTTTTAATCGCCGGTTTTTAGGTCCTCGCACATACAGCTTTCTTTCCCTTCGAACATGGCTTGCCCTTTGCATATACATTTTTGGATTTATTAGTTGACCTAGTTTCGTTCTTCTCCGACGGATACTAATATTTTACTTTCTCTATTTCTGAGATGAGCTGTGCTCCCTCTCCGGCGAAGCTGCTGAAGATGGTCATGGTAGTAAGACCACAATCTATTTTTCCTAGTTATTTTTATTGTTTGCGTAAAATCGGCCTTGTTTATAATATTTGTAAAACCATAGTCAATACTATCCTGTTCTCAAATGATGTTGTAACCTGGATTAGTAATATTTTTAACTATGATTATGTTCACTTTGCAAGGGACATGAGGATTCTGCCACTTGTGAACAAAAAAAGACATTCCCATTACTCCCGTACATTTCAAGGTATACAAAAAACAAAACACTTTCATCTATATATATTCATAGTGTAAACTTGAATTTAATATGTCAAATAGTTCCAAAATGTAACTATCTTATGGGGACATTGAACAACTATTCTAAATCTGACTTTTGAAATGAGAGGATGTTACTTTCAATTTTTGCCTCAAATTTCTAACTACATATAGAAGTACATTAATAAATCTAACTACATATAGAAGTACATTACTTTGAAATGACAGAACATATAGAAGTACATTAATAAAATTTCTAACTACATAATGGCCTCAAATTTATAAACCAAGTTCAAACTGTCATACCTCTATATTTTGTGCATCTATTTTGCAAGTGGGCTTTTTTATGATTTGTGATGTTTTCTAAATTTGAGTGTTTTTGGAAGTTACTACCTCCGTTATTTTTTATTTGCACATTTTGACTTTTGTCATTGTTCATTGAGTAGCTTTGACTCGACTTTTTAATACAATTATATAAGATAAAATATAGTCAAGTGGGATCTTATTGGATTCGTCTAATCGCATAGGTTTAGAATATCAAATTTTCATAATTTTTACTTGTAAGGAATTCGAGTTATTACAGATTAAAAATGTGCATTGGATTGCGTGAAATGTGGGTCCGTAGCATTTATTTAGGAACGGAGGAAGTATTTTGTATATTTAATTTGAATGCAGTGACCATTAATTTAATAGCCACCCCACAATCTATGGATGAGACATCCTTGAAGTTTCTTCCAAATCATTGTGGTTGTGAAATCTTTAAATATGAAATATTTCTTTTCTGGTATTATGTATGTAATGTGTAATGAATATGTAAGGATAAGAAAAATAAAAAAAACACCATAAACTATGTAACTGTGATCATAATCTTTGTCTTTGCTGGAGGTTGCAGATTTTTGGAGGTATGAGGAGAAAAAAGGTGACAAATATGCCGAGGAAATGAGAGTTTATTTATATTGGAGGGTTGCATTTTTTCTATTGTAATTTTTGCCAAAATTTTGAATTTGAACTTCAAAAAATTTGGAAAAAGGGCGCCTAAATTTTGAACTCAAAATGTGATCTATGATTGACTATACCATATTTAGCAATATTTTTCATTGGGCTTCAATTATTTATTTTATTGGGCCCTTTTATAAACACTGTTCATAAAGACCCAGTACTGTTCATAAGAGAATTTACTTTTCATAAGCTAATGTTTCTTTCACAGAACACTGTTCATAAGGGCAACAACTTTTTTATTATAATAGATATAAATGTGTATATATATATACTACTAGGAAAAATGTGCTATTCTACGCACAGCATATTTGCACGTACAGCTGCCCATAGTAAAAGAAGAAACAAGTGTAAGTGAATAAAAGTGAGTTAAAGATAACAAATTGATTTGATAGGTCAAGGTAGCTAATTCCATATTTTTTTGATGCATGCATTTCATTAATCATTGCTACACACTTTCTTTCTGAATAAGGTAGCTAATTCCATATTTTTTTGATGCATGCATTTCATTAATCTTTGCTGCACATTTTCTTTTTGAATAGTCTGAGCTCCAATAAAACCCAAGCAGGTATCAAGGCACAATAACACATACTTCTCTATTAAGGAAAGCGATTTCACTCTCACAATCAGACAATTAATGGCCTAAGACTAAAACTACATGAAAGTTCGGATAGGGCATTTTAATCCAGGACAAAAAAAGCTTTAATGTCCGGTTAACTGTCAGAATTACCATCAAACCGTTGTGTGCCTCCGCCACCACCACCCAAGCCACGCTGTCTGTCATTTGCATAATCAACTCTTATCCTACGGCCATGAAGGTCCTTATAAATAACGAAATGGACAGTTTAGTCTAAATTCAGGACATGAGGTTGAAGTTTAACAAATGTAACGGGAACTGAATTGAAGGTCAAGAGATAGCAATTAAAACCTATTGGTCCAAATCCTGGATGGCAGCAGATGCCTCCTCAACAGAAGAATATGTGACAAAGATGTAAAGGATCATAATGTGACAAAGATGTAAAGGATCGGCAAAAGAGAAGTTCATCCAATTACCAAGTAAATTGAACAATCAAGGAGAAAGGCCCCTATTGGATTTCTATTTCAAGAGAAAGACACATGAGATAGCTTCAAGGATTGCAAGTAGTGCAGAACAGAGTATTGGAAAATTGATTTGACTCAAAATCTAGTCCCTTGGCCCAGGCATCACATGCAACCACTTAGTGTCCGTTTCCATTTCATTCTTTCATTTTATTTTATATGGGTTTATATGGGTTTATATTGATAAATACAATATAGAGGTTTATATTATTGATTATGGGTAATAATTATTGCTGCAACTGCCTATAAAATTATTGTATTGTATATAGAGGTTTCAATACTTCTATATACGACTAACATTTTATATTTTATAGATAGATATATTTATACAGTGGAGTTAATAGTTAATTTAGGCCATAACAAGTAGTCATTTCCACTTTTGAGCCATAACAAGTTTGAGTTATGATTTTAGGTCATAACAAACCACTTTTGTTCAATTTTGGGCCATACAGACTTTTTAAAATAATAAGAGGTAATAACTAAAATAGGCCACCAGAAGGAGTCATTTCCACTTTTAGGCCACGATATTTTGATTTAGGAAAATAGGCCGTTAGAAGGATTTCGGGCCTGAATTTAGGCCATTGGGCTGGAATTCGGGCTGTGATGGCCTAAATGTGGAAATGACTCCTTCTAGTTGCCTATTTTAGTTTTTTTGAATTATTTTTTATTTTATTTAATTAAAATAAATAATAATCATTTTGTGACATTATTTATGTCCTACTTTCTTTATTTTTGTTCCAACATTTTTGTTTCTATTTTAAAAATAATTAAATATTAATTACCAAATATACCCATCATATCGCATTAATAAATAAATATATTAAACTTTCAAACTCATTACCATTAATAATTCTCTTCCAACCTACAACCATATATTAGTAAACCACACATAAATAAATAAATTATTGTAAATTCATTACAACCGCATTATATAAATTCTTAAGCTACATTTTTTAACCCTAATATATCCTTATATTTAATACTAATTATCCATGCATAAAGTACCATGTCCGAAAATTTTGGAATACTTATAATATAACATGTTTATTTTTTACTTTATAATTTATTTGAATATGTGTTTGTTTTACTTATTTTATAATATATTTGAATTAATATTTATTTTATTTCTTATATTACTCAATTCGTCACATTGTTAGTGTTAAAAAAAGTAACTTAAAAATTTATATAATATGACTGTAATGAGTTTACAATTTTAATTAATTTATTTATGTGTGATTTACTGAGATGTGGTTGTGGGGTGGATTGAAATTATTAATGGTAGAGGTTAATTTGAAGATTAATATATTTATTTATTAATGTAAGGTGATGGTGGATTTGACAATTAATATTTAATTATTTTTAAAATGAAATGAAATAAAAATATTGGAATAAGAAAGAAAAAAGTAGGACATAAATAATGACACAAAATGAGTATTATTTATTTTAATTACATAAAATAAAAACATAATTGAAAAAAAACTAAAAAAGGCCACCAGAAGCAGTCATTTCCATTTTTAGGCCATTGCAGCCCGAATTCCAGCCCAATGGCCTAAATTCAGGCCCGAAATCCTTCTAATGGCCTATTTTCCTAAATCAAAATATCGTGGCCTAAAAATGGAAATGACTCCTTCTGGTGGCATATTTTAGTTATTACCTCAAATAATAATTGAGCCCACCTACTCTCCTTTATTATATTTTGACCCCATCAGTTGACTTATCAACTTTTGCCCTTTTACACTTTGACCCCAAACTTTAGATTTTTCATTAAATTTAATCCAATAACTGCCCATCATGCTTCCGATAATTAAATTAAGCACTAAACTTCATACCTTGGCTTTGACCGCCTTGCTGCCGGGTTTCCTAAGCTCCGGGATTTTACGGACTTCCTCCAACCACGCAGCCGCGACCGATGGTTCACCGATTCTTGGCTCCTTCAGCAACAAACAGCACAGTCCTATTTCGTTTCCTACCTTAGGACGTATCAAGATATGAATTAAGGGTTTTTAATAATATTATCGGAGTATTTGGGATATTTGGAAGCCTGGATTTTACTGAAGAAATATTAAAAATATTATTCAAACATTATTTCCCCTAATGGAGAAGACAGATACTTAGTTCCTCATGGAGGAAGCAAGACTCTTGGGGATGCTCCCCATAATATTACAGACACAGAAAGGAAAATTTGCAGAAAGGAAATATTACAAATGTTTTGAAGAGTTGGGAGGATTTTCGATGCCTTCCATCTGCTTCAAACTCCTTTATTTATAGGCGCCCGCGGACTTCAGCCCCGGATTCCAATCTTCCTCTAAATCCTTGTGACGTCACTGCGTTCGTCACTTGGCCTTAATTTCCACCGGCTACATTATTGTCCTTTTTTGAATTATTGCGTTAGGTGGCTTTTGTCAACTTTCCACCTTCTCTTGTCGGCCACTTTCTGCCAGCCACTCTGCCCTTCTTTGTCGGCTTTTAATTATGAGTGTTGCCGACACCTCTTTTTCTTTTACATCCAGCTAATCTTACTTTGGCTTGTGAAAGTTTTTTGGATGTTTCTTCCCTTTGTCCTGTTCGGGTCCGGATTTTTTCTGGGTTACCCGGATCTTTGTGCCGAATAGGGGTTTCTCCTGTTCTGCACAATATGGGCATATGTGGTTATCCCATTGGCCAACATGCATCATATTGCATGCTTTTTTCTGGTAGACTCGGTTGCTGGCAACTTGTTTTCCCAGATGAGTAACCTCTTCTTCTCAAATGAGGTTTCCGCAAACTCTGTGCTTTTCCCTGTTAAAGAATTAACCAGGAACGATCCATTTAAATTGTTTGAGAATATTTTAAACGGATATTTAACCTTTTCCATCTCGGTGAGACAGACCCAGAATCCCCATGCTCGTCGGGTGGAGATTTCATCTTCGCTGATTGAAGATACCAATGGTGCCTTCTCATCTATAGACTTAACTCTGTTGAAGGCAATCATATCAGGTCTCTGTAATTTAATAAATTGAAAGACCGGATAAGAACCTTTTCCGACTATCTCTGGTGCCGCTGAAATGAACTTAAGCTCCAGAATATCTCCTCTTTGCAGGTGCGGGTTGTTCTGCCATATTCGTGCACCGCACTACTTATCCATCCCGGAAGTTTTTCGATTTCCGGAAACCCTGGTGATGTAGTATGAACAGATGCTAATGCTCCAAAGTCATACCACTTCCGAACTTCTTCTGGTTTCGATCCTTCGAGCATCCATACCCTGTTGTATCTCCCGGATGTCTCGATTACTGTTTTGCTAGGGTTAATTCCCTTTTTGGAAACCAGTTGTTCCCATTTTCCTTGGTAGTCCAGCCAGGCAGTAGATAGGACCTTCTCGTCTGAATTAACCTTAGAGGTGCATGTCATTGGCCTAAGGTTAATTTCTTCCTCTTTCACCCCAGAGGCAGTGGGTTGACTTGAGCTTTCGGAAATGTGACTTTCCTCTTGCTCAACATTTTTGTCGGTATCCGACAATGGTTCCTTTGAAGCAGTGCTTGAATCTGCTTCTTCATATGTGACCACTTTAGCTTTTTGGGCACATTTCTCTTTGTTTACCAGGGAAGCTGACGCTTTCCTGATTGGCTCTAATACTGTTTTCCATAGTGCTGTCATTGCTATATGGGAGGTTCGTATATTGTTGCGGACCATGTCCACATCGCTCTGTTGTATTTGGCCAGCTGCTCGTGCATTGATCTCGAGCTGTCCAAAATGCTTCGATAGCTCCTCTAGGTTTTCTCTGAGGTGCCTAAATCTCGTAATGATGGAATCAGCTTCAAATGCTTCCATCTCTCGTCAAGAAATCTGCAAGAACATTTTCATGAGATTTTATAACATCAATATCATAAGTATAATATTGACATTCAGCTTGCCATCTGATAATACGAGCTTTTTCAATTTTTGATTCAAGTTTATTTTTTAAAAAAGCCCTAACATTAGTATTATCAACTTTTAATACAAATTTCTTTGCAAGTAAGAATAAAGGCCATTTTTTAAATGTTTACCATACTGCAAAGAATTCATTCTCGTTAATATGCCAAAGTTTGGCTTGTTGTTCAGTGAACAACCCTCCTGTGTATCTACAAGGTTCTTGACCCGTAGTTGTTTTTCTCATGAGCACTCCTGCCCATCGAAAATCATTGGCGTCTGTATAGACTACCAGCTCATCCTCATCCTGAGGTATCGCGAGTTTTGGCAAGCTATTACAGACTTGCTTTAGTTCACGAATTCTCTTGGTATGGATTTCTTCCCATTCCATCTAGAGCTTTCAGTCTCTTTCAGGAGTGGCCTAAAATCCTTTCTATATTTTGCAAGGTCTTTAATAAACATACCCGCAAAATTTACAACTCCTAAGAAGCTCTGAAGTTGTTTCTTGTCTTTTAATATATCAGGAAAATTGCGGATTTTCTCCACAATGTGTTCCTGTAACTCTATTCCTGCTTCATCAATTTGAACTCCTAAGAATTCAATTTTGTTAGCAGCGATAGTGGCCTTTTTCTCAGAGAGAACTAGACCTTCCTTGTGACATGCATCAGAAAATATTTCAAGATGTTTAATATGCTCTTTAATATTTCGAGATGCAATCAGAATGTCATCTATGTAGACGAACATAAACTCTAGATAATCCTTAAATAGATTATCCATCTTTCTTTGGAATATCTGAGGGGCATTAGAAAGCCCCATTGGCATAACATTCCAAATATATTGCCCTTGTGGGGTGGAGTACGTTGTGAATTTCTTCGACTCATTCTCCATCTTAATCTGATAGAAACCAGATTTGCAATCAAATTTAGAAAACACTTTAGCACCTTTGATGCAATCAATTAAGTGTTCTCTACTCGGAATGTAATAACGATCAAACTGTATTATTTTGTTAATACCTTGATAGTTTATTACCAACCTGGGTTTACCTCTCTTTATTTCACCGTGGTTTCTTACCAAGAATCCAGGGCTACTATAAGCTGAGACTCCGGGCTCGATGAGTTTAAGATCAATATGCTCCTTGATAATTTGCTGCATATCTTTCTTATCCTGCATATTCATTAAGATGGGTTTGTATCGAACATACTCATATTTATATTGTTCTTTTACCTGTAGAGTGGCTTCGATCTTGTTTTTATCCCACCATGCCAGAGGATCCTCGTTAAAGTTTCTCTGGATAAGTCTTTTGACATTTTCGAGGGACAATTTAGTTTCCCCATCAATGTCTAGTGAAGTTATATTTAATGACTTCATTTCCTGCATTGCTTCTTTGAGGTTTATAATTTCCTCAATAGAAGCTTCATCAAATCCTTGCTGTCTAAAAGACAACAAAGCCTTACCAAACTTTCTTTTATCCTGCATTTTTGGATGGGTTAGTTTGGCATCATTATCACCACGTTTGCTGCGAAATAATATAGGCATTAACCTGTTGAATGCCTTTTCCCTGTGCAACACCTGTATCTCATTTCCACAACTTGTGGTAAATATGAACAAATTTCTTTTGTTATCTTGAACATATTTTGTAAAGGATTGTATAAAATTGTTTCCTAACAAAATATCCGCTCCTGTGTCATGAAAGTAAATAGGAGGCGTTTTTACCTTATACCAAGGTGTACCAAATGCTCCTCCAATCATGATATTGGCTTGTCGAATACCCTTATTTAGTACTAAGATTTTTTGGGAAAAATCTCTTCCTGCAATAATGGATAATGATTCCATAGCTTCGCTAGGGAAAACTCCTGGTTTTGCCGTGCAAATACCTGATCCTGAATCAATATAAGCTGCGAAATATTCTGACTTATATTCTTCATATATTATCCCTACTGAGATATAAATGGAGAATGAACTTGTCATTTAATTCTGATGGTGTGACCCTTCAGATTAAATTCTATACCATTATCCTTTCTTACCCATGGTTTATGATTTTCGAGAAAACTTAATCCCAAAATCATAACCCCATTGTCTTTTCCGGCGGTGCCTAAGACCCTGATCTTGTGTCCTGCAATTTCAATTGTTCCTTCATAGGTTCCAATTGATGGCTGCTGCAAGTAGTATAAGTCATCACATGGAAAACGGTTAATCTTTTCAGTGATGTCGAATATTACTCGTATTTCTTTCCATCCTTCAGGGCATTTTATCTTTATATTATCTACCCCAATGGATTGAGGAGTTAGATCTTTGATGAACTCCTTCCCTTTATATGCCATAATTCTGTCTTCCGAAAAAGACATACGGCTTGCGTACTCAATTCTAGCACTCGTTGATCTGTCTAGAATTGGATGATCTCTTATTTGTATGTCTACTCCTCCTAACCTTGGAATCTGGGTAGGATTTGGAGTCATGACTTTAGCAAATTCCTTGAAAATTCTAGGAATTTCTATATATTCTTTCCTGAGAAATAAGTCAGAATGATGATGATAATGGCCAAAAATGACCATTATTTTCAATCCATTTCCGTGTCTTAAACGGGCATTTGATCGCATTCTGGTCTTACGTTAAGTAAGAAAGCAGCCGAATTGGACTAATTTATGCATAATTGTAAAAATAATAAGCTGGTGTGAAAAAGGCATAAATATGTAATTTTATTACATATTTATGTTAGAAAAATCCAAAAACATGAGAAAAAGAAAAGGAATGGAAAAGATGGGAAAAAGAGAGAAAAGCCCACAAAAAGAATATTTTCGGCCCATCTGGCCCAACCCAGCAGGCCCAGGAAGACCTTTGTCGCGGAAGCCCTTGGCGCGATGCAGTGTTCCGCGACAAAGGAGGGGTTCCGCGACCAAGTGGCCCAAATGAAGAGGAGACCAGCTGAAGCCCCCTGGCGCGATACCTTTGTCGCGATGCACTGTTCCGCGACAAAGGTCCATTCCGCGACCAAGATACATTTTTAGAGACACAAGACCCAGTCGAGAAGCTTTGCCACATGCAGTGTGTTCCGCGACCAAACTTGGTGCCCCGAGACAAAGCTGTGATGTGTGTGATGTCTTGAGACACAATGGGCTCAAATCAAGGCCCATGAGCTTAGGGTTTCACCTCTATAAATATGAGGTGTTTCCTTTGAGCTAAAGGTGGGAAGAATTTTAGAAAAACTACACCTTCTTGAAGACAAGTTGGGGAGTTCAGTAGTTTAGTTTAGTTTAGGGTAGTTTAGTTAGATTTTTCTTGTATTATTTAATTCATGCACTAGTTAGATGTAGTTTTTTGCACTTTTGGTTAGATAGCCAGTTTTACACTCTACTTCTTGTTCTAAACTTTTGTTTAAGGGTTTGTGGTACTCAAACCATGAGTATGAACAACACCGTTTAATAATATGGGAAAACATTCTCCATTTGTGTCCCAAAATCATGAAATGGGTCTCACACCCCATGGATCTTACTGTTTTCATTTTCCTTGGGTCATTTGACCCTCGTTTTTGCATTTTAATGTCACTGCTTGGTGACTTTTTCTTGGGATAATGTTGCATGCTTATGGATGATCAAGCTTAGATTAGGGTTTCTTAAGTTTTAAGTTTGCTTTATTTCTATTTTGTTCAAGCATGTTCTAGCTAGATTCAAATTCTGTTTTGTTATTTTGAGCTTAGTTTAGCTTTTGAATCTGAAATGGGTGAGATCACACATAATGCATGCCACTGTTCCACTTTACTTTTCTGACATGTGTACTGGACACACCTTTGTCGCGGAACAACTCTTGTCGCGGAACCACGTTCCGCGACAAAATGGTGCTTTGGCGACAAAGGTGCCAAAGAACATTTGTTGACCATTATTTTAAAACCCTTGGTCGCGAAATACCCCTTGGCGCGGAACCACGTTCCGCGACAAAATCTTGATTAGCGACCAAGGACCCAAACACGTGATTCTATTCTGAAAGGGCTTTGTCGCGAAGCAACTTTGTCGCGGAACCACGTTCCGCGCCAAAACCTTTTGTTCCGCGACAAGAATTATGCCTTGTCAAATTTTCAACCTTTTTGTCGCTATGCCCTTGTCGCGGAACCACGTTCCGCGACAAAATTTTCTTTACTTAGCGACAAAACAAACCCTAAACTTTCAAAATTCCATTTCTCTTATTTCCCACCCCTTTGTCGCGAAATCTTTGTCGCGGAGCCATGCTCCGCGACACGAACCCTGTATCGCGACAAGGTGGCACCTTTTGCCAAGTTTTCATTCTTCATCTCACCCCATTAATTAATTGAACCTTTATATTAATATTTTGAGGTTGAAATCCAATGATCTCAACCCATGATTAATTTGATATAAAGAACTTTGTTCAATTTCCCATTAAAAGATTCTTCTACAAATGATTAAACTCTAATGATCTAAGTATATAATCTGGACTGTAATTAATTAATTAATTATGGAATGAGCGATTATTTAGACATGAAGAGTAATTATGGATTTAGTTCCATATCCTTGCATAAGAAACCAATGTCTCTCATGCAAGATGACCCAAAAATATTTTCTTTTATTTTATTTTATTTTGTCTTTTCCGTGATGTGTGAAACAGCTAATAAGGAATATATCAGATTAATGTTGGCGGGTATTCCCACACGGATAACTAGCTCATGATCTGTATATTAATTACTAGTTGTTATTTTGCATGGTTCAGATAGTGGTCGGTGGAAGCCTTGGCGGTTCATCCCTCCGGGATTATAATAGCTGCTCAGCTGACTCCCATCCGGATACAGTTTTCTTTTCTTGCTTTAATTTCAAACCTGAATCTGGAGCTGTAGTACTATTAGATGATATATGCCAATGTCATCTAATCATTATTGCAGTAATAGAACATGTGGGTTTTTATCCAAATTCACAGACAATGGAATCTGAGATGACGGCGGCAACTGTCATTTGAGGCATTCCACTGTCTAAAAGTCATCCCACCTGAAATGATCAGGACCTGGATAGCAGATGTTTGCAGTCCGGATCATCCTGATTATTTTTGTCATCTTTTTAGCCAAATAAATTCTTCTCATCCCCAGCTATTTCATCTCTGTGTGTCAACTTCTGTCTAAACCCACCTTATATTTTGGGTTATTTAATTTTACACTTCTCTATAAATTTATGCATGATACTATTATGTAGATATTGTGGTCGATATTATTTTGGGATCCTTTCCTTGGACATAGAAGTCTTGATTTAAATCAGATGTTTCATAATAAATTTCCAGCAAAAATTCCTTTATAAAATCCGGATCTGAGTAAGGGATAAATTCGACAGTTATGACTAATTCATATCCGACTGGGGGTTGATTTTGGGAAATTAGAAGCAGAGTCAGCGATTAGGTCTCACCTAGACTGAAAGGGTCTGTGTTCTTATTGAGAGTCTAGTACCTGATAGGGAATGATTTTCATGATTTATTATTTTCCAAAATTGCTGTTTGTTGGAAATCTTGTATTAAATATTGCACTGGGACAGAGTCTACTTGGATTCTGATAAGGTGTGACAGATAGTACTAGAGGAACAACATTCGGGCCTTGGTTATTTTCTAAGGTAGGGTTGAGTATTCTTTCAATCACTATCTTCTTCTGCCAAAGCCTATTTTTGAGTCCTGAGTGAGTGCATCCGGAACGAACTAATTTCATTATTTCGTTTCATTAGTTTGTATCTCATAACCACCCGACGAGAAGTGAACACTGCGAGCGGTTCACCGAGAATAGGAAATTCTTGATCCACACCCGGTCATCCTGACTGGGGGCTTTCCCTTACTACCAGGGTCAGACTTTTAAAACTTCCGAGTGATAGGATTTTAAATGCTTTCTTTATCGCTTTCTTTTAATTGCTTTCTTTAGAGGTCACTCGGTTGTATTGAGAGTTGTGTAACTGCTACTAGGACTGAGAGTTAAGGGATAGTTCAGGGTTTAATTAGAATCTTTGGGCGTGACATGGGGGACTGATAGCGGTACTTGACATTTCAACAAATGATTTGTCAGGTGTTGCTTATCCACCACAGATAAATAACATACCATTGCAAGGGTAGTTATGCATCTGTGGTATCTTAGAATTTATTGTCTTAAGAGCATGTAAACTCTTACTGTAAGTACCTGTCTGTTAAAGGGAACATGATATAGAGAGCATGAGAGTTAGCTAACTGAAAGGATTATCCCAGACTAAGATCTGTGTAACAAAAATGGAAGTTTAATTGTGTTTCATCTGAATCTTGTCCAATCTTTATTCTTTTCTTCCTGTCCCTTCTGTCATAATTTAAATCTGTTTTCTTAGATAATCTTAATCGCTTTCTTAGATTACTTTTATTGCTTTCTTAGATTAAATTTAATTCGCTTTCTAGAATACTTTTATCTGCTTTATTTTAATTGCTTTCTTAATCTGATTTAAATTCTGTCAAGTAGTTGTTAGTCAAATCACACACTTGAATCGAGTAACCGAGTGGAAAATCTTAGTGAATGGCGTGGGCCCTGCTTCTATCGCACATCCTCCAGTGAACGATCCGGTCTTACTATAAATTACTGCAATTTTTGACACCGTGCGCTTTCGGGAGCACAGTTTCTTAACTACGAGCAATAAAAACATGACTACGTATAAATATATCCCTAATCACAACACCGCCATCATAAATTGGTTTCATTAAATAAAACCTAAACCAGGATCACGAATTTTCAGAAAATACTCATGTAGTGGGAGCCAGTCAAAAGTTTCATGGCAGGAAATCTTATGGCAAGAATTGATGAGAAGTATCATGGCATATTTGCCGGGGATCCTCAGTGTGACAGGCTGAAGGTCAATCTATCCCGGCTATGCCATGAGATTTGTCAACATTTCATGACAGAGAGGACCACTGCGCCATTTGAAACCAAAGCACCATACTTGAGTAATAAAAAGACTAATAATCTTGATATATCCCTAAACCCTTTCCCGTGAATCATAACGCTTTTCATTTAATAAATCTAACCTGGTATAATTTTAGAAAAAGCTCGGGTTAACGAAACTTGTCAAAAGTTTCATGGCGCCGTTGCCGGGGAGGATGCAGCGTCATTTATTAAGAGGATTACACTCCTGATTACTCCTAGATTAGCTTAGATTAGTCTAGTTTAGTGTAATTAATATATCTAATCCAGAACAGAAAAAGTACCCTCAAGATTAATTGAACATTTAGAGTACCAAGACTCTAAATGTGAGGATGTTGAACTGAGGAGAAAACCTAACCTAATGGGTATTTATCTGTCTTGCAGGAAATTCGGAACCAACCAAAAAGAAGGGGCAGAAAAAGCAAGGAAAACCAGGTTCTTGGTTGGGAAAATTCCACAAATCTGAGAAATTATTTTCGGAATTTAAAGAAATTTAAGATCCGGAATAAATCTTGCAGATAAATGGAACTGACCCAACCTAATTTTATGCAAGTAGATTATTTTAAATAATGGCCCAATGATTTGAATTTACTTGGACTGAATCCATTCAGGTCCAACTCAAATAAAATGGACGCAGGCCCAAGATCACACTCGGGCCCAATCCGTTGAAAATTTGAAAATTCAAAAAAGTTTGTCGCGGAATGACCATTTTGGCGCGGAACAACGTTCCGCGACCAAGTGCAACTCCGCGACAAGGTTCTCCATATCATCAACCCTTGTTTGTCTTTGTCGCGGAGTGATCATTTTGTCGCGATGCCCAGCATCGCGCCCATGTGCAAACTCCGCGACAAAGTTTTACTCATCCCTAAACTCTGCTTGTCTTTGTCGCGGAACATTTTGTCGCGGAGCATGACTCCGCGACAGAGTTCCTATTCCGCGACACGGGCACACCATTCCATTCTTCCTCGCCATTTTGTCGCGGTACACTTTGTCGCGGTGCGTGACTCCGCGACAAAGTCCCACACTCCGCGACACCTCTAATGTCGCCAAGCCTGGTCGCGTAATCCTGTTCCGCGACCATGGGCTAGGGTTCCGCGACCGGCCCATTACTATTTAAACCTCTCCGCCTCCCTCTTCTTCCTCACGCATTCGGACTTAGAAAATTTTCGAAAAACACTCTCGCACACACGAAATTTCTCCCGAAGCACACCACCGTGTTCTTCGCAACTTTTCCGACCATTTCCAAGGGAAACTCTGCCCGATTTTTGCCATGGAACCACAACCCTCGTCTTCATCCCCGGAGCAGACCGAACCATGGTAAGCCTTTCTCCATTCTACTCTCGCGCACCCATTGCCCCTGTTTTCGCGAACCTAGGGATTTTTGGTGTTTGAGTTCTCGATATTATGTGAATAGGCCTCCTCATGGTTGTTTTCACTTAGTTGATTTTCAATTTTAGTGATTCTGTGTATTGGGCACGTATGGATTTCGATTCCCTGTTTTTATCGTTAATGGCCGAGTGTGGTGTTGGGGTTTGGCACTTTGGTTGGTTGATGCAGGGGCGCAGATAGAAGTGTTAGGGGTCGTAGAAATTTTGATTCCATGAACCTCGGTTGTCTAGAGGATACGGGCATGATGGCTAGGGTTTGGCAGTGGTAGATTCCGCCATGGTTGTGGGTTTTGAGTTTTTAAGGTTCTTTTGCTTTTGTTTGTTCTAGTCCATATGCTCATGTTTTGTCTGCTTGATCTTGATTCCTCCTGGACTGTTGAAAAATCTTGAAAAAGTGAGAGTTGATGAACATAAGGATACTGTGAGAGTGTCATTATGTTATTAATTTTCTTGCTTATGAATGTCCTCCTCATTGGGCATGAGTGGTGTGATTAATCTTATGTTCTTGTTTAAGTAGAGGCATGATCTTGTGTTTTTAACTTGCTATGTTCATGAGTATTGCATGCTGAGATGATCATTTAATGCCGTTTCCTGTTTTGGTGTGTCTGTGTATGTGTGTAGCACATTGAGGAAAGTGAGTGTTTGTATTATTTTTGGCATGTCAGTGCACACCAATCCCCTCTCACCAGTGCACTTTTTCACAAAAAGACAAAATAGTACTAGGAATTTTGGTTGACAATGTGTTGTTGTTCCCAATGGAACTAAAGAGTGTGAGTTAAGTAGCAGTATTTTGCCACCTCAACTGCTACCTTTTTACAAAAAAAAAAAAAAAAATGGGACCACACACATCCCACTTTTCATTAAATAAAATCAAGTCAACCTTTTCAAAATTAAAAATAGTGTTTGCATTTTCTTGAATGTTTTAACTGTCCAATGACAGTCCAAACAATCCGGAAATAGCGAATCCATCCCGCCATGCCTCCATTGCACATTCCATTTTCGAGCTATCCATTCCATCATCATCATCTCATTCCATTTTCAACAAGTGCCTCGAGCTTGTTTAATAAAATTGGAAAAGCAACCTTTTTGGGCTCAATAGCCTACAAAAAAATTCTCTAAGTCCAATGACTTAGACTTTTTTAAAATTAATTAATGGCATATGCCTTATGATAATGTTTTGGGTACTAATCAAATAAATCACATTTCGAGCAAAGCTCAAAATGTGAGGATGTTGATTTTTGGCTTGAAACTCAAAAATAGATAAATTTTTTTGGAATTAATACTTCCTATATTTTTCAGGAATAAACTGGTGATTAAGTCAGCTATTGGATTGCCCGATTGCACTCTGCATCAGGCAGCAATAGAGGCATCTGCAAACAGGACTCAGATTAAGAAGCTCAGGGAAGCTTTGATAAGCGTGTACAGTGTTCCACTGGACCAGGGTACTGAAGCTGAGCTGTCATTGAGGCCCGGATGGGACGTAAGAATCCCCCCTGAAGATAGATCAACCGCTCTGACAAACATAGAAAGGGATTTCTCCCATCACATGCTGAAGTTTTGGGAACTAATGACAGACCATGCTCCGCATGATTCCATAATGACACCCGAAGTGCATTTGGAAAGAATCACGCTGAAGTTCCAAATACATACAACTGTCTGGCAACGTCATCTAGAAGATGGAACAGTGGGAATCGATATCTCAAACTATGATATACTCATTCCCGACCAGCCCATAGACCCACAAGTGCGATTGCAGTTCGTGGAAAGACCTTTACCGGTAAGCCTGATACTGTCAAAGGGAGCCATTTCAATGCATGAAGCTTTCCCTTGCATTTGGAGCCCGAGGTTATTTGATAACATGGGAAGAGAAGAGCAGCAATGGGTGGCCAGGCAGGCTAAGCTAAGGCATCGGGAGATGAGTTACAACCTGCGCCACAAGCTGAGGAGAATTGAGGAGTTCAACACAGAAAGGAACTCCACCATGATAAACCAGTTTAGAGAAGCAATCAATGCAGCTCGAAAAGAATGGCACGAAATGACACGTCTGTGGGGGCAGGGCAAGGGTTTCATAACACAAGAAAGATTGGATGAAGGATTGACCTTGCCAGATGAGGATAATTTTGAGACAATTTTCATAAACAAGCGGTTTGGCCAGACAAGACCAGCGGAAAAAGGAACTCAAGTGGACCCTGGATTTCCCGAGCACATCAGAGAACTAAGGGAAAAAGCCCTTTATGAGGTACAACACCACAATTGGTCAGTACTGACCAAAAAGAAGGTGCAGCTCAGATTAATGACCGAGGCTGAAGCAAAGGAATATCTGACGTTTGACAAAGCACAGATGATGACCTATGTGACAGAAGAGTTAGAAAGAGACATGATCAACACCATGATGGAGCAATATAGGACCTCATATCTTGAACTCCTCATGGAGATGGATAGAGAAGCTTTGAGGTATGGGAAGGAAGGAAACAAGACAAAGGTCATGCACTATGACCACAAAGTCAGGCGCCTGTTTTGCACACGGATTAAGGAGGCTTGGGAATTTAAACTGGTTCGGGTAACAAGTCAGACATTCGTGCATGATTATCTGAGATTTGCACACAAACTGTTTGGAACTCAAGAAGCCCAGGAAAATCCAGAGGACCCTGATGCTGAGATTGATGCATACTTCTCCACCCCTCCTGAGGCCAACCCACAGCCTACCCAGCCAGCAGTACAAGCTTCAGCTTTGCCGCATAGAGGGCAGACTGACGTGCAAGAAGTTGCTACATCCGAGCCAGTGGTGCAGCAAGAAGCAGTCCGGACTCCAGTACAGACAGCTCAGACTGAAATGACAACATCTGCTGTAGCACCTGCCACCACTAAGGCACCCATACAGCCCGAGAAAACCTCCACTACTGTTGTTACATCTGAAGGTCATCAGCCAGCACCTCAACCGGGAACGAGGAGAAGGTTGATAAAGTCCGCTGACAAGGATAAGCCAGCAAGAGCTCCGGAAAAGAAAGTGGAGATCAAGGAACCTGAGCCAACTGTCAGGAAAGTGGTAGAGCCCACAGATCCCAAGGACAGAGGTAAAAAGCCGATGCCGCCGCCACCCCCGAAAAAGAAGCACCAAGTGATATCCGATGCTGAGCTAGCCATGAAGATGCACAATGAAGAGCTTGCATTAGCTGGTTTGCTGGATCAAGTAACAGGTGGTTCGGGAATAGAGAAATTGACTGAGGAAGAACGCCTGGAAATGGAAAAGAAAGCTGCAGAGGAAGAGCAGATTAGAAAGAATATCCAGCAGACCAGGGATGAAGAAACTGCCAGAAAGATGCAGGCTGAGCTGGAAAGCAGAAAATCTGCAGAGGTTGAGCGGGGTGATGAGGAAGATTTCGAACTGAAGATCACTGGAGAAGTGCAGGGGCGTGGTTTGAAAATCAAAGAAGAACAACCTCCTGCATGGACTGGCCCCACTGCACATGATGCTGAGACTATCCGAGGGGATATAAGGAAAAGGCTTAACGAACAGATCGAAACAAGAATTGATGCTGGAGAAAAGCCACATCAAATCAAATATCAGACAAAAGTGGGTCAAGTGATTGATCCTCTCGTGGGCACGGCCAGAATTGAAGAATTCATCACTCAAGGAGGCCCGTCGCACCAACCTGAACAGTCAGAAGGACCGCAAGATTCCATAGATCCGGTGGCACTGGCCAAAATCTTGGAAAAGCAGCCAGACGACCATCTCATGACCTCTGCGCTTAAAGAAAAGGTTCAAGGAATTTTGACTGAAGCTGCAGATGGGAATGATTCGGAAGAAGAAGCTCAGCAGGAGGAGCAAGAATTCATGGACCAAATGGCGCCTATTTTCCAACGTCCAGTTGGACGAGCTGCAAGAATTAGGGAGGAGGAGGAGGTATCAACTGATGTTGATGACCGTAATTTTCATGTAGAGGAGGAAGTCGGAGATGAAACAGCTCATGGAGAGCGAGAGCCAAGTCAGAGGGGAGATGAGGCTGAACCAAGGGATGACCAGCCACAGGAGGGAGACGATCAAACAGACTGGCACACGAGCGACGACGAGTCCGTCGGATCGATTCGACCAGTCGAGTTTTGGACTGAAAACACTGTAAGGCAAAGAATGGGCGTTTCAAAGGAATATGGGAAGAAAAAGCTGAGTGAAGAGCAGGTTCAGATCAAGTTCAATGGCAACAAAGAGAATGCAGAGAAGTATAAGAAGTTGCAGAAGATGATAGTGCCAGATAAAGGGTTCAGACCCGATGCGTTGTCACACCCCACTGTTGAGACTTTCTACAGAAATCAAGAGTGGGGTAACTTCATGCTGCATCATGACGAAGATGGCTTCGTGGAGCTAACAAAGGAGTTCTTCTGCAACATCGATGAAGCTGCCAGAACAACATGGATCCGGGGACAAGTGACAAATATTGCACCTGATTGGCTGAATCAGTTCTTCGGGACTCCAGATATCCAAAGCGAATTCCCCCCTGGTGAGATCATGACAAAGAGAGCCAAAACGACTGAATATGCGAAGTATGCAACATTGGCTAACAGCATGACAAGCGTGACCGCCCCTGGACACACATTCAATGCAAAATGGCTGCGGATACAGTTCATGCCAACTTATGAGTTCTACATGTCCAAGATCCGGCCCAACTCGCATCCGCACACCACATCTGGAAATGTGCTAATGGGATTTGCAAGAATGTGGAGCGGAGCAAAACTTAATGTAGGGAGGCATGTATTCGAGGTGATGATAACCCGCATAAAGGATAGACAGGTGCTGTGCTATCCGAATCTGATTAGGAGAATCTGCATAGCTCAGGGAGTTGATTTGAGCGCGTTTGAGGGCGACACAGTGGTGAAGGTGAACCCACCTATCAGTGTGCCAAGACTTCCTTTGTGTGAGAGTATCAAATATTCCCTTCCCCAACTGTCCGTCAGAGGAGATTCAGACGCTCAATCCTCTTTCATATCGGGTGAGCAGGCATCAAGAAAACGAAAGAGGCAGCCCAAGACAAAGAAGAGAACACAAAACACCTGTGCTGATGCAGGACCTTCGAATGTTCAAGAGGAGCCTCCCGCGGACCAAGAACGGACTGAGACTCCAATCCCACCTCCGACTCAACCTCAACCTCAGATGCCTCCTCAAAGCCAGAACGTATCTCAGTTCCCTGCTGATTCCCAAACGATTGAGATGGTGAGCAGAATGAGTCAATCTATGCTCGAGGGAATGAAATCCATGACTGATGTAATTTTGGCAAGCCAAGAGGGACAGCAGAAAAGGGCAGAAGAGGAGCGTGAGGAGCGAAGGAGGGAGAGAGAAGAGGAACGCGAAGAGCGTAGGAGAGAAAAGGAAGAGAAACAGAAGGAGAAGTTGGAGAAGGAAAGGAGAGACGAGGAATTCAGAATGATGATGCTAGAAAAAGAAGAGAAGAATCGAAAAATGGTGGAATCACTGATCCTTAGTCAAAATCAGATCCTGCAAACCTTACTCAAGAAGATCCCTGATGAAGCTGGCTCCTCCAAGAAATCAGACGAGAAGAAAGATGGCGATCCCTGACTCCATCATTTCTGGGCTTAATTGTAAATATCATATAAGAGAATTTCAATTCATCCATGCAAGATAGATTTGATTGCAAATGAAATCTCTTGTAATTGATATAATTACTGCTTTCAGATTGGGATTTTGCAGCCCCAACAACAATCTTTGTTTTTATTTGGTTCTTTTATTTCTAAAAAGATGTCTGACAGTCCAAGATGAATAAGTGACTGTCAGGCCAAAAATATGCTGTTGACATACTCAGTATGTCAGCAGTGCCTCTTTACTGCTTTCAATTAAATAACCAGCAAAAATATGCATAAACTTGCTCTAAATTCACAGATTGAATTTAGGCTTGTGATTAAATTTTCAAACCTTTAAATTGGGATAATATAATTGAGGACATGCATGACATGAATTCCTGAGGTTATTGGGTAATAAAGCTGCATGTTAGAGATTTTAATTGAATAATTTGTTGGAATTAAGCTTCGATTAAATTTGAGAATATTGTATGACATGAATCAACCCAACCTTGCGAGATTTGAGCCATGAGTCATTTTCACTCATTCATTCTCTTTGATGTGTGAATCATTTTGATTAAAGGAAACTAGAACTTGCAATTGGGACCGATCCAAGACCACGCCATATTCCCAAAATCGAGCATATGATCAAGGCACCTAGAAAACCCAAATTTTTGGCCTTCGTTTGAAATCCAAACCCAAAAATATTTCCCTTTAGGATTAACCAATTTGAGCCTATAAGCCTAATTTTTCTTTGAAGCCCTCTATATTATTCCTAGCCTTCTAAAAAGACCAAGAAATTCAAACCCAAGTGTGTAAGGATGAATTCTATCAAGGCATTACAATTTTTGATCATCAATGAAAACTATAAATCGGTATTCTATAAATCGATTCTTCAAAAAAAAAAAAAAAGTTGAATGTCATTCAACACAAATAAATTACAGATGACAAGCAATTAGACAAAAGTCTAATGTCATGCAAAAGAAAATCAGAAAGAAATAATATTGATGACCATAAATTTTCAGATAAAAATGCCAAGTTATGATAGAATAAATCTTTGCCACTTCTAGCCAATAATTTCCCTTTCCTACCTGTTACAACCGTATGCCCCGTTATAACCCTCAAATAAGACCTCGTGATCTCGATTTGAAGAAATGAGCCGGTGGCGAGTTGGTCTGATTGCAAGCATATGGGAGAATTTAATTAAATTTGATTTTGAGCGTTCATGATTAAACCCCAATTGAGAGTGAGTGATCTTTCCGATTCTCTTATAAGTGAGGCTCTATTTCATTAAGAATATTCATGTCATACCTTAATTCAAATTTTTAATCTTTGCATCTTTCAAACATGATATTCATGAAGGATTGATAATAATGTTTGATTTGTAGGCCCGATGTAGTGAGCAAGTATCATTTCATTAAACACTGCAATCAAGGGAGTTTAATACTTGTAATCTTCGATTGTCTTATCCCAATCCAAAAAGGATGTGATTTATGAAGCCACGAAAATGAATTGAATATGTAGAGTCCGTATTCCTAGGAACATTGACTCTGACTGCTCGGGGTCGATCAGTATTAAATGTGAGGATGTTGATAATGGCCAAAAATGACCATTATTTTCAATCCATTTCCGTGTCTTAAACGGGCATTTGATCGCATTCTGGTCTTACGTTAAGTAAGAAAGCAGCCGAATTGGACTAATTTATGCATAATTGTAAAAATAATAAGCTGGTGTGAAAAAGGCATAAATATGTAATTTTATTACATATTTATGTTAGAAAAATCCAAAAACATGAGAAAAAGAAAAGGAATGGAAAAGATGGGAAAAAGAGAGAAAAGCCCACAAAAAGAATATTTTCGGCCCATCTGGCCCAACCCAGCAGGCCCAGGAAGACCTTTGTCGCGGAAGCCCTTGGCGCGATGCAGTGTTCCGCGACAAAGGAGGGGTTCCGCGACCAAGTGGCCCAAATGAAGAGGAGACCAGCTGAAGCCCCCTGGCGCGATACCTTTGTCGCGATGCACTGTTCCGCGACAAAGGTCCATTCCGCGACCAAGATACATTTTTAGAGACACAAGACCCAGTCGAGAAGCTTTGCCACATGCAGTGTGTTCCGCGACCAAACTTGGTGCCCCGAGACAAAGCTGTGATGTGTGTGATGTCTTGAGACACAATGGGCTCAAATCAAGGCCCATGAGCTTAGGGTTTCACCTCTATAAATATGAGGTGTTTCCTTTGAGCTAAAGGTGGGAAGAATTTTAGAAAAACTACACCTTCTTGAAGACAAGTTGGGGAGTTCAGTAGTTTAGTTTAGTTTAGGGTAGTTTAGTTAGATTTTTCTTGTATTATTTAATTCATGCACTAGTTAGATGTAGTTTTTTGCACTTCTGGTTAGATAGCCAGTTTTACACTCTACTTCTTGTTCTAAACTTTTGTTTAAGGGTTTGTGGTACTCAAACCATGAGTATGAACAACACCGTTTAATAATATGGGAAAACATTCTCCATTTGTGTCCCAAAATCATGAAATGGGTCTCACACCCCATGGATCTTACTGTTTTCATTTTCCTTGGGTCATTTGACCCTCGTTTTTGCATTTTAATGTCACTGCTTGGTGAATTTTTCTTGGGATAATGTTGCATGCTTATGGATGATCAAGCTTAGATTAGGGTTTCTTAAGTTTTAAGTTTGCTTTATTTCTATTTTGTTCAAGCATGTTCTAGCTAGATTCAAATTCTGTTTTGTTATTTTGAGCTTAGTTTAGCTTTTGAATCTGAAATGGGTGAGATCACACATAATGCATGCCACTGTTCCACTTTACTTTTCTGACATGTGTACTGGACACACCTTTGTCGCGGAACAACTCTTGTCGCGGAACCACGTTCCGCGACAAAATGGTGCTTTGGCGACAAAGGTGCCAAAGAACATTTGTTGACCATTATTTTAAAACCCTTGGTCGCGAAATACCCCTTGGCGCGGAACCACGTTCCGCGACAAAATCTTGATTAGCGACCAAGGACCCAAACACGTGATTCTATTCTGAAAGGGCTTTGTCGCGAAGCAACCTTGTCGCGGAACCACGTTCCGCGCCAAAACCTTTTGTTCCGCGACAAGAATTATGCCTTGTCAAATTTTCAACCTTTTTGTCGCTATGCCCTTGTCGCGGAACCACGTTCCGCGACAAAATTTTCTTTACTTAGCGACAAAACAAACCCTAAACTTTCAAAATTCCATTTCTCTTATTTCCCACCCCTTTGTCGCGAAATCTTTGTCGCGGAGCCATGCTCCGCGACACGAACCCTGTATCGCGACAAGGTGGCACCTTTTGCCAAGTTTTCATTCTTCATCTCACCCCATTAATTAATTGAACCTTTATATTAATATTTTGAGGTTGAAATCCAATGATCTCAACCCATGATTAATTTGATATAAAGAACTTTGTTCAATTTCCCATTAAAAGATTCTTCTACAAATGATTAAACTCTAATGATCTAAGTATATAATCTGGACTGTAATTAATTAATTAATTATGGAATGAGCGATTATTTAGACATGAAGAGTAATTATGGATTTAGTTCCATATCCTTGCATAAGAAACCAATGTCTCTCATGCAAGATGACCCAAAAATATTTTCTTTTATTTTATTTTATTTTGTCTTTTCCGTGATGTGTGAAACAGCTAATAAGGAATATATCAGATTAATGTTGGCGGGTATTCCCACACGGATAACTAGCTCATGATCTGTATATTAATTACTAGTTGTTATTTTGCATGGTTCAGATAGTGGTCGGTGGAAGCCTTGGCGGTTCATCCCTCCGGGATTATAATAGCTGCTCAGCTGACTCCCATCCGGATACAGTTTTCTTTTCTTGCTTTAATTTCAAACCTGAATCTGGAGCTGTAGTACTATTAGATGATATATGCCAATGTCATCTAATCATTATTGCAGTAATAGAACATGTGGGTTTTTATCCAAATTCACAGACAATGGAATCTGAGATGACGGCGGCAACTGTCATTTGAGGCATTCCACTGTCTAAAAGTCATCCCACCTGAAATGATCAGGACCTGGATAGCAGATGTTTGCAGTCCGGATCATCCTGATTATTTTTGTCATCTTTTTAGCCAAATAAATTCTTCTCATCCCCAGCTATTTCATCTCTGTGTGTCAACTTCTGTCTAAACCCACCTTATATTTTGGGTTATTTAATTTTACACTTCTCTATAAATTTATGCATGATACTATTATGTAGATATTGTGGTCAATATTATTTTGGGATCCTTCCCTTGGACATAGAAGTCTTGATTTAAATCAGATGTTTCATAATAAATTTCCAGCAAAAGTTCCTTTATAAAATCCGGATCTGAGTAAGGGATAAATTCGACAGTTATGACTAATTCATATCCGACTGGGGGTTGATTTTGGGAAATTAGAAGCAGAGTCAGCGATTAGGTCTCACCTAGACTGAAAGGGTCTGTGTTCTTATTGAGAGTCTAGTACCTGATAGGGAATGATTTTCATGATTTATTATTTTCCAAAATTGCTGTTTGTTGGAAATCTTGTATTAAATATTGCACTGGGACAGAGTCTACTTGGATTCTGATAAGGTGTGACAGATAGTACTAGAGGAACAACATTCGGGCCTTGGTTATTTTCTAAGGTAGGGTTGAGTATTCTTTCAATCACTATCTTCTTCTGCCAAAGCCTATTTTTGAGTCCTGAGTGAGTGCATCCGGAACGAACTAATTTCATTATTTCGTTTCATTAGTTTGTATCTCATAACCACCCGACGAGAAGTGAACACTGCGAGCGGTTCACCGAGAATAGGAAATTCTTGATCCACACCCGGTCATCCTGACTGGGGGCTTTCCCTTACTACCAGGGTCAGACTTTTAAAACTTCCGAGTGATAGGATTTTAAATGCTTTCTTTATCGCTTTCTTTTAATTGCTTTCTTTAGAGGTCACTCGGTTGTATTGAGAGTTGTGTAACTGCTACTAGGACTGAGAGTTAAGGGATAGTTCAGGGTTTAATTAGAATCTTTGGGCGTGACATGGGGGACTGATAGCGGTACTTGACATTTCAACAAATGATTTGTCAGGTGTTGCTTATCCACCACAGATAAATAACATACCATTGCAAGGGTAGTTATGCATCTGTGGTATCTTAGAATTTATTGTCTTAAGAGCATGTAAACTCTTACTGTAAGTACCTGTCTGTTAAAGGGAACATGATATAGAGAGCATGAGAGTTAGCTAACTGAAAGGATTATCCCAGACTAAGATCTGTGTAACAAAAATGGAAGTTTAATTGTGTTTCATCTGAATCTTGTCCAATCTTTATTCTTTTCTTCCTGTCCCTTCTGTCATAATTTAAATCTGTTTTCTTAGATAATCTTAATCGCTTTCTTAGATTACTTTTATTGCTTTCTTAGATTAAATTTAATTCGCTTTCTAGAATACTTTTATCTGCTTTATTTTAATTGCTTTCTTAATCTGATTTAAATTCTGTCAAGTAGTTGTTAGTCAAATCACACACTTGAATCGAGTAACCGAGTGGAAAATCTTAGTGAATGGCGTGGGCCCTGCTTCTATCGCACATCCTCCAGTGAACGATCCGGTCTTACTATAAATTACTGCAATTTTTGACACCGTGCGCTTTCGGGAGCACAGTTTCTTAACTACGAGCAATAAAAACATGACTACGTATAAATATATCCCTAATCACAACACCGCCATCATAAATTGGTTTCATTAAATAAAACCTAAACCAGGATCACGAATTTTCAGAAAATACTCATGTAGTGGGAGCCAGTCAAAAGTTTCATGGCAGGAAATCTTATGGCAAGAATTGATGAGAAGTATCATGGCATATTTGCCGGGGATCCTCAGTGTGACAGGCTGAAGGTCAATCTATCCCGGCTATGCCATGAGATTTGTCAACATTTCATGACAGAGAGGACCACTGCGCCATTTGAAACCAAAGCACCATACTTGAGTAATAAAAAGACTAATAATCTTGATATATCCCTAAACCCTTTCCCGTGAATCATAACGCTTTTCATTTAATAAATCTAACCTGGTATAATTTTAGAAAAAGCTCGGGTTAACGAAACTTGTCAAAAGTTTCAGATGACTATTGGAAAGTGCATAAGAGATTCTATAAGTTATAGAATATGGTCTGTTCCCTTCTTTCATCAGATCTTTTCTTTTAAAATCCTGATGAAGGGTTAGAACTCTACTAAAATCTTGGTCAGCTAAGTTATAGAAAATTTTGGGATGTATGTCAAACATTAATTTCCCCGCATATAAATTTCCCACCATAGTTCCAAGAAGACTATCTCTAAGGTTATTGATTCTTCTATCAGCGACTGATAGATGCAATTCAGAATCAATGCCTTCTTTGAAGGTTCCCTTAATTACTACTTCAATGGCTCCTATGTGGATCCATTTCATAGTAATGGCGATTTCCTCCTTCATTCTGCTTAATTCCTCAAGAATTTCTTCTTTAGGAATTAATTGCATATCCATAACATTACAAGTAAGTTCCATAGGAATTGCAAACTCACCTGCACTTACCTTGTAGATGATGTTATGTCTTCTCTGGTTGAGTCCCATCTGGTTAAGAACTCGTCCAATCCCGCCAATTCTGAATCCGTCATATGGGCTGAGGTTGGAATCTTGTCGCATTATTCTTTCCATGGTTCGATTCGAGATCGTCATCCTTGAAAAGAATCCAGACAGGTTTTCAGTGGTCTGAATCCTGTCTTCTTCAGTCAGACTCGGTTGAAGATCCATCTGAATATGAGTCCGAGTCACTTCTTAATTCTTCCTCGTAGATGCTTTCATCCGAGGGGATGTCCTCAAACTGATAGACTGGTACCAGCTTTCCATGGTAGACTGCTTCCACGATATCCTCCGTGGCTTCGTACATTCGTACCTCACGATTCTGAGGGCAATCGGGTGAGATATGACCTCTGGCTCCACACTTCCAACAGTTGCAGTCCTTGAAACTTTCGTTGGCTCGGGTATGGGCTCGTCTGAATGTTCTCTTGGACGTCGTTCTCCCCGTGCTCCTTGCTGCTGAGCTGGTTGAACCTTGGGATGAACTCTTCGTCGTTCCCGTTCTTTGTCCAGTTTTGTATGATCTGGCCTTGCTCTTGGACCACCATGCTCTTCTTCTTCGGAATGGAGGTCTTCTGAAACTCCTACTGTATGAGCCCCGACTCTTCTTCTTTTTCCTCTTTTCTCCTGATTCTCCTATAATTGTTGGAAAATCGTTATTTTCACAGCAAAGAGGAGTTCTTTTTATTTTACCTCTTAGTCTCTTGATGTTCTTTTGGGCTGCTGCCTGTTGACACCATTCTCTGAGTTTATCCTTTAAGAAGGACATTCTTCGAGCTATTGAGTCCACTATACCAGAAGGTACTGTGTACGATTGGATCAACATTTCTCTCCATGGGCTGCAGATCTTTGCAAAGAACATGGGACATGCTACTTCAGCTGTCATTTCGCTCCGAAAATAGTATTTACGAAACCAGTAGATGTATTCGTCTACTGCGCAAATACTTCTTAACTCCATACCCAATAATGCTTGGGTATAGACCTTGATTTTTTCGGTTCTCTGTTCTTCAAAATACCCATCTCCTACAAAATGGGTTTTGAATAAGAGGCCAAATCTTTCACAGATTGTGCTTTTGGATTCTCCCTCGAGTATTTGCTCTTTTAAAGCAGTCGTGGAGTTTTTCCAGCCCAGCTTTGCCGATCCTTCGAGACTCAGCTCTATTAATCTGACAAAGTTTTCTTTATTGAGTTCCAGGGTGGTTGCTGCAATCTTCATTGAAGCTACCCATTCATCGATCAGGTCTTCGATGTTTCGGAAGTCGATAACGTCGAGGTTTAGTGTTATGACATATGGATTTAATGGTTGTAACATCGTCTTGGCCCACGGTGTGGACTCTGGTGCTCTACTTGGGTTCCGTCCTGGGTTTCGTCTTGCATTGAGATGCACCTCAGGATACCTGTTCATGTAGAAGTCTGTACTTTCTCTCATTGGGACATCAGGCGGTCCATCGTGGGTCACGTTGGATCCTGATCCTTCCGCATAACCCAATTGAAGAACTTCATTGGGTTTTATATTAACCAGATCCATAATCCCAAGTTGGGAAAATGATTCTGCTAATTCTTGTAGATCTGATAGATCTGCCCTGGAAACACTCATTCGACTGTTTTGGAGATCGATCATAAGCTCTTCTTGTGATTTCTGCTTTGGAACCATAGTTGCTTTACCCTTTTGATGTAAAGCTTGTACTGGTCCGAATGCATCTCTAATATTGGGTTGGTTATTCTTGGAAGATCCAGGAATATCCTTCTGCATTTTCTTGATATCCGAAATGTCAAATTTCAGATTCAAAATTTCTTTCTTTAGGTCTTGAAATACTTTCAAGATCTCATCTGTTGTTTGATTCAAGTTATCTATTTTCCCAGGTATAATTAATACCCGGTTACCAAAATCTTGAATCGTCTTTTGGATTTCTCTTAAGTCTTTTGATAACTTAGAGCTATCCGGATCAATTTCTTTCCAGTCCGTTCCTCTCATTTTTAGGAAAGAAACTGATTTTGATAATATCTTGTCTCATGGACAAGTTCAAGAAATTCCTTTGGAATTTTTTATTTTTTATTTCCAAAATTTGGAAATAACTCGTGAGTTTCAAATTATTTGAATCCATTAAATAACTAAATCTTCTCCATTAAGAAATAAAATATTATAAATAATATAATTAATATGTTCTTCAATAAAACCTAGGCTCTGATACCAATTTTCAAGCGCATTAGGAGTCATTTGCATAATGAAAAATTAAGTATATTGAGAAATGACTAAAGTAAATAAAGTCAAACTTCCTTGGGGTATGAATGAAATAAAGAAAAAGTTGTTGGATTCATTTATTAATTTCAAATTGGTCCTATGGCCTAAATTTTACAAAACTGTGTTTGTTATGGCCTATTTTCATAATTGTAACTTGTTATGGCCTAAAAGCGGAATAGCTACGATAAATTCATATATATAAAAATTATATACAGACATGCCCCATCATAATCATCAATGCCCTATATATGCACAACAATATATATAGCATACTTTTATGTAATTTTGTTTTTAAATCTTAAACTCTATTCACAGCCAAACAATAACAACCTTAATCAGCTGAAGTGAAATGACAAGAAGGCCCACGGGGGATGAATATACTCCCTCCGTCCCACTCCAAGTGTCTTGTTACTGTTGGGCACGGGAATTAAGGTAGAGTTGGTTTGTGAGTATATGGTGGGGTCCACATAGTTGTTGGAGGGAAAAATTATTTCTATCTATAGAAAGAAAACATTTGTAATGGGACATCCAAAAATGGTAAGTAGGACATTTGGAATGGGACGGAGGGAGTACTTAATAAGATAATATAGTAAAGGAAACATACATAACGTACCCTTTCCTTAGATGGAAGATGCAGCCGCCGCCCTGCCACGGCGGTATCTCTTGCCGCGGTGGCGACGAGATCCACCAAATGTGACGGGGTCGAAGGCTTGGAGCCGCGCAGCTTCTTCGGCGTCGATGGTACATTCGGAGGGGTGGATTTGGTAACGACCGTGATCGTAGCAGTAAGAGTATTGGAGGCTGTTCTTCCGGAATCTCACCATTTTCATTCTCTGGCTCTGTGTGATGCTGCCACTTTCCATCAAGGCAAACTTTGGGGCATCTTCACACTTGGTGTATTCAATTGGATCAACGGCGCAACCATGGAGGACAAAGTTGGAAAATTCTGCGATGTAAAGGGCATATCTGTAATTGATTTTGTATTTGCCTCCATTTGTGGCCCAACCAGAGCCGTCCCATATTGTTGCGTACAAAGACATCGGCTTAGAGGGAAAGTCCCCACCCATTGCCTCTGTTCTTTTGATCTCTCGGATGGGAACACTATCAACGTAAAATACAATAAGATTCTCGGATGGGTTTTCTGTAATTATAATTTCACACGATTTGGAAAGTAAATTTTCTAATTCATGGCATGTATGATTATTTCTAAAATTAATAGCTACATATACATAGAAGCATATAATCACATTAACAAAAATAGAACGCCCTCATTTTTGGGAAATTACTCCAAATAAATAACTTATCACCCAATGCACTATAACTTAGCACATTCAGTCCAGGCTGAATAAACTCAATTCAGCCTTGAAACCGCTCCCAAAAAACCAATTCAAAAGACACTTGTCAAATGAATTGAACTCTTGTAGCAATTAATATATGATGGGTCCCACTCCTACATTTCAAAAGTATTAACTCAGTTAATCTATTGGGTCCCACAACTGTTGGTAGAAAATAGTAGTACTACATACTCCAATCGTTTATTTCATGTTTTTCTTATTTTTTTTAAATTTATTTCACGCATTATACTTTTATGAATTTATACTTCGAACATATCTTTTCATTCTTTTATCTTATTTTTTTTTAATTTATTTTATTTTTTATATACAATTTATTTTATTTTTAATATGTATATTTTTTGTTAAGCTTTTAATATTTATGTTTTATTAAAAGTTTAGTATTTTTAATTATTTCAAAATTCAATTTATCTATGTTTATGTCATGTATTGTTTAGATTTTTGAAATTTAATTTTTTAGAATAATATTATTACTTTTGAATGTGTAATGGTATATTTATTTTTTGGTCTTAAATTTATCTAAACTCGAAAATAATAAAATACAAATATTTGGTACTTATATTTTATATTGTAAAATAATTAAATTATTTACAAATAAAAATATGTATTATTTTTGTTTATATAAAATAATAGTATAAAATTTAAATATTTTTATATAATAGATTTGGGGTCCATAAAAGAGAGTTATTAATTTTTTTTTTAAAGCTAAAGGCCTGTAAACAGTTACAAATAGGAAAAAATAAGCAGAAGGAAAATAACCAAAAGAAGACAGATTCAACCCCCGGCGGATCACTCCCTAGGAAATGAAGTTCCTATGGCATCCGCAAAGAGTTCCCTCCACACACAATCGGGTGGGAACGCCCACGTGGTAAAGAACTCTTCATTGGATGGGCCTCGACGAGCCAAAATATCCGCAACTTTGTTCCCCTCGCGAAATACGTGATGAATATAAGCTGCTTCCAGAGAGATCATAGCCTTTCTGATTCTTTTCAGGATATGATCAAAAGTGTGAGAGCCTTCCCTATCTTCCAGCATCCGGATAGCTACCTTAGAGTCTGAGAAAACATGTATTGACCTAATCCCCAATGTTACCACATATTCCAAGGCCAATCACAATGGCTGCGAGCTCGGCAAAAATGATGGAGGATTTACCCAGGAACCCGCAGCCCCCTCCTCTCCATTGACCGTTTCCGTCGCGTATAACAAACCCATATCCAGATCGACCGCTTGAACCCAAACGACTCCCGTCCACATGCATGATACTGCCTTGTATCCCAAGCATATTCCATCCCAACATAACATTCCCCACATGCTGGGGGGTGTCTGACTTCTTGTTCTGAGCTGCATCAAAACAGAGGTTCTGAATATCTCTGATCAGGGTCCATGCAGGCTTCTCCATGCCTTTGAAGATCCGAGCGTTCCTTTCCAACCAAAAGGTCCACAGAGCCATCAAGAAGCAGACACCATGAGTGTTATAGAGCACTTTGAGGAACACCCTAATAGCATCCCTAGGCATTTGATCGCAGTCCTCAGGGATGCCAATCCCGAGCCTCCTCCAACAGTTTTTGACCCAATTGCAGTAGAGCAGTGCATGCCCCCAAGTTTCTACCTCCAAACCACATAAGGTGCACAGGGGGGAGGATGCAAGGTTCCTCTTGAATCTAATCACATTGACCGGCAGGGAGTTATGAGCTAAGAGCCAAATAAGAAAACCAATTTTCTCCGGAATATTACTGTCCCACATCCACTTCCAGTCATTGGTGGATTGATCCAGCTTCAATAGGAAAATGTATGTTGTACGTACCGTGTAATGAGCATTCGGGTTTGCCTCCCAAATCCAATCGTCTGAGCTGTTGTCCTCCAGAAGATGGGGGGTTCGGCAGTAATATCCTTCATAAGAGGGGGGGGGGGGTGATAGAGCTTATACCCTTCCAATTCCAGGTGCCTCCATAGACGACATCCTTGACTTTGAGCGAGATATCACTCGTCTCCACAAAGGGAATGAGCGACCCGATTTGTTTTTTGTTCCACCAAGGGGAGAACCATAGTGATGCATTACCACAGCCCAATCTAAGAGAGAAACCATCTCTTAAAAAGGGTAGATTTTACCAACTATACCCAGTAAATGAGACCGAGGCTTGTCTGTAGGGGAGTAGGATAAATCCTCTGCTGAAAAACCTTCTCGGACCAGGCGAACCCATGGTTTGTGGGGAGTGTGTATGAGGCCCCACAAGAGTTTCCCTAGGATAGCCGTATTCATCATTCTCGCTCTCCTGATCCCCAAGCCGCCAGTCACCTTTGGGGTTGTAACTCTAAGCCAGTTCACCAAATTCGACCCTTTGCCCTGCCTATCTTTCCACAAGAATTTTCTAATCTTTTTGTCAATGCCTTCACAAATGGCCTCGGGAAGCCAGAATAGTTGCATGTAGTACGTCGGAATGGCTGATAGGACTGCTTTACATAGGATCAGCCTACCAGCCTTGTTCAATAGTTTCGCGGCCCATCTGTTGAGCTTATCGTCCACCTTGTCAATGATGAAAGCAAAGTTCGAGATCTTAGGCTTACTGTTCAAGGTGGGGAATCTGAGATAAAAGCCCAGGGACTCTGTAGCCTGAATGCTTAGTGTACTCTCAATCCAAGTCCTCTCAGAATGTTGGATGTATTTGGGGATGAAGAGCTTGGATTTCAGAGGATTTAGCATCAGCCCTGACATGCTCTCGAAATCTCTCATAGTGCCTGCAATGGAGTTGATGCTAGACCTGTCAACCATGGAGCAAAGAATAAGATCGTCAGCAAATAGTAAATGGGAGATTCCAATGCCTCCATGATCCTGCCTGATTGGCTCCCAAACCCCTTCATCCACCTTACTGCAAATCATCCTGGATAATTTCTCCATAGCATAAGGAAGAGTATGGCGAGAGAGGGTCTCCTTGTCTAAGCCCCCTCCCTGGTCGGAACGCCTCAAGAGGACATCCATTTATAGAGAAAGAGGGAGATTTCACGCAGTGCATAATGAGATCTCCTATCGAATCTGGAAACTCCCATTTCTGAAAGCACTTGTGAACGAATTCCCAACTGACATAGTCGTAGGCTTTCTCAAGGTCGATCTTAAGAATGATTCCCTTCAGCTTAGACCTGCTCCCCATAAGGTATCCCATCAATTCCCTGAGAGTCACATCATTGTCTATTGAACCCCTCCCCGGGAGGAAGGCCGACTGGTGACGGGAGATTTTACCTTGCAAAATCGGCCTAATTCTTTTGACAATAATTTTGGTAAGAACCTTGTATAGCACATTACAGAGTGTGATAGGCCGAAGGTGTTTAAAAGTAAGTGGAGGACTGATCTTGGGAATCAGACAAATATATGCACTAGCCAGCTCTTGGGGAAATGTTCTGTTAATCCACGTCTGCTGTAAGAAATCGAAGATAGAGTCTCCAATGATCTCCCAATTCTGCTTGTAAAATAAGGCCGGAAAGCCATCCGGTCTCGGTGCAGAGTAGGCGTTAATTTCACCGATCACCGAATCCACCTCGTCCATGCCAAGGGGGGGCAGTCAGTCTACTTTTATCCTCCATCGTGATTAGACAAGTCCGAGCTTCCTGATCCGTGATAAGAGCCTCCCTCTCCCCCTCCTGAGACGAGTGGGAAGGATTAGTGAACAACCTGCTGAAATAGTCCCTGGCATTGGTTTGAAGGGCGTTATCTTCATCACACTGATAATGGCCAAAAATGACCATTATTTTCAATCCATTTCCGTGTCTTAAACGGGCATTTGATCGCATTCCGGTCTTACATTAAGTAAGAAAGCAGTCAAATTGGACTGATTTATGCATAATTGTAAAAATAATAAGCTGGTGTGAAAAAGACATAAATATGTAATTTTATTACATATTTATGTTAGAAAAATCCAAAAACATGAGAAAAAGAAAAGGAAACAAAAAGATGGGAAAAAGATAGAAAAGCCCACAAAAAGAATATTTTCGGCCCATCTGGCCCAATCCAGCAGGCCCAGGAAGACCGTTGTCGCGGAAGCCCTTGGCGCGATGCAGTGTTCCACGACAAATGCATGTTCCGCGACCAAGTGGCTCAGATGAAGAGGAGACCAGCCAAGCCCTTGGCGCGATGACCTTTGTCGCGATGGCATGTTCCGCGACAAAGGCATGTTCCGCGACCAAGATGCACAAATAGAGACACAAGACCCAGTCGAGAAGCCTTGCCACATGCAGTGTGTTCCGCGACCAACTTGATGCTCCGAGACAAAGCTGTGATGTGTGTGATGTCTTAAGACACAATGGGCTAGAATCAAGGCCCATGGGCTTAGGGTTACACTTCTATAAATATGAGGTGTCTCCCATGAGCCAAGGGGTTGGTTGGAATTTTGTTGAGTAGAAGTTCTTGAAGACAAGGCAGTGGGTGCTCTCTCTTAGGTAGTTTAGTTTAGTTTTAATATTTTTTGTATTATTTAATTCTTGTCCTTAGATTAGTTTAGTGTAGTATTTATTTTGTGTTTTATGGTTTACAGCAGCTAGGTAGCCACTTTAATATCATGTTTTGTTTTCTAAACTCTTGTTTTAGGGTTTGTAATACCCAAAATCATGGGTATTAACAAGACCTCTTCAATAATATGGGAAAACATTCATCATTTGTGTCCCAAATCATGAAATGGGTCTCACACCCCATGGATTTATGCTTCCTTTTTCATTTTGGGGTCATTTGACCCCCATTTTGTTATTTTTATGTTTACTGTTGGCATACTATGGATAATGTTGTGTGAATGTGTGACCAAACCCTAGATTAGGATTCCTGCTTTATTTTAATATTCTGCCCTTCCTTGTTATTTTTGTTTAAGCATGTTCTTCTTTATTTTGAATGTTTCTTGCTTATTTTTAGCTTAGAATAGCTTTTTGATCTGAAATAGGGTGAGATCACGCTGTTTGCATGCCACTGTTCATTTCTGCTTTTTCTGACTTTTGTCCTGAACCACCTTGGGCGCTAACCGCCTTCTGGCGCGGAACCACGTTCCGCGACAAAATGGCTGTTCCGCGACCAAGGTGTTTCAAGACACTTGTCTCCATAATTTAAAACCCTTTGTCGCGGAATACCTTGTCGCGGAGCCACGTTCCGCGACAAAAACTGTCCATGCATAGCGACAAAGGAGCCAAACTCTTGCATTTTGTCTTCATGGCTTTTTGTCGCGGAATCATCTTGTCGCGGAGCCACGTTCCGCGACAAAATCCCATTCCGAGACAGAAAAATTATGCCATGTTCCTTGATCTTTGAACACCTTGTCGCGGAACACCTTGTCGCGGAACCACGTTCCGCGACAAAATTTCCATGCATAGCGACAAAGGTTCAAATGTCTTAGAATTTTCTGAAAACACTTTGTCGCGATGTCACCCTTGTCGCGGAACCACGTTCCGCGACAAAATCTTGCATAGCGACAAAGAGGCGTTATGCTGCCAAAAATTCTAAAAACTTGTCGGGATATCCATGTCGCGGACCTCGGTCCGCGACAAAATTTATGATATCGCGACAAGGGCTCCTCTCTCTATTTAATCCCAAACAAACTTCATTCTCTCCCTATTTTTATATTGCAAACACTCACATCATAGCCCCACGGGTTAGGATGTAACATTCTGGAATTGCAATATAGGGTGTTATGCTGCCCAAATTTTGATTCTTCATTTGCATCACTTAACTGATTGAACCCTTGACTCATTAATGATTAAAGATTGAGATTAGCAATAATCAAACTTCAATAATCATCATGACTAAAGGACCTTTGTTCAATTGCCATTAAAACACTCTTGTATAAACAAAATCTCGATGGCTTAAACAGATAATCTGGACTGTAATTTATTATGGTAGGAAGGATTATTTAAGACCATCAATGTGGACCCAATCCACAACCTTGCATGAGAAACCAATGTCTCTCATACAAGGGATCTTCTTTTATTTATTATTTATTTTGTCTTCATGTGTTGTGTGGAACCATTAGTAAAGAATACATCAGACTAATGTTGGCAGGTCTTCCCTCATGGATAACTAGCTCGTATTCTGGGTATTAGTTGCTAATTGTTATTTTGCATGGTCTGGGTGGCTGTCAGTGGAAGCCTTGGCGGTTCGCCCATCCGGGGTTATAATAGCTGCTCGGCTGACTCTCATCCAGATACAGTTTTATTTTTATTATCTTAATTTCCAAACCTGAATTCCAATCCGTACTGGGAGTCAGTTGGCATCAGTCAATGCCAACTGATGATCATTATAGAAGGGAAGCATGTAGGTTTTTATCCGAATTCACAGACAGTGGAGGCCCAACTGGTGTTGACACCACCATTATAGGGTCTAAGCTGTCTAAATTCGCTCCACCAGAGTGATCGGGAAATTGGACAGTAGATGTTTACAGTCCACCTGATTATTCTGCCATTACTTTGGTCCCTTGACCATTTCATTCTGTGTTTCACCTTCTGTCTAGACCCGCATCTATATTTTGGGTCAATTAATTTTACACTTCCATATATCCTTACGCATGATAATATTATATACTATTGTGGTCTGTACTTATTTTGGGTTCCTTCCCTTGGACAATAGAAGTCTAGATCTTAAACAGATATTGCTTTATAAATTTCCAACAAAAACCTCTTTATAAAATCCGGATCTGAGTAAGGGATAAATTCTTCAGTTATGACTAATTCATATTCTGTCAAGGGTTATATTTTGGGAATTTAAGAAGCAGATTCAGCGATTAGGTCTCGCCTAGACTGAAAGGGTCTGTGTTTTAACTGAGAGTCTAGTACCTGACAGGGAATGATTTTCAAATCCATTATTTTCCAAAATTGCTGGTTGATGGAAATGTAAGATTAAGTGCTACACCGAGATGGGGTCCACTTGGATTCAAATACAGTGTAGTAAATAATCTTAGAAGAACATCATCCAGGCCTTGGTTATTTTCCAAGATAGGGTTGAGTTTTCTTTCAACTGCTATCCTCTTCTGCCAAAGCCTACTTTTGAGTCCTGAGTGAGTGCATCCGGAACGAACTAATTTATTAGTTCGTTTCATTAGTTTGTATCTCATAATCACCCGGAAGGAAGTGAACACACTAGTGGTTCACTGAGAGCCGGGAATTCTTGATCCATACTCCTTCATTCTGATGGGGAGCTGTCTTTTACTACCAGGGTCAGACTTTCAAAAACCTCCGAGTGATAGGATTTTAAATGCTTCTTTACCGCTTTCTTTTAACCGCTTTCATTAGAGGTCACTCGGTTGTATTGAGAGTTGTGTAACTGCTACCAGGATTGACAGTTAAGGGATAGTTTAGGGCTGAATTCATATCTTTGGGTGTGACATGGGAGAATGATAGTGGTACTTGGCATTTCAATAAATGATGTGTCGGGTGTTGCTTTTCCACCTCAGATGAAGTAACACACCCAGGCCAGGGTAGTTACGAATCTGTGGTATCTTAGAATTTGCGGTCTTAAGAACATGTGAACTCACATTGCAAGTACCTGTCTGTTAAAGGGAAAGCCTTATTGAGAGCATGAGAATTAGCTATCTGATAGAATTATCCCAAATAAAGATCTGCGTATAAAAATGGAAGTTTAATATTGCTGTGTCTCGCTCTTGTCCAATTTTCATTCTTTTCTTCCTGTCCTTTCTGTCTACATTGTGACTCAACTTCACGGTTGGCACAATGCTCCTTTTCCCTGCTTTCGTAGATAATGTTTACCGCATTCCTAGAATAATTCTTATCCGCTTTCTAGAATAGATTTATTTGCTTTATAGATTAATTTAACTGCTTTCAAGATCTAATTTACATTCATGTCAGTAGTTATTAATCATCTTTCAAACCTATTGAGCAATACGAATGGAAAATCTAGTAAAACGACGTGGGACCTGCTTCTATCGCACATCCTCCAGTGAACGATCCGGTCTTACTATAAATTACTGCAATTTTTGACTCCGTGCGCTTTCGGGAGCACAGTTTCTTAACTACGAGCAATAAAAACATGACTACATATAAATATATCCCTAATCACAACACCGCCATCATAAATTGGTTTCATTAAATAAAACCTAAACCAGGATCACGAATTTTCAGAAAATACTCATGTAGTGGGAGCCAGTCAAAAGTTCCATGGCAGGAAATCTTATGGCAGGAATTGATGAGAAGTATCATGGCATATTTGCCGGGGATCCTCAGTGTGACAGGCTGAAGGTCAACCTATCCCGGCTATGCCATGAGATTTGTCAACATTTCATGACAGAGAGGACCACAGCGCCATTTGAAACCAAAGCACCATACTTGAGTAATAAAAAGATTAATAATCTTGATATATCCCTAAACCCTTTCCCGTGAATCATAACTCTTTTCTTGTAATAAATCTAACCTGGTATAATTTTAGCAGAAGCTCGAGTTAACGAAACTTGTCAAAAGTTTCACACACCATGATCCGTCCTCTAAGGCTAACCCATGGATCCGATTATGATGACGCCTACTGCTAGCAATAGCGTGAAAATAGGCTGTATTACGGTCCCCCAGCTTAACCCAACTCTTCTTGGCCCGTTGAAACCACTTGATCTCCTCTTGCAAAAGCAGATTTTTGTATTCCTGTTTGAGCTCCGCCTCAATTAGCAAGAGCCTAACAGAGTCCACCCTTTCTAGCGCTCTAGAAATCCCAGCCAGTCTCTTGTTAATTTTCAGCTTCTTCCAATAGATATTGCGCACATTCTCCTTATGGAACCGAATAGACGCCTCCTTAACCCAGTCCAGCTTATTCAAGATAGAGGATTCGTTACTGTTCCAAGCTCCTGCAACCACATCACGATAGTCTTCCATGGAAGCCCACGAAGCTTCCCACCTGAATGGCGTAGATGGGGAGGTCGCCTGGGGAACCCCACATTGGACCAAAAGAGGAGAATGGTCCGACCCTAATCTCACCAACGTGCGAGCAAAGCCCAGGGGGAATAGGGATAACCACTCCAGATTAATTAAGCAATGGTCCAGCCTTTTCATAATGATGTTGGACGTTCCCATGGGACAAGTCCAGGTAAACATCCCCCCCCCCCCCCCCCCCCCGAGTGTTGATAGTTGTTAGGCCGCATTCCTTAAGTAAATCCTGAAATTCCTCCGCCCGGCTCAGATTGTACAAACCCCCTCTCACCTCCTCTGAAGCACAGATTTGATTCCAATCCCCTACTAGCGCCCAAGCTCCACAAATCAACTCTTTAATCAGCCTCAAATTCTCCCAATCACCACGTCTCGAGTTGTAGTGAGGGGAAGCATAGACGGCCGTTAAAAACCAGCTCGTACTCCCATTAGACAGGTTTAAAGTTATGAACCTATCCTTAACATAGAAAAATGGAGGCTTGTATGTTTAATCTATACGCATCAAGGTCCAAATCCCCCCTGCTCTGCCCTGCGCTTCTTGAACGCAAATTGGCTCAAACCCTGCCCTCAAAAATAACTCCTTCGATTTATCAAACATCGACTGCAGCTCCAATATGAATACCAAATCTGGGGAGTTCCCTTTCAGAGAATCCAGAAGAATCCTACGCTTGTCTACCCCCATGATTCCTCCCACATTCCAAGAGAGTATTTTAAAGTTTTTAAAATCCATAAAAACAAATATTGGAAGAAAAGGACCAGATACATCACCGGAGCTTTAGGATGAAGCTGTCGCTTGCTGAGCTTCGTCTTTCTCCTCAATCCCTTCCATTTCCACCTCACAATAGGCTGCATCTGTCCCTTCCGCATCCCCTTCCACCCTGGGATGGATAGTCCCCATTGCATCATTTCCCTCGGCCTTGGACCGACGGTCGGAGTTGGTTGGCTGAGCCTCTGGGCTGCTCCCCAATGTATCGCTAAAAACAGTTTCTTCCGGCCTCGCCCTTTTAGCAGCCGAGCCGTTCCCGTCGGATTGGAGAGCTGTCTTCTCCGACTTGCCTTTACCCGTTCTCTTCAGAAACTTTTCTGGTAATTTGGGCTTCCCTTTTTCTCCCATAATGTTTGTGATGGGCTTCAAAGGCCTCGGCCCAAGTGAAAAGTTTTTGGGCCTTTGCAGAATGGTAACCCCCTGCTGGCCCCCTTTGCCTTTCCCCACTGAAGCCTCACTCCCATTAATCCTCCTCGGCCCAATGCTCTATTTCTTTTTCTTCTCAACTTTGATCCAATCTCCACATTGTGGCTGAGCTGGCACTCCCTCATCCTCCTGTTCCTTCATATGAAAGTCACGGGTATTTTCCTTTTGCTGTTTTTCCTTTTGGGGGGCAACATTCTGTACACCTTGCACTGCCACCTTCGCCTCAGGTCCTCCTTCGGGGTAAGGGGGGAGTCAACATCTTTCAGTGGGAGGCTTTCTGCACATGTCTTGGAGGAGTCTGCAGACTTACTACTTTCTGAAAACTCCTGCTCCTTTTTGTTTTTACTACCAATTGCATGCAACTCCTCAAAGGTCCCTTTTGTCTGCTGCCTCGGAGGCTCACTGTCGTGTTCTTCCACCACCTTGACCATCTTGTCCGGGCAAGCATGTACTCCATGCCCATACCTTTGGCAAGAGGAGAACAAGAGGTGAAGACCCTCATATTGAACTTTTTGCCACACATTCCCAATAAGAATACTTGTCACCACCGAAAGCCGGAGATCTATTTCCACACACACCCTTGCATATTTACCTCTATGCACCTTTTTGGTCATATCATCGACTTTCACCGGAACACCTAGCGCCCATGACGGTTTGTGCATCAGGTTTTCCTCATACATTTCCACACACAAATCCGGGAGCCTTGCCCACACTATGGTTTTACACGGTTGGACATCCTTCGCCGAGAAGTTGGGCTTCCACGAGGTGATAGTGAGGTAACTTTCGAACACCATCCAAGGCCCTTCATTGAGGACACGGTCACGATCCACCTTTCTCTCAAACTTCACTATGTAGAAACCTCTGTCCACGTCGATCATTTCGAATTCACCTTGAAGTTTCCAAATCCTCTTGACTCTCTCCTTCAAGGCAAGATAACGACTCTCTCCTTCAAGGCAAGATAACCAACCCTCTTGCCCAACACCGAGATGATTATGGCATCCTCCCATGGTTTGTTTAACCTTTCTTGAAGCTTGGGATCAATGGTGATTCTAGGTTTTAACCTATCCCCATTGACGAAATCTAACTTAACATATTCATCCACCTCGGCTTTCTCAAGTACTGCTGCATTCGGCTTTTGTTTGCCTTCAAGCACAATATCCCTGCAGGAGGGTCTTTCACCGCCTGAAAAGAAGAACGGAGATGTTGGGATGTCCGGCGGGACTCCCGCTGAAGGAGAAAGTGGAGCTGACATCGAAGAAGAGGAGCTCTCGGAGGAAGCCCTAAGAGAACCCGCTTAGAGAGAGAAACAATCAGTTGATGTATAATGAAAAGAGAGTTATTAATTGGTATAGGGATGTGAGAGTTAATGAAATGAATTAAAAAGATGTTGAAGATAGTGGAAAGCTGATGTGGCAGTGAGAGAATTGTAAAAGTGAGTTATTAATTGGAATGATGATGTGGATGCTCTCACACGTAGAGGACGGAAGTAATAATGACGTCAAATTCTTGTGGCTGCTCAACTTTTTTATGACTATATTTTTTTTAAAAAAAAAAAGGTTTTTTATTATTATTATTTTCTACTCCCTCCTTCCCATTAAAAGTGACCATTATTTCTTTTTTGGGTGTCCCAATAAGGTTGGCCACTTTCCTTTTTAAGCAAATTAGATTAACATAAGTATGATTAAAAACCCCACAATAATGACAATTGTACTTTCTGCATAAGGTCCCTATATATGTTTAACCATTAATATCTCAAAATGAGTATAAATAAAAATTATATAAGATATATATTCTAAAACTATACGATTAGATGATTCCAACAAGACCAGACTTGACTATTTTTTCTTTCTACATCATTTCAATAATATTAAGTCAAAGTTAACTAATAAATATGGTTAAAAGTCAAATGTAAACATTATAAATTAGATGGATGTATTAGTCAAATTTACTCACACTACTTTAACTACTAAATACCACAACCTAAATTCTCGTGCCCAAAAAAAAGTGGCCACTTTTAATGTGACGGAGGGAGTATTTCATTTCATTGATTAAAAAGATACTGCTAGCATAAACTTCCATATGAAAGTGGTAGTATGGAGTACTTTTGAATTTTAATGAATACTGCTCAATATACCCCTATAGATATATTTAATCTGCATATATAATATTGTAAGCTTCCATCATTCTTTAAACAACGACAATAATTTTAATAATAACCTCTTGTAAAAAAAATTTATTACCCACCATTTATTATCATAATAACAAATGGTACTTCCGTGCAAAGTGCGTACGGGCCTGTCTTGGATCTAATATAATAGTACTATAAAAAGATACTACTAATATTATAAGCTTCCATAACAAAGTGGTATTATACTTTTAGGAATCTGTTCATGTACACACTCAGCATATACAGAGGTGTTATATGGCTGCATAAGTTGTGCTATTTTATACCCACACACTTATGGTAGTATATTATATTATAGACATTCCTTTTTTTGTTTCAGTGATTTGTCATAATTTATGCCATTTCATATTTTGTCTAATCCGGGAATCGTGGACAATTTATGGAAGAATATTGTGGTCTCAATTTTCACAAGATTGTCCGAATGTTTTATTCTTTAGAACAGATTTGCTGTGGGTTTTATTTGTTGTCTGCATTCACCCTTATCCAATTGACCACAATTTCTTCTTACAATCCACTAACACTTTGTTGTGCCATCAATCCAAACACAACTCCCCCCACCCAAACGACAGAAATCGGAAAATGACTCACCACACTAAAATACGAAACCAAAAGCAGTAACCTCCCCAAAATCGAAGTCGTTCGGCCTGCCGCCGCAAGCAGGGCTTCTTCCTTCGTCCCCCTATGTTCTTTTCACGTTCCATGATGCTATATTCTGATATAAAATATGCTACACACCTTCAATGGATTGATAAACTACATCCGGATATTCTGGTCTGCTAAATTCGACATCTATGGACATGCTTATGCTGCATTTTCATAATATATATGCTATATGCATTGCTTGAAGGTGTTCTGGTGTATATGCCATGATTGTACTGTATTTTCAGTAGATGTTGTTTGATTCTGGATTTCTGCTTTTTGTAGTAAAATGTGGAGTGATAAATGAGTAGAGACTTTTTGTTGATGTTGCTGGTTTGGATTGGATGCGTGTTCAATGGATGAATTGTCATTTTCTACCTGTTATTTTCTCTCTCGTTCTGGTGTATCTGTCATGATCTTTTCGCATAACATATATGCTATATGAATTCACTAAACATGTTATGCTATAAATGTTTATTAACTTAGATGTGGCAGTGCTACCCTCCTCTTTACACTGTGATATTCCACTCTATACCTGATGCTGCGATCGTTTAGATGTGTGTTCTTTATATTATTCTCATTTATTCACGCACATGGTATGTGGAGATTATTGGCTGTTTCTTCTATTATCCAACATTATATTGGTCCTTATATCTGCACATTTTCATATGAACAATTAAATTCAGTCGTTAAACACCTTATCCGACTTCTCTCCACTCAATCATCAACATCGTGAATATTCAAACAACAATGACAGTCGATACATTCAAATCATGATGCTACAATGAATACCTGTCAACACCCGTATTACGCGGCTGCTTCCGGTCTCGTCTTCAGCCAATCCATCGCCAGTACTGAGTGCTAGCATTTCGGTCGACGCCTCAATACCATGATCGTCGTCCTCATTGAGTTCTGCTATCCCATAACAGTTTTGTGGAATTGAATCATCCCATGTATGCAAAACAGCTTCTCCTCCCGCCGAAATACACTCAACACGTGATGTATCGTCATCGTAATTCATAGGGTTTTCTCCTTCGAATGCTATTTCCCGGCCTTCGCCAAACTCTTCCGGCAATTCATTGATATCTATCAGCGCCCGTACTGGCTAATCGTTGATGAGAAGAGAACACGTAAACTGAACTTGGAATGCAATTTCGCCTACCTATTGACGGGAAAGGAACAGGTTACTGCTATGGAAATGCAATCCCACGAATTCCATATATCATTCATGATGAAAATGGCATTTACTAATAAGACAAAAATGGAATTAATTGAAAATGGAAGTTACTCCACTAAATTCGGACATCACCAATCCAGTTTCCTTTTTACAGTATTTAATATGCTCTATGGAATGAATTGCAACACGGTAGACGCGTAGCACATGCTCCATAATGGCAGAACACGTCTGCATATGCAGAGGTGTATTACTCAGTACAGTAACTGAATTGATACTTTTAAATTTTAATGATTAAGTACTGCTCATTTTCAATATACATTTAATTTTTATAGTAGACGGTATTATAATTTATAAGGTCCCATCATTCTTTAAATAATAATAATAATAATAATAATAATAACCTCTTATTAAAAAAATAAAAAATTACACCATATTATCATAATAAAGTGTTTTCCAAGCAAGGTCTCGGGTTCGAGCCTTGTGTATGCAAAAAACTGCTTTGGGAGAGGCGCCCTTAATTGCCCTTGCAGATCCTCGAGGGATTAGTCTTGGGCCCAATGTGGCCCAGGGATACCCTGGTATTTACCTAAAAAAAATAAAGTGTTTTCCAAAAAAAGAAGAAAAAATATTGTCATAGATTATATATTCTCGATTTATCTCTAATTAGATGGTGGTTTTATAGTAGATTGTAACACACGTGGGTGTTTTTACCAAACTTTTTGGATGTATATGAAAAAGTGAGTGATTTGTCTGTATTAGCTACTGCTATATTATTGGTTGGTTGACCAACCTAAATTCTAGCAACCTGGCTTATCTTATTCAACTGCTTATTGGATTTTGTAGGGCTTCAACCTGGGGTCCCACTGTGCCAGACACAAGTTTTTTTTTTTTTTTTTTGTTTAAAAAAAAACGTGAGATAAGCCATATTAGTTAAATAGTACTAGTAGATTTTAAAAATCACATGTAAATAGAAGATGAAAAAAAAAATATACCCGACCTTAACTAGCCCTATCTGGTGTCTGTCATATTTTCATCTTTAAGTCTTGAAATTCACAATATTTAGAATTGGAAAATAGAATTTTATAATTGAAAAATTGGTAATAATGATTTATGACTTGGATTCAGGCTAAAGAAGAGAAAGAAAATAGAAAAGGATAAGTACTCCATGAGATAGCTCTAATAGGAGGTTAAAAAATAAAAAAATTTAAAAATGGGGGGCTGGGCTTCGAAAATAATACTCCGTCTTTTTTATTTGCTACGGACCCACAACGAACACAGTCCAATGTACGTTTTAAGCCATTAATAACTCAAGTTCGATACAAGTAAAAATTCTAAAAGTTCGATATTTAAAAACTACACGACGAGAAGAATATAACAAAATCTCGCTTGGCTATATTTTAACTTATTAACTATGATAAAAATATTAAGTTAAAGGGTGTGTGTAAATAGTGTTCAAAGTTCATATGAAGCTATTATAAAGAAACGGAGGAAGTACTAACAAGGTTTGCGTGTTATTTTATTTATTTGTAAGTTTTTAATCCTTAATATTCCTTATGCGGTTAATATCTTGTTTCATTAATGAAAGAATAAAAGAAGCTGATTAGTAAGTGATTACTATTATACACAACCAGAGATTAATAAGTGATTACTATTATTCTAAAGAAAACCAATAAACGGACAAGGCAACTAATTGATCGATAGATGGCGGAAGCTTTCTTAGGCCTTAAGGCTCCCAATTCTTCCAAATTCCATTTTCCCCTTTCTTGGTAACGACCAATTTGGCCAGAAATGTCCGTTCTGTTAAAATATGTTGTTTAAATCTATTTTATTTTTAAATGTAATGGATGTGTACAGCAGTTGTGTTTAGGGTTAAGTTTGTGTCGGTTAAGTTTGATATATGGTTTCTTTTCATTTGAAATTGAAGTGTGTGGTGTGTACTGTATCCTCTTTATATTGTGAGTCTTGTAAAGTCTGTAAAATAATTCCGTGTGAATTTGTATTCACACGAAGAATACAAATTTGAATTTGTATTCACACAAAGAATACAAATTCACCAATAAAATGACCACAGGCCCTCCATTCCTCGAAAAAAAAAAAAAAGAATACAAATTCACCCGAAGTCAGTTTCCCTTTCTATCAGGGCCGTCTCAAACATTTTCAAAGCCCTGAGCAAAATTTAAATATGGGCCCTTGTTACATACTTCTTCGTTTTTTTTTCTTTTTTGTCTCTCGAATGGTGTTTCGTGTACTATTCACACACGCACTTTAACTTAAAGTTTTATCATAGTTATACAGGATTTTTTTTTCAAGAAAATCATAGTTATACAAGTTAAAATATAGCTAAGTGAGATCTTGTTAGTTTCGTCTCGTCATTTAGTTTTTAAATATCGAACTTATAGAATTTTTACTGTAATTTTTTATTTTAACGATTAAAATATTCAACTTCGATGATTCAATTAGTAATTGGTTAGCGATTGAATTCGATATCAAAACTCATTAACTATCAATAATTTAGCAATTGAATTAGATAATTAAAATTGAAATTTTCCTAATGCCTACAAACCAAAATATTTTCTTTTACTTTTGATAAGAATTTTAATATTTAATTAATAAATCATACACCTATTTTGTCAATTACTTTTAAAGTGTTAAGATATTCTTTGATTTATTTTTGTTTCATGTGTTTTCACATGGCAATACTTTAATTGGTGTAACTAAATGTGGATCCGGAGACACAATTATTATCCATATTTATCCATAATTTTAGACGCCAAATACCTTCCCTAACCCATGACATGTTAAAAGTGAATTAATTAAAACACTACAAAATGAATTAAACCCTTAAAACACAAAAATGGTGCAAGCATTATATTCTATATTGAATGAGGGCCGAATCCATCTTCCGAAAAGCAACCAGTGTTACATGCACCAATAACAAATTAGCAGTGATGTGTTATTGCCTACCTACTTCATTAATTATTTCATCATTCAATTCAATTATCGGACAACTCAAAAATATAGCATGGGGTAGGAGCCACAGTACCCAGTCAGATTCTGTCAATTAACTTTTTTGACCGCCAACATAAATCCTTAACTTTTATGCCCGAAAAGACCAAAATGACCCTGGGTCGACATCGGGGTCGAGGTCGACCCCGGAACAAGGTGACGATCCCGGGATTAATTAATAAGGGGGATAGGGAGGCGGGGTCGTGTGTGAGGGTTTAGGACGAACCCGGGTCCCCGACGGTGACCCAGGCTCGGACCCACACCAAGACCCAATTCCTCTTTATTATTATTTATTATGAATTATTATTATAATCAAAATTAAATAATTATTATAAATTATAAATAATAATAAATAGTACTGTTTTTTTATTAATGTTTTTAATATTACTGTTTATATTTAAATTAATGCTAATATAATTATTTTATAATTATAATAAATGTTACGATTATTTTATAATTTATTTAAAAATGTAATAAACAATATTTATTATTATAAAAAGAGAAATTAGTATTTATAAATATAGTCAAATTAATTATTACTATTATTAATTACTCAAATTTTTAATATTTGTAATAATTAGTTTTACACTAAATACTAATTTCTCTTTTCATAATAATAAATATTGTTTATTACATTTTTAAATAAATTATAAAATAATCGTATCATTTATTATAAGTATAAAATAATTATATTAGCATTAATTTAAATACAAACAGTAATATTAAATATTCATATTATTATAATAACTAATTTTTCTATTATATTTCTTAATATTATAATAAAAAGAATTTATAATACTATTTATTATTATTTATTATTGATAATAATTATTCAATTTTAATTATAATAATAATTCATAATAAATAATAATAAAGAGGAATTGGGTCTGTGGTGTGGGTCCGCGCCTGGGTCGCCGTCGGGGACCCGGGTTCGCTCTAGACCCTCACACACGACCCCGCCTCCCTATCCCCTTATTAATTAATCCCGGGATCGTCCTCTTGTTCCGGGGTCGACCTCGACCCCATTGTCGACCCAGGGTCATTTTGGTCTTTTCGGACATAAAAGTTAAGGATTTATGTCGGCGGTCAAAAAAGTTAATTGACAGTGACTGACCGGGTACTGTAATATATTACTTCATATAGCATTGGCCAGTGGAACTTCTAGAAACTACATCTGGGCTTGAATAGTCAATCCTAAAAAGGCCACTGCAAAACTGAGAGAACTTAACAAGAAGACAAGATAATAAATGAAGCAGTACTTAAATGGGGTCGTGTTTTTTGGTTAAGTCGTATGTTCACTTTTGTAGTGTTTTTGGCTAATGAGGGTCTTTTATGTCTTTTACCCTAAAGTTGCTCATTATTGTGGTGAAGTCGTTAAAACGCTTCATCAGTATAATTGGTAGCCTTCTTCCCTTTTACTACTTCGAGCCCGTTTGGATTGGCTTTTACGGAGGTGCTTTTGGCTTTTGCTTCTGCCAAAAGCACTTCTAGTAGAAATTAGGTGTTTGTTTTGGCTTTTAAGAAAAAGCAAAAGCACCTTGAAAAGCGAAAAAAGTGCTTTTGGGAGAAGCAGCCCAGGGGGTGCTTCTCCCAAAAGCAGAAGCCAAAAGCACCTCGTAAAATGTGCAAGGACTTAAATACCCCACTACTTAATATAAATTACACTATAAATATATCTTATTATCATATTAAGTAGCATGTCCTTTTTGGTAATTACCACACTCTAAAAGCACTTTTCATTTTTATTCATCCAAACATATTTTATAGAAAAAGCCGCTTTTCAAACATTTCATCCAAACACAAAATTTACATGCTTTTGCTTTTGGCTTCTGCTTCTGCTTCTACTTTTGGCTTCTGCTTTTTTCAAAAGCCAATCCAAACGGGCCCTTCTTCCCTTTTCGTTCCAGAACATTTCTCAATTTTGCTCCATTGTTGCAGTGTCAATAGTGTCAATGAAGGTGACAGTTATTTACCTCTCTTTTCTTCCGCATCCTTCTGTTAGCTTGAATTCTACAAATTTTACGATGCTTCCAAAGAACACGTGGGTTCTCTGGCGTTCATACTTCATCACTCTTCTGATTATTCAGTCCGTCACTGGAAATTTCCTCTTTCAGCACCCTGACGACGACCCTCCTCAATCTGTTGTCAAACTAGAACTCAACAGGTAAGTAATTTACTACTACTGTCTAGTTACATTTTGAGTGTGTCTATATATATATATATGTTTAGGCTTTCTTTCTTTTCATCATCATGAGTTGGAATTTAGGTTGCTGTAGTAAATTAAACTCTCGTTTCAATTATGAATTTGGATCAAATAACGGTCACCGGAACCTCGCCGGAGTTTCGCCGGGTTTTGTCCGGCAGAATTACGGCGACTTTCCGGCAGGTCTCCTCAAATTAAATAATTCAAGACTTGGACTATCTCAAAAAATACACCTGAAGGAGCCCTGGGCAGCGGACGCATCAGCTGTTTGCTATAAGCTGTCCCCGGTAACTCTGTAAGAGCTGTTTGGTGGTGGCGGTGGCGAGGGACGATGCAGGCGGTCGTGAGAGCTGTTGGCCGGAGGATGGGCAGCGCGGCCATGGCGATTTAATTAAATTTAATTAAATAATAAAAGAAAAAAAAAAGAAGGAAAGAAAAATAAAAAAAGTCAACCATTCCAAATTTCCAATCCCTAATCCCTTGCAGTCACATCGATCACTCCGCCGCTGCTTTCGCCCTCTTGTTACCTATTCCTATTCCTCCTCGCGCTTCATTTCGCCAAAACCAGTGCAGTGACGTTTGCACGCCACCACCTGCTGCTATCTTCGCTTCGCTGCTAAATATGTGGGATTTAATTTGTATACAAGTTCGCTGCCGTGAAATTTGTGGGCTTTGATTTTTGTTGGGTGCGTTCTATTTTTGTTTCCATTGAACATTATGCATAGAAATATATGAAATTTGTGCCTCTGAGAAAGGAAAAACTAAGTAAGCATTTCAATGAAAATATTTAGTCTTCAATTTTGTTCTTATTGGGCTTAATTAGTTGCAGATGTGGCAACAAATAATTGTAATTATCTAATTTGTGGTTGGATTGTTTAGCATCTTTGAAGATTGATTTTATGTTTATGACTTTTGATTTCTGTTGGAAGCATGGCCAGTGTGTTATGTTGCAGATGAATGAGCGATACTCTGCTTCTCTTCAACTGTTATTCTCTCTCAAAATTATCTTGTGAACCGTAATGGAGAGCTTTTGATTTTTCTGGAATTTGCGATGATCTGTATGAGTATGTCATCTTGTTTGGACCGGATGAACAAAGGGTTGGAGAAATTCGGAAACGAATTTAGGTTACTTCGATCCGGTCGTATAAATTGGTTGATGGATTTTGGGGATTTGACAGAGAAATAGGACTTAACTGTAAACTTAAATACTAGTATAAAACTCAACAGAAGTCTAATTTTTCCAATATATGTAAAGTTGAGATTTATTTTTTGATCATTTTGAGATAGTTGGGGTTTATAAAACATATAAAAAAGGGGTATATATATGTATGTTTTACTAACACATTACCCTCAAATGTTGTCTTCTTTCCACAGGCGTTTAAATGAATCGATGTCTGGACGACGGGAGCTTCTCCGGACTCAATTAATCCATGGACAATCTCAAGAGCAATCTCAATGCCTAACGGGCAATCCCATCGATGATTGCTGGCGTTGTGACCCCAACTGGGCTAACAATCGTCAACATTTGGCTGATTGTGCCATCGGGTTCGGCAAGGGGGCAATGGGGGGTAAAGGCGGGCGCTTCTATCTCGTAACCGACTCCTCAGACGACGATGACACCGTGAACCCCACTCCCGGCACCCTTCGCCATGCGGTCATCCAAGATGAGCCACTTTGGATTGTTTTCAATTCGAACATGGTCATCAAGCTCAAGCATGAGTTGATTGTCAATAACTATAAGACAATTGATGGCCGTGGAGCGAATGTGCAGATTACCGGTAATGGATGCATAACTTTGCGTTACGTTAGAAACATCATAATCCACAGTGTGCAGGTGTACAATTGTCTCCCTTCTTCTGCTAAATTGAATGGTGATGGCATATCAATCGTTAGCTCGACGAATATATGGATAGACCATTGCACGCTATCGCATTGCACTGATGGGTTAATTGATGTCATTATGGGGTCGACGGCTATTACTATATCCAATAACTTGTTTTCCCACCATGATGATGAGGTTATGCTACTCGGGCACGATGACAATTACTTGCCTGACTCGGGAATGCAGGTTAGTTCACCAACGACCTAAATTAAACTCAACTCTTTTTTCTATCCATCTTGTTGGCGAGACATGTTTTGAGGCACTTGATAATGTAATAGGTGACGATAGCTTTCAATCGATTCGGGGAAGGGCTTGTGCAGGGGATGCCAAGGTGTCGAAAGGGATACATCCATGTCGTGAACAATGACTTCGTTGGATGGAAAATGTATGCAGTCGGGGGTAGCGCCAGTCCAACCATCATTAGTGAGGGCAACCGTTACACTGCACCAACCGATCCTAGTGCTAAGGAGGTAAATTCTTACATGGAAAAATGGTGTGAGATAATTGCCTTAATGATAGTAGCATGATCTTTGAGTTATTGTGTACATACAAATTCCTAAAATTTCTATACCTGGAAAAAAAGAATTAACTCTCATCCCATCTATCAATATGAACATTACCGAATGTTGGAAAATGAAAGTTCGAATTAATTCCTTCAAATGTGTAAAATCCCTTTTGCTTGCCATTGAACAGATAACAAGACGAGAGGACACAACTGAAGGGGATTGGTTGAGCTGGAACTGGACGACCGATGGGGACATAATGTTAAATGGTGCATTCTTTGTGGCGTCGGGTGAAGGTGCAAACCTGCAGTATGACAAGGACTTAAGCCTTCAGGCCAAGTCAGCTTCTGTCATCGACCAACTGACCATGAACGCTGGAGCTTTTGGCGGCCCCAGGTACACTTTCTAATTTGCATCGGTAATCACTACGACCGTGAGGGGTGTTTGGTAAATAGCTTTATATTTGCCCAGTTTGGGAATTAGCTGTTAGCTGTTAACTGATTCTGTGAGTAATAATTAGTTAAAATTAGCTGTTTGACAATTGCGAGACTAACTTTTTTTCATAGAATAAGCTAAAATCCAAAATGCTGCTATTTGCAGCGGTTTCAAAAAGAGCTGATTGAACACTGTTTTAAGTTATTTTGTCTTTTTAAATAAGCTAATTCAGTTCAAATTGCCTAGAATAAACTAATTCCATTTAGCTCTTTTGCCAAACAGGGCCACTATGTTTTTGAGTAACTTAGATAGAATTAACCAATCCATGCTCTTTTAAGTCTTAGTTGTGATCATAGATTTGAGGTTCATATTATCTTCCTTGAGGTAATGAGTTGGAACCCCTCCTTAGTACATGTGAGAGTTGTGCATTGAGTTTTTAGAATTTGAAGAGCAAGTAGGTCCAAGTTATGTGATGACACACTTTTCTTCAATAATCTTAGGTTGTAAAATGACCACAGTTTTTTAGTTGTCCTTTTTAAGCAGTCTTTCAGAGGTAGCTGCTTTTTGCTTGTTTTGGGTTTTTGCCTTTTTACTATTTATCTTTTACTACTTGTCACCAAAATATTGTTCTTTTTTCTTTTTTATTATTTTTATTTCATTCAATAAAATTCGAAGAACTTTTGAGTTTTGAACCACCAAAAATGAATAATCCAATACACAGCCCATGAATTTGGTTCCACTGCATTCACTAGATGATATAGGCCTTTCACTGAGAAGCTCATTTGCTTCACATTTTCATCAGTTATATTCCTTTTGGAGAGCTAATGACATTTTGTTTTTTTTCACCTTTTGGCAACAATATATAGCTTTAGTCTGCCGTACGGCGGCGGAGGAGCCAAGGGGGATGGCGGCAGTGGCCGCTCCTCAGCCACGGGGGATGGCGGCAGTGGCAGCAGAAGCGGCAGCGGTTATTCTTTGGGAACGATTATCAAAGTATTTGTATTACCTGCTTTGGCCAGTGGTCTGATTTTGTATCTGATTAAGGTGCTGATTAAGAAACTGTGTTGCCGAGGAGGAGGCGGTAATAAGAACGGGGAGGACAACGGGGAAAAGGAAGTCCAGTTATAATAATCATCCCTGTATATACAGAAAATTTAGTAGATAAGCAACTGTAAATAATTTTATTAATTCACAATCATGGTCTATACAATTTACAGAAATATAAATTTAAGAACATCAAACAATTTGTGGTCTATGGCTCCAACGCTGAAGACTTGGAAGTGTATTTGATACTTCCTCTATGGCTCCTTGGAATTTCTACACCGTTTTGTTGTTATAGAGGAAAAATTGTGGACGGTGGACCGATTTTGGTGGGCCGTTCCAATCCACGTTTCCCTCGGATGACTAAGCATGTGGGTCTTTCATCTGGGCTTGTTCATATTGATTGATTTTTATGGACTTACTGCTTCACGTGTCCATTGGATCATGGAGCATGTGTGTCTTTCATATGGACTTGTTCACATGGGCCACTTTTTATGGGTCGGCTCGTTCCAAGCGTCCATTGGATCATATGGCATGTGGGTCTTTCATATGGACTTGTTCACATTGGCCTGACATAAATTCATTTGACTTGATAGATCCAAATAGCCTCATAAATATATTAATTATTTTATGCATTTAATTTATTTAAAATACCTAAAAATAATTAAATTAATATTTGAGATAACACGTGTCGCATTTTTATTGGCGAACAAAATTTACGTGTTTACAATCCCCTTTACAATTGCTGCATTATGTACATTGCTTGAATACAGAACTTCGCAATTAATCGGTCCGTAGGCATTTTTTTTTATTACTTGAGAGTGTGTACAGAATTGCTTTTCTATTTAATTTTGTGTGAATATCAGCGTTTGCTATATTGGTGCTTGTTCATTGTTCATCATCTTGGCATTTGATGCTTACTACTATAGGGCATGTTTGGTTGAGAGTAGATTGACTAGCATATTCACTTTGAGCAGATTTGACCAAGGAATCTGTTACTTTCTAATGTTTGGTAATAAGCATATTTTATTAGCAGATTTAAATGAATCTGCTAAAATTCAATCTGCTCCAATCTCAAGCATATTGAGGGGCAGATTTGGCATGGACTAAAATACCCATTATTCTCTCTCATCTCTCAGCATCCTCCCACTTCTTTTTCCTCAACTTCCACACTAATCTTCTCTTCTTCTTCTCGTCTTTTGAGCATTGAATTATTTTCTTATTTTATTAATCTTACTCTATTTTTTTTTTTACATAATATAAAAATTAGATTAGCACTCATAATTTAATAACAAAACCAAAATAACACTCAAGCTAAGAATATATATTTATCAATAATACAAATAGTTCATATTTTTAAAATAATGAGAATGCTTGCATTTCTTACAATTATAAAGTACAAAAATGAGCATAAAAGAGTTAAAGGAAAAAACCTTAATTTTGTTTATTATTTATAAAACTTCAATATTATTAATTAAAATAAGATTTGTCCTTATATGTCATTTCACATGCTAAATATGTAATTTGTTGATTGTTACATGCTGATCTACTGCTAGCTCGTCGCAAAGCTGCAAAAATAGATATTAGTCCTACGTCACAAACAAGAATAAATGTAGAGTGGTGAGTAGGGTCGTCTCCCAAGGGATGCAAACAAGGATTCAATATTTTGATTATTTATAAAATAAATATAGATATAAAAGGGGGGGTTTTCAATATCAACTAATCCTAATAAAAATAATAAAATCAAGAACTAAGCTAAGAATGCAAAAGACAGATTTTTCAAACTCCAATAATCAAGTAATCTAGCTTGGGCATGAATTTCATTTGGGACATATGACTTGATCATCAACCAATAACAATGTTCATTCATTTAATGGATAAATTGGTTATAATTGCTCAACACGCGTTCACAATCAACTTTTCCTTACTTAATCGTTAGCCAAGGTACGACCATTAGCTAATTCCCTAATTGAAAGAGAACCCTAGGTACGACCATAGGATTTACAAATTCAATAGCATTACACACAAGAAAAGCCCAATTCAATATAACAAAATTCCTACGAGGACATGTTCAATATTGATTCCAATTCCCCCTAGAGGGCTATCCTCTAGTTTACTACTCCAATCAAATTCCAACACAATTACGGATGAAGAAACTCAATATAGCAATGAATCCCCAAATTAATACCTGGCCACAATATCAATTCAAGAGTTCTAATCTTTCAACATAGAGAAATTGGAAATACCCAAAACAAAATGAACATTCAATTAAAACTAAATCAAATCAAGTTTCACAATTACATAATCCCAAAATCAATTCAATCCCAAACTAGACAAAATATCTACTCACAATCCATAACAATCCCAACAAAATATGAAAGATTCAACATCTCAAGTAATCCAAGGTTTTGAACAGAAATTCACCCAAATTATGGACTGAAAATCGCCCACAGCTGCAGCCCGAGAACTCACTGCTTGGTGCTCCAAATGCTGCTGCGGTCCAGTGAAGAAATTGGTGGAATGTGGATGGATGTGGGTTATGATTCGCTGGAAGGATGAGATGAAAAGTGGGTATGAATCTGCAAAAACCAACTTGGAGTCTCCTGCGTGAGTGGAGTGAAAAATCTGGTGCTCTTGTCTCAAATCTGTCTCTCTCTGTGCGTCTCTGTCTGTGCGTGTCTCAGTGGCAGCCCTCACTCCCATTTTATAGATGCCAAATCTGGGTAGCCTCTTCTCCATCTTGCTCTTCCCACTCTCCTCCAAGATCGGGTCTTCAAAGATCGTGTTTTGATTTCTTCCAATCTGCAGCACGTGCTTCCTCTTCTCCAAGTAGTGAAATTTTAGATCCCCTTTGCATTTGAGTAAGCAATTATGCCCAGGCTTTTAATTTCACCCCAAGGATCTTTTTGCAATTTTTTTATACTTCTCACAGGACCCCACAGCTGCGAATTTGCCCTTAGGCGTGGCCACGCCCAACACTTCAAAATAGGCTGTCCAAAGTGACAAAATCCACAATTCCTACAATATCAAGATTTCCACAAGTTAAACCGATCTAGGCCATTTTTATCATCTTTTTTCACAGAATTTAAGTTGACATATGTGCAAGAATATCATCAAAAACGGCATATATCAACTCCCCCACACCTAATCCATGCTTGTCCTCAAGCATATATCAAAACCAAATATCAAAAGTGCATGCCAAACCAAGTATCATTCAACCATGTCAAAGTTTCATCAAAATCAAGGTATGCAAAGCCAACTATCCTCACAAAATGGGAAAATATAGTAAGAGATCACTCACCCTCAAGTGTTTAGGCTAGATTTCACTCAATACGCATAGAGAACTATCAATCCCATAGGCTTGCTATCAAATCACAATAAATTCACATCTCAAATAAGAACATGATGCTCATAATCAAAGGGTCTTTATTAGGGTTGTAACGGGGCTAAGGTTGGGGTAGGAAAATATGGAATATGTAGGCTAAAAGGACTTGAGGAAATTGTCTAACCATCAAAACATGCTACGAAACATAAGTTGCACAAATTCTCTTTGACATCAATGATCATGCTGTTCTCAAAATAAAGAATTACACTTGCAGCTATAACAAACATGTCTGCCTCTCTCTCTTTTTTTCTTTTTTTCCTTTTCTCTTTTTTTTTTCTTTTTTTTTCTTTTTTTTTTTTTGGTGGCTTTCAATAGCTTGGTACGTTTATGAGAGGAATTCCATTGTCTGAAAATTGCAGACAGAACTTCAACTCTTTGTTCATAACACTCCGGTTAGAGGAACACGTTCCAAACTATTTATTTCCACTGCCCTTGTATTTTTTTCTTTTTTTTTTTTTTTTCTACAAGGCTTTTCTTCTTCTTTTTTTTTTTTTTAGAGAGAGGCAGTACAATAATAAAATCACATGTCGAATACAAAAACTCAATCAACTCAATCAAGTGCAACCTCTAACAAAATCACATGTAATGATATTTAAACAAATTTCCTCATGTTCCTAGGGTTCAAATGAGTGTATGGCCACAAACAAAGAAAAAGGTCTCATAGGCTAAGGGTTAAACATGAACCAAGAAAAAGGATATATCATCAATAGGCTCAACGTGGTTCACTAGGGGATAAGCATGGGTCAAGGGGAAAACAAGGCCAAAATGGGGTAATCCTAGTGCCCTTATCATTTTATTTGCATCAAGATTCAAAAATGAGAGTACAATCAACTATGTATAATCAAGCAAGTTCTAGAAAATCAAGTCTCATGCGTTTCACACAACAAGAAAATTTGAGCAAATATGTGATGTGTAATTTTTTCTTTTCTTTTCCTTTTTCTTGCTCAAAGAGGCTCAAATAGCTCACTTAGGGTTAAGTGATAGAAAACTAAGCATACCCCTCAATTAATTTGACTAAGAACATGGCAAACTCTACAAAATTCAAGCAATGCACAAAAGACTTGGCAAGACAACGCAAGAGGACAAGCTAGGAAGTTCAAAAATCATATTCATGTGTAAGCATATCCTAAAAACTCCCCCACACCTAAATCATGCAATGTCCCTATTGCAAAATAAAGATGAGATTAAGAGGAGGAGAAAGGAACTTCCCTGGATTAGGTGGAGGCGCCCGCGGGGCCTATTGTCGGGCCCGGAGGATCTCTAAAATAGAGTCCACCTTTGCTTCAAGACGAGTCTGGGAAGTTTGAATTTCGGTCTGAGATGCTTTCAATGTGGCAAGCTCTTGCTTGATGCTTTCAATTGCCATGTGTACAAAGGGGCCTAGTGGAGAACCCGGGGAAGATGGGCCGGTGGAATCAATGGAAGGTAGTAATGGGACAGCCTCATCCTCTGCCTCGTAGTCCGGCGGCTCCCCAGACAGGGCCTCAGAGGCAGCAAATGCAGCAGCTGCTCTATGTGATGGGGCAGGTCCAGTAACGAGCGTGTAGCTGTCTCCATCTTTGGCAATCATTCCCATTCTGTGGAGAGAATGAATGTTCAAATATTCCATGGGGGAAGCTCGATGTAACTGCCAGGAAGAAATAGAAGCATCATCAGTACCATGTAATACGCCTAAATTAAGAGCAAGGGCAGTGACAAAAGGGGATCCAACCAAGGACCGTTTTTTTCGAACCACTTCCCCGAAAGTAATTGCTAAAAAATAACCAAGATTAAGTCGAACTCCCTGTTTCATGCACCAAAGGAAGTAGAATTCAGTCTTGGTAACTATATTGCCAGTCTCCTTTCGGCCAGAGAGGGTCGCAGCAAAGAATTTGTGTAGATATCGGAGGGCTGGATCTTTCAAAGACTTTCCAAAGCCTTCGCCTTGAAACCTTTCGGTCGGGTCCCAAGTAAACTGTCCCCACAATCTTGCAAAATGTTTAGCAAACGGTTCAATGAAAGTACAAGGGGATGTAACAAAAACTTCACTGTCCATTTCCTCAGCAGAAATAAGCCCCAAATGATGATTAAACTCGGCTATGGAAAGCTGAAATGGCTTCCCAAGTAGCCTAAATTTAATTACATTCGGGTGTAAGACATCAAAGATTTTAGGTGGAAGCTCAAATGTAAAAGTAGAGTAAAACTCACGACTTAGTTCATTAAAGCTTTCATATTCAAAAGTCATGAGTGCGTCCCACCCTATTCTTGAGAGATAAGTGGAGACAGCATCCTTAATACCCAGTTTTTCAAGAGTAGGAGAGTGAATGGCCTTACCAGAATACACGCCTCTTGAGGCAATGGAATTATACCTCTTTTGCTCCTTAGCAGTGAAAGAGTGGAGATATCCACCTACATGGGATGTAGGGAGAACTTGTACCCCTTGTCCTTTCCTTGCTCGAGCTGTGGTCGGTGCCTCGGAAGATGGATGAAGAGGAATGAGTGCAACACTCGTGGAGGGAGAGGCATCGGTAGTGGCCTTCGTCTTTTTTGTTGGACCTTTCTTTGTTGGGGGTTTAGAAACCCCTTTTGAAGTAGGTGCCAGAGTTTTCTTTTTGGACCGGGTAGCCGGGGTGTTGGTTCTCGCCATTCGAAGATCCCTGCACTCAGAAAAATCCACACGCAACCAAGTAGCAACTAGAAGAACACAATCGAATGCCCCAAGACTCAATCACAGGTCAAAGTATTTAGAAATTCAGACAGGCCTATGGTTAACCAATTTCCGTTCACAGTGTTCAAGGTTCAAGCAATTCTAACTACACATATTATCTTGATTTTCAGAATGTCCCAATAGAATCAATCAAATGTAGCCAATACTCAATGCGATTTCTGACACAAGAATACTGCCAAATCACCAAACACATGCCAAGAGCAATGTACACAACTCAATCCCAATTATGAATTCTAAGACAGCAATTAACCACAGGATGAATATCTAGATTTGGGCAGTGAATTAGGGATTCCAAAAAGAGGGAGCATGAGACTTACAAAGTTGGGAACCCTAGGATCCTTTGATGAGCGGCTGCCAAGAGGGAAGGGTGGACAGGCGGCGGCGGCGGCGGCGCCTGGGTAGGGAAGCGGTGGCGCACGCGAGAGGAGGCAGGGGCGGCGGCGATTGTGCAGCGGCGGCGCCTGGGCAGCGGCGGCGGCTCGCGACAATGGAGGACAGGGGCTGGCGAAACAGGGGGAGGATAAAGGGGGTGGTTGCGGCGCCGACTGGAGCGAGGGGAGGACGGCGGACGCGGTGGCTGGGCAGGGAGACGAAGCGGGGTGCGGCGGTGTGAGCGGTGGCTGGGCAGGGCGGCGGCGGCGACGCCTGGGCAGCGGTGGCGCTCGCAGGGGCGAGAGGGGATGAGAGGAGGGCGGTGGTGGTGACTGCCGAGAGAGAAGGGGGGGGAAGAGAGGAAAGAACGGGTCTGTTAGGGCTTTTGGAGTTTAAGTTGATGTTTGCCGCAAGTCTTCATCAATAAACAGGTTATTTTTCTTTCTTAGGTGTGCCCACGCCTAAGGCTAATATTTAGCCTGATGGACTTGTTCTTGCCACCCCCAAATTCCAGTGTAATTTGACTCCTTGGGCGCGCCCACGCACAAGGCTTCAAATTGTTCTGTCCGTCCCTTACACTTGACCCCAAATTCCAGTGTAAGTTTACTCCTTATGCGTGCCCACGCATAAGGCTTCAAATTATTCTGTTTCTCCTTTTTTTTTCCTTATGAAGTCCAGAATGAATTCCACTCTTAAGCATGCCCACGCACAACACCAATTTTCACTCTGCAACTTCAAAAAGCCCTGAAATCAATAAGCATGAGCCAAAACCAAAGAAAACTTATTAGACTCAATCTAAAACTAAAAACATCAATTAAAAGAATGGAATTAAACTAAATCACTTGGGTTGCCTCCCAAGAAGCGCCATTCTTTATTGTCTTTGGCTAGACTTATTGTTGTCTTATCTAATTACGCTCGTGGGATTCACTTAAATCTAAGCTTTCCACCTCTTGAGTTTTGAATCCCTCATAAAAGGGCTTAAGACGATGCCCATTTACCACAAACCTTTTCTTAGTGCTCAAACTCTCAATTTCCACTGCACCATAGGGAAACACGTTAGTAATTAAAAATGGGCCTATCCAACGAGAGCGTAATTTACCCGGAAAGAGTTTAAGTCGGGAATGATAGAGTAAAACCTTTTGGCCTACTTTAAAATCCTTTCTTAAAATATGTTGATCATGTAAAATTTTACTCTTATCCTTGTAAATCATGGAACTCTCATAAGCATCATTCCTAATTTCTTCTAACTCTTGCAATTGCAATTTTCTATGATTTCCCGCTTCATTCAAATTCATATTGCATTGCTTTACAGCCCAATAAGCACGATGTTCAATCTCAACAGGCAAATGACAAGGCTTACCGAAAACTAAACGAAAAGGAGACATACCAATTGGAGTTTTATACGCAGTTCTATATGCCCATAAGGCATCTTCTAACCTTAAACTCCAGTCCTTTCGGTCAGGCCTTACCATTTTCTCCAAGATTCCCTTGATTTCTCTATTTGATACCTCAGCTTGCCCATTCGTTTGAGGATGGTAGGATGTTGAGACCTTGTGAAGAATTCCATACCTGCGAAAAAGAGCTGAAATGGTCTTGTTGCAAAAGTGAGTTCCCCTATCACTTACAATCGCCCTTGGCATTCCAAAACGGGTGAAAATAAATGACTTCAAAAATTCTGCAACAACCTTAGAGTCATTAGTGCGGGTGGCTTTTGCTTCCACCCATTTCGATACATAATCAACCGCAAGTATAATATAATAAAAACCATGTGACATTGGAAACGGGCCCATGAAATCCATGCCCCAAACATCGAATATCTCAACAAAAAGCATCGGTGTCAATGGCATTTGATCTCTAGCAGAAATATTACCTACTTTTTGACATTTTTCACAAGTTTTACAAAACACATGTGCATCTTTAAATAAAGTAGGCCAATAAAATCCGCTATCCAATACCTTTCTTGCAGTTCGTTGAACACCAAAATGACCCCCAGACTCTAATGAGTGGCAAAATCTCAGAATGGATTCATACTCTCCTTCAGCTACACAACGCCTTACAACTTGGTCTGCACACCTCTTCCACAAGTACGGGTCATCCCAAATGTAGTACTTGGCATCACTTTTCAACTTATCCCTCTTAGCTTTCGACCAACCTATAGGGAACTCATTAGTGACCAAATAATTAACCAAATCAGCATACCAAGGTGAAATACTAGAAATTGAAAGCAATTGCTCATCCGGAAAATACTCCCTTAAACATAGTTTTTCTTGAGGTGTGGGAAGTCGGCTTAGGTGATCTGCTACCAAGTTTTCACTTCCCTTCTTGTCCCGAATTTCCACATCAAACTCTTGGAGTAATAGAATCCATCGAATAAGCCTTGGCTTGCTTTCCTTCTTGGTCATGAGGTACCTTAAAGCTGCATGGTCAGAAAATACAATCACTTTAGTACCCAATAGATAAGAACGAAATTTTTCTAAAGCAAATACAACAGCAAGAAGTTCTTTTTCAGTTGTGGAGTAATTTAGTTGGGCGCCATTCAATGCTTTAGAAGCATAATAAATTGCCCATGGTGTTCTTCCACTCCTTTGGCCTAGAACGGCTCCCACGGCTGTGTCGCTTGCATCACACATAAGCTCGAATGGCAAGTCCCAATTCGGTGGCTGAATTATGGGAGGTGATGTGAGTAGTGCTTTGATTCTTCTCAAATGCCTTTTTGCACTCTTCATTAAAGTCAAATGCGACATCCTTTTGCAACAATTGGAAAAGTGGGGCTGCTATCTTTGAAAAGTCCTTGATAAACCGGCGATAGAAACCTGCATGGCCAAGAAAGGAACGCACATCCCTCACCGAAGTGGGGTAGGGTAAAGCAGAGATACTATCAATCTTGGCCCTATCAACTTCTATCCCTTTTGATGATACTAAATGCCCAAGTACAATACCCTCTTCTACCATAAACTGACATTTCTCCCAATTTAACACTAACTTAGTTTCTTTACATCTTTTTAAAATTCGTTCCAAATTCCCTAAGCAAGTGTCAAAATCAGTCCCATAGACACTAAAATCATCCATGAAAACCTCTATTCCTTTCCCAACATAATCAGAAAAAATACTTACCATGCACCGTTGAAACGTGGCCGGAGCATTACACAATCCAAACAGCATCCTTCTATAGGCAAAGGTGCCAAATGGGCATGTGAAAGTCGTCTTCTCTTGATCCTCCGGTGCAATAGCAATCTGAAAATATCCTGAAAAACCATCTAGGAAGCAATAGTGAGATTTTCCTGCTAATCTTTCAACCATTTGATCTATGAAAGGCAAGGGAAAATGGTCTTTTTTAGTCACAGCATTTAATCTACGGTAATCTATACATTGGCGCCAACCTGTTTGTTTTCTTACTGGAATTAAATTACCGTCATGATCAGCTTCAACAGTTACTCCTGCCTTCTTCGGGACCACATGTATGGGACTCACCCAATTGCTATCCGAGATTGGATAGATTATGTCAGCATCCAGCAGCTTCAAAATTTCCTTCTTTACCACCTCCATCATTGCTGGGTTCAATCTCCTTTGTGCTTGCCTCACTGGCTTAGTATTCTCCTCAAGTACAATTTTGTGTGTGCATAGAAATGGGCTAATTCCCTTGATGTCTCCTAGGGTCCATCCAATGGCCTCCTTGTGTTCCCTCAAAACTCGAGTAAGCCTCTCCTCTTGGATGGGAGATAAAGAAGCAGACATGATTATTGGCAATGTCTCTCCATCTCCAAGAAAAGCATACTTCAAGTTAGAGGGTAACGGTTTAAGCTCCAATTCCGGTGCCTGCACAATAGAAGATAAAACACCTTGGTTAGATTTTTCCAAAACCGAACTCACCAAACCATACCTCGTATTTGGTGATTCCAAGGGTTGCAATGCTTGCACACTTTTCTTCTTTCCTTCCTTGACTGGTAAGGAATCAAGACATTCCATCTCCAAGTGATTTGCCAGTGTAACTTCTAAAAGATCATGTCCATTCAACTCCAATGCTTCCTGCACACAACTCTCAAGAACATCCATTCTACACACTTCATTAGATTCCATGGGGTATTTCATAGCATCAAAAATGTTAAACTTTATTTGTTCCCCATCAAATTCCATTGTGAGAGTTCCACTTTTCACATCAATTTTAGTTTGCGCGGTACACATAAAAGGTCTTCCTAGCAATATAGGTGAGGGATTAAACGAGTTCTCATCATGCATATCAAGCACATAAAAATCGACTGGAAAGATTAGTTCATTCACTTGCACTAAGACATCTTCTATCATTCCTTCAGGGTATGCATTTGTCCTATCTGCAAGTTGTATAATTATTCCAGTTTCTTTTAAAGGCCCGATATTTAGAGTATTAAAAATGGATTTAGGCATAACATTAATTGCTGCTCCTAAATCTAACATAGCTCGCTTAACCTCTAATTTTCCTATTTTGCATGGAACTACAAACATACCAGGGTCCCCGCATTTCTGAGGCAACTTCCTTTGAAGCATCGCTGACACACTTTCACCTGCCAAAATCTTCTCATCCCCTCGCAACTTCCTCTTATTTGTGCATAACTCCTTAAGAAACTTAGCATACCGTGGAATTTGCTTGATAGCATCTAGCAACGGTATACTAAGATCTATCTTTTTGAATATTTCCATGATCTCCCTATCTTTGTCTCCTTTTTTCGGCCTTGCCAACCTATGAGGAAAAGGAGCTGGGTTAGAATATGATTGGGTTGGAGAATTTAAAATTACCTCGGATGAGTTCTTTGCTTCGTTCTCGATCTCCTTTTCAATCTCTTCTTCGGCTTTCTCCTTGGAATTTATAACTTGTGGACCCTCCACCTCTTTGCCACTTCTCAACATCATGGCACTAACATTTCCTGGGTTCATGTGGGTTTGTGCAGGTAGCTTCCCTTTCTCACGCTCTTTAGATTCTCGAAGCTCAGCCATAACTTGAGCCATTTGATCCTCCAAGTTCTTCACACTCGTCCTAGTCTCTTGCTGCAATTGCAAAACACTAGAAGCAATAGATTTAACCATGTCTTGTAAAGAAGTACCTGGAGCAGGGGCCTGAGGTGGCTGCTTTTGTTGTTGAGGCTGTGGATTTGGTTGAAAACCGGGTGGTGGTTGCTGTGGATAACTAGCTTGTTGATTGCCATATCTCAGATTAGGGTGATCACGCCACCCCGGATTGTATGTGTTAGAATATAGATCATAAGGCCTTCTAGGAACGAAACCAACAGCATTGACATCTACTTCCTCCATCAATGTGGGACATGCATCAGTAGGGTGCTCAGTGTTGGAGCAGATGCCACATGCTTTAACCTGTGCATTTCCTACAGCAAGTTTTCGAACAAAAGAGGTTAGCTCAGTTAGTTGTTGTTGTAAAGAATTTACCTCAGTGGCCTCTTTCACTGCCACAGTCTCTCGTGGCCCAAATTGTTGAGAATTCATGGCCATATCATTCAACAATTGCCATGCCTCTGCTGGAGTTTTGTTCATCAGTTCACCACCACTTGCAGCATCAATGATCATCCTATCCATAGCAGTGAGCCCTTCATAAAAATACTGGATTAGTAACTGTTGAGAAATTTGGTGTTGAGGACACCTAGTAATTAGTTTATTAAATCTATCCCAATATTCATATAAAGACTCCCCTGTTGCTTGCTTGATTCCACATATTTCCTTTCGCAAGTTGGCAGCTCGAGATGCAGGAAAATACTTCTCCAGGAATCTACGCTTCATGTCATTCCATGTGGTAATACTCCCTGCTGGAAGGTTGAATAGCCAGTCCTTCGCAGCATCCTTCAGTGAAAATGGGAAAGCCCTCAGCTTGATCTGATCCTCAGTGACATTTGGTGGTTTCATGCTAGTACAAACCACATCGAACTCCTGTAGATGTTTATGAGGCTCCTCACCTGACAAACCATGGAAAGAAGGCAAAAGATGGATTAGTCCAGTTTTTAGCACAAAGTCAGTGTTATTAGCTACGGTAGGGAATGTGATACACAAAGGCTGTTGAGCCAAATCAGGAGCTGCTAGCTCCCTTAATGTCCTTGGCTGTGCCATTTGTGCCTGTGAAGTGTCAGCTTCTTCTTCTAGTTCCTTGCTGTCCTCAGAATCTGATGAGCTAGAATCTTCTGCAATTTGGACTGCCAAGCTAATCAACGGTGAAAGAACGGCTGCTTTCTCTGCTCTTCTTCGCTCTCTAGCTTCCTTCTTCAAACGACGTGCAGTCTTTTCAATTTCAGGATCAAAATCTTTTTCAGCACCACGTTCTGTTCGAGGCATAAACTAGTAAGTAGAAGCAAACAATAATATATATAATAAAATAGAATAAATAAAATAACCAAAGTATCCAAATCCTTAATGGCGTCCCCGGCAACGGCGCCAAAAATTGCTAGCTCGTCGCAAAGCTGCAAAAATAGATATTAGTCCTACGTCACAAACAAGAATAAATGTAGAGTGGTGAGTAGGGTCGTCTCCCAAGGGATGCAAATAAGGATTCAATATTTTGATTATTTATAAAATAAATATAGATATAAAAGGGGGGGGGGTTTCAATATCAACTAATCCTAATAAAAAATAATAAAATCAAGAACTAAGCTAAGAATGCAAAAGACAGATTTTTCAAACTCCAATAATCAAGTAATCTAGCTTGGGCATGAATTTCATTTGGGACATATGACTTGATCATCAACCAATAACAATGTTCATTCATTTAATGGATAAATTGGTTATAATTGCTCAACACGCGTTCACAATCAACTTTTCCTTACTTAATCGTTAGCCAAGGTACGACCATTAGCTAATTCCCTAATTGAAAGAGAACCCTAGGTACGACCATAGGATTTACAAATTCAATAGCACTACACACAAGAAAAGCCCAATTCAATATAACAAAATTCCTACGAGGACATGTTCAATATTGATTCCAATTCCCCCTAGAGGGCTATCCTCTAGTTTACTACTCCAATCAAATTCCAACACAATTACGGATGAAGAAACTCAATATAGCAATGAATCCCCAAATTAATACCTGGCCACAATATCAATTCAAGAGTTCTAATCTTTCAACATAGAGAAATTGGAAATACCCAAAACAAAATGAACATTCAATTAAAACTAAATCAAATCAAGTTTCACAATTACATAATCCCAAAATCAATTCAATCCCAAACTAGACAAAATATCTACTCACAATCCATAACAATCCCAACAAAATATGAAAGATTCAACATCTCAAGTAATCCAAGGTTTTGAACAGAAATTCACCCAAATTATGGACTGAAAATCGCCCACAGCTGCAGCCCGAGAACTCACTGCTTGGTGCTCCAAATGCTGCTGCGGTCCAGTGAAGAAATTGGTGGAATGTGGATGGATGTGGGTTATGATTCGCTGGAAGGATGAGATGAAAAGTGGGTATGAATCTGCAAAAACCAACTTGGAGTCTCCTGCGTGAGTGGAGTGAAAAATCTGGTGCTCTTGTCTCAAATCTGTCTCTCTCTGTGCGTCTCTGTCTGTGCGTGTCTCAGTGGCAGCCCTCACTCCCATTTTATAGATGCCAAATCTGGGTAGCCTCTTCTCCATCTTGCTCTTCCCACTCTCCTCCAAGATCGGGTCTTCAAAGATCGTGTTTTGATTTCTTCCAATCTGCAGCACGTGCTTCCTCTTCTCCAAGTAGTGAAATTTTAGATCCCCTTTGCATTTGAGTAAGCAATTATGCCCAGGCTTTTAATTTCACCCCAAGGATCTTTTTGCAATTTTTTTATACTTCTCACAGGACCCCACAGCTGCGAATTTGCCCTTAGGCGTGGCCACGCCCAACACTTCAAAATAGGCTGTCCAAAGTGACAAAATCCACCATTCCTACAATATCAAGATTTCCACAAGTTAAACCGATCTAGGCCATTTTTATCATCTTTTTTCACAGAATTTAAGTTGACATATGTGCAAGAATATCATAAAAAACGGCATATATCATCTACCAAACAACTTTAATGAAATCTGCTACTACTATCTATTGGTCAAATCTGCTACTCATATCTGCTGCACAAGAATTAATAGTAATTGAGTTTTTGAGTACTAATAGTACATTTGTTTAGAGGGTGTTTGGAATGGCTTTTGGCTTTTACTTCTATCAAAAGCATTTTTTTGTGGAAAATAAACGTTTTGTTTGGCTTTTCATAGAGGCGCCGGTTATATACACACAAATGTTTACTTTAAAAACACAATTTTAGGGGCACTCCGACTTAAAATGATAAAAATAAATAATGTTATGGGCACACAAATTTTATATACCCAATTTAGCCTTAAAAGGCTTAAAAGAAGGGGAACAGTGAGATGTTGTGGGGACTCAGGGTACTCACATAAAACTCAAATCTATCCAAACACACAATACATAACATACACAAAAGAACGAAAGAAGAGTTGAATAACTAAAGAATGAGTGGTTATGTTACATCCAAACCCTAGTGCTAGAATGCAATTAAAGAACTAAGAATGAGTGGAACATCTATTATGTGGAAATGCAATTAAAGCAACTGGCTGTATTTGGCCGTTTGCACAAGTAACCAAATAGCAAATGTGTTGGCCGTTTGGTGTGGGAAATGACCGACCATCGGCGGCCGTTCGTGGTGAAGAGTGACCGGCCATGAATGGCTAGTTTACCCCCTTTTTTTTTTACATCAAACAATCACCCATGGCATGATCCTCACTTGTTCTGAACGGCCATGGGTGGTCGACCAAAATATTGCCCATTGGCCATTAACGTATGTTTTATGCAGATCGTCATTTTCATATAAAACTAAAATTTAAATGGGTGAAGGAAGAAAACGCAAAAAAAAAAAAAAATAAAAAAATACATTTTTAACAAAAATCCATTGATATTGATTTACATCCATCATATAATCCACTTTACGTTCAAAATATTATCTATTATGAATCCAGAAAGAAGGAGGATAAACAAGAAGAAAACTGGTAGCTTTGATATGGAGCTAGGATTTTGGGTTTCAATCGGTAGTTGTGTGCTCCTAACTAATTCACATAGATAGTAAGGGTATTGAGGACATTTTAAATGAGAAATGGGTGCCCCCAATATTTTTAGTGTGTATATATCGGCCGCCTTTCATAAAAAGTAGAAGCACATCGAAAAACTGCAAAAGTGCTTTTGGGAGAAGCATCCAGAAGCAGAAGCCAAAAGCACTTCGTAAAATGCGCAAACTAAATACCTTCATCTATATTATACTAAAGTTGAGTATTCTCAACTTAGTTTTCCCTCCTAAATTCTACTAATTCATTTCTCAAACCTCATTATTGAATTTATAATCCATTTAATAGCCCAATCCTCATTTATTGAATTTATAATCCATTTAATAGCTATAATAGCTAAAAGGTTATTAAAATTGTTGTGCATTGCCAATCTATATTGAATTCAATATTTTATGGATGGTTGATTATGTTGCATTGTAACATGGACAGATGTGTATATTTGGTAGAGTGATTAAAAGTGCCTTGACAATATATTTTTCATAAAAAGCCGATAATCTCATTAAAATATTCACTATTTGTTCTATGCTAATTAAGTTCCAATTCACCGAATCTTCTGTAATTCTTTGTAATATATGGGTTGGATAGGAATTTTAGATTTCAATTTCAAAAAAAAATTAAATAAACTAATTGTAAATAATAAACTTTTTATGTTATTTTATTATTTAATATTAAATTATTTGTGTTAGGTATACTAATTGTTTGAATATGATTTTCTTTTTTCCCTTAGATGGTTTGGTTGACTGACACGCAAATGTATTGAGCCCAATTGACAGACGCTTTATTTTGAGATTTTTTACTCTTAACAATAGATAAATCATGTGTAACCATTTTTTTTTTTATCAAACTACAATATGCTATTTACAATTTAATGTCTCAACCACATTCTGGTATTTTCAGTAATGGATGTATAAGTATAATTTTAATTTACAATAAAATGTATGTTTAGTTTCACATTTTAGACGTAACTTTAATGACACACATTTTAGACTATATTAATTTAACTAAAATTTTATTAATTTTTTATTAAACATTTTCTTTATTTATTACTGAAAATATGTAGCCCGGTGCATCGCACGGGCGGGTATAACTAGTTACTTAATATATAAATTACACTACAAATATATTTTATTATCATATTAAGTAGCATGTCCTTTTTTATAATTTATACATTTCAAAAGCATTTTTCACCTGTACGCATCCAAACACACTTTTGAAAAAAAGTTGGTTTTCAAACATTCCATCCAAACACAAAAGTTACATGCTTCTACTTCTGCTTTTGGCTTCTATTTTTTTCAAAAGTCAATCCAAACAGGCCATTAGTAGTACTTTTTATACAAGGTGACAATGTTTGTCATCACAACATAATGATGACGGAAATAAATGGAGAGAGTGTCAAACGAACTTTGTAACTGCTAGAACGGCCGAGGAGACGGCCAGAAGTGCAATGACGATCTAGTGCCAATAGTTAATAGAGGACCCAAAAATTATTTTCAAATTTTAATATTTTTTTCTTTTTCTATTCTAGATATATTAATATTTAATTTAACTTTTTGTGTTTTCTCTTTCAATATGACAAAACTAATAATTAATTTCTCATTTGATTATTTCTTGTTTAAGAACTCGAATAAGTTCGATTTCTTTTACAATTTCAAATTAGCAAAAACTTCTTTTAATAATTTTTTAAATTGTGTAGTGTTTTTATTTAGATTTAATAGGAGTCCATAATTTATTTTTTCAAGGGCCCAAAATCTCATGAACGCTGGTAACTGGCAAAGGAAGTTGAACTTCATGATGACTTCTCACTTAGAGTGGCGTGGGAGCCAAATCTGCAGCATTAATTATCCCATCGGGACCATGCTCCAGGAACCGGGCCAAGAAATTCACGGACCAAATTGCCACCCTTCTCAAGACTGCAGAATTCACAGATGAAATTAACAGAGAAGGTAGCAGTTTGAAAGCATTGATCTTGATCCAGCTCGAAGAAGCCGGAGGGAATCCAACCATGGATTCCCCAATTTTGAAGTAGGAAGCCATCGCTGTCGTCGGAAGATGACCGGAGAAGCCACTGGAGCACCGGAGCATCACCGGAAGGTCAAACGGAGCTCGTCGGAAAGTAGGCCGGAAGTTGGCTGGAGATCGGCCGGAACCACCGCCAGACGCTGGACAAATTTTGGCCAAGTCGGAAGTTAGCCGGATAATATTATTTTTGTAATAGTATAAACAATGTAGGAATTAGTACCTCAAAATTTGGCTAAGGCATGAAGGTAGGTGCGCTCTATACAGGTTCGGTCTCCATTAAACCGCACCTGTCACCTAGACCGCACCACCTCCAAATTTTGACTAAGGCATGAGAATGTGTGCCCTATACCGAGGTGCGGTTTAAGACCGCACCCCCTCTGGTGCGACCTAGGCCACACCAGGTGCGCTTAAAGACCGCACCTGGCAGTGTAGATCGCACCTATTACCATTAAACGGCACCCGAGCCAATTTTTTATGTTCTCTTCATTTCTTTTGTTGTTTAATCCTTCTTTAGGCTTTTTAATGGGTTGATCTATATATATATGACCTCCCCTCATTTGTAAGACATTTTTGCTTGAATGAATATTAAAATTTCTCTCTTCAAAGATCATTTTTGAGTTCATAAACACTCTCACACACTCTTTTTATGTTTGCTTGGAAACATTAATCAATCTTGGACCGAGGCATCCATTGTTGATTACCAAACGGAGGCTTGAGTGGAAGGATTGGGTTGAGGTCAAGATTTCGAACATCTTGGTTGCTTCCCCCGACGATTCTTGTTGCGGTTTTGCTTCCTTATCTCTTATTTTCATTTCTGTTCATCTTCATCCTTCTATCATTTTTCTTAATCTTCCGCTTAATCTTCATTAATCCTTTCTTAAGCAAGTTAGTAACCAAGATATCCATGGCACCCTAATTTATTTGGTATCAGAGCGTATCTTGGTTCTACTTGTTGAAATTATTGTCAAAAAAAAATCCAAAAATATATTTCCTTAGCTTGTCCTTGTGTTTGTGTTCCTAAAAATTTCAAGAAACCCCTAAAATATTGTTAGTTCGAAAATACCAAAAATATTTGTTCTTGTTCTTGTTCTTGTTGTTCTTGTTCTTGTTCTTGTTCTTGTTTTTCTTGTTCTAGTTTTTGTTGTCTTGTGGTTTGTTACTCACTACGGAGACCATCTTACTTGTTGAACCCTTATTATTCTCATTGTGTGTTTATGTGTGCATGATATTTTGTTTAACAAATTATTTGAGTATATTTAAGCACAACAGTGAGGGTATTTGTGGGTTTGGGGAGTGAGAACTTATATCTGTGAGTTTGTGTGTTCATCCTTGTTCTTGAGGACACATGAAGATTTGAAGATTGATTTTTGGTGTTCTTGAGATTGAAGTAGATTCTTGCCTGCTTGTTTACCTATTGGTCAAAAAGTTGGTAGGATTGTGTTTGCCAATAACCGAGTAAAGCACTTGCAAGACATTTGATTTGCTTCACAAGAGAACAATCAATATTGGGGAATTAATTGTGATGTGACAGTGATAATGGCCAAAATTGTCCATTATTTTCAATCCATTTCCGTGTCTGAGACGGACATTTTGATCGTATTCCCATCTTATTTTAATAAAAAAGCAGTTGAATTCGACAGATTAATGCAAGTTTGTAAGAATAATAAGCTGGTAATGAAAAACACAAAAATATGCAATTTTAATTGTATTTGTGTTAGAAAAATCCAAAAATATGAAAAAAGGAAAAAGAATAGAAAAAGGAATGAAAAGATAGGCAAAAGAATAAAATAGCCCACAAAAATCAAAAAGATGGGAAGAAGAATGAAAATCCCACAAACTGAATTTTTGGTTGTGTTGGAAATCAATTCGGTCTACGCAATTCGGTCTAAACCGAATTGCTCATTAGACCGAATTGCTGAAGAGAAGAAGGAGAAAAATTAGTTAAGTGTTGAAGGGAGATGCGAAATGCCCAATTCGGTCTAGACCGAATTGACTCATAGACCGAATTGGGCTCTGAAGAGAAGGAAAGGCCAGAGCAGAAAAGAAGAGAGGGGATTCGATCTATGCAATTCGGTCTAGACCGAATTGCTCGCATAGACCGAATTGCCTCAAAAGAAAGCCAAACAGGAGCCACCATCAATTCGAAAAGGCCAATTCGGTCTACACATAGACCGAATTGATGAATGAATACCACATTCCAGCTAAAGATCAAGAAGGAAGACCTCATGCAATTCGAATTGCACCAATTCGGTCTAAACCGAATTGCATGAGGAGACCGAATTACATTCAAAATTGCATCCAATTGAAGCTGTGGAGCACGTGGGAAATGCATGACACTGTTGATGGGTCCTGATGGGCCTAGGGTTTCGAGTAAGAAGTATAAAAGCTGACCTTCCTCAACACATGAAGACATTCTTTCACTTTACAGAGATTCGGCTTGGGACACAAAGAAGAGGCAGAAAGTTCTTCACCCCTTAAGGGTTAGGTAGGTAGTTTAGTTTAGTTAGTTTTTTTTATGCATGTAGCTCAGATTTTAATGTTTTATCTTAGTTTAGTTTGTAGAAGCTTGTTACTACCGTTAGAGTAGCCATCTCCATACATTTTACATGCTTTGTAGTTAGAATAAATCCTACCATCAAGTCAATGATGGTTTTGGGTTATTTTCCTTGCTTTCAAGTGCTAATACAAGAAAAGATCCAGAAATGGGTTTTTATTTTCATGTTTTTGGCACCCCTTTAATGCTTTCCTTAGCAATAAATGTTAGAATGTTTGTTTGTTTCAACTAGGTTGCATTTATGATGTTCTAGTTGACTTACATTCTCAATAAATGCATGTTTTAGTGGGTTTTGGTATGTTTCTATGCCTTAGAGTTTCAAATGAGTGTTCTTAGATTTTAGATACTTTTAGGGTTTGATAGAATTAGTTTTAATGCTTTATTTTACTATTCTTGTTCTTTATATTTTAGTTTATTGTTGCCTTAGATAATGTAAGTGTTCTTATTTTTATGCATGTAGTTCTTATTTACTTTAAGTGTTTTAGGCTCTTTAATCCTTGAATTTCTTGTTTGGAGAATTAGGGTTTGATTCATACTTGTGTCTACTGAACATGTACCTTGCTATTTTTCCTTAAAATGCTCACTAGTGTGGCTGTGAGGTGACACTGATGTGAAATGAAGGATTTGGTAAATTTCATCCATCATAAACCGCACAGTGGAAACCGAACTTGTACTTGTGAGCACAAAAATACACTTATGTAAAAATGTCATGCAATTCGATTTAAGGCCATTCGGTCTAAACCGAATTGCCCATAAAAATGGAATTACATGGTAAAAAAATATTTATTTAATTCCTTATATAAAAATCTGTATGCAATTCGTTCTAGGCAATTCGGTTTAAACCGAATTCGGTCTAATCCATCTTTGTGTATCAAATTCCGTCTAACCCCACCATATATTTTGGGGTATTTTATTTTACTTCTCATATACATGTATGCATGATATTATTATGTAGTTATTGTGGTCTTTAATATTTTGGAGATCCTTCTCCTTGGACATAGAAGTCTTGATTTAAATCAGATGCTGCATAATAAATTTCCACAAAAATCACTTTATAAAATCCGGATCTGAGTAAGGGATAAATTCGACAGTTATGACTAACTCATATTTTACTGGGGGTTGATTTTGAGAACTTAGAAGCAGAGTCAGCGATTAGGTCTCTCCTAGACTGAAAGGATTTGTGTTTTAATTGAGAGTTTAGTATCTGTTTAGGGAACGATTTTCAAACATCAATTGGTTTCTCAGAATTACTGTGTGTTGGAAATCTTTTATTAAGTATTGCATCGAATCAGTGTCCACTTGGATTCAGATAAGATGTGATAAATAATACTAGAGGAACAACATATAGGCCTTGGTTAATTTCTAAGGTAGGGTTGAGTATTCTTTCAACTGCTATCTTCTCCCGCCAAAGCCTAAAATTGAGTCTTGAGTGAGTACATTCGGAATAGATCTTCACAGGTCTGTTCCACTCAGTTTGTATCTCATAACTAACCGGATGTTATAAGCCCTGTGGTTTACTGATATTTGGGAAGTTCTAAATCTGCATCGGGTCACCAAGACCAGGGACTCTTTTATACTAATGGAATGAGATAGCTTTTGAGACTTCCGAGTGATAGGTTTTTAAATGCTTTCCTTATTGCTTTCTTTACTGCTTTCTTTTAAATGCTTTCATAGAGGTCACTCGGAAGAATTAGAGGTTGGCCGCCGGTTGTAAGGTTTAAGAGTTATGGATTAGTTCGGGAATTAATTTGGACTTTGGGTGTGACAAGGGAGATGATAGGAGTACTTGGCATGTCAACTAATGATGTGTTAGGTGTTGCTTATCCACCATGGAGGAATAACATACCTCGGCAGGGGCAATTATTAATCTGTGGTATCTTAGAAGTTGAGGTCTTAAGGGCATGTAAATACTGACTGTAAGTACCTGTCTGTTAAAGGGAACATAGTCTAGAAAGCATGAGAGTTAGCTAACTGATGAATTATCCCAACCAAAGATCTGTGTAACAAAAATGGAAGTTTACTTGTGTCTCATCTGAAATCTTGTCCAATCTTTATTATTTCCTTCTTGTCCCTTCTGTCACATCTTTAAATCTGCTTTATAGATAGTGTAACATAATTTTACATGCTTTCGTAGAATATTTTTAACCGCTTTCTTAGTATAAATTTTATTGCTTTCTTAGAATAGATTTAATTGCTTTATAGACTAATTTTATTGTGCTTTGTAGAATAACTTTAATTGCTTCCATAGTATAGTTTAAAATAATGTCAAATAGTTGTTAGAAACCAATGCAAAGCTTGAATCGAGTAACCAAGTGGAAAATCTTAGTAAACGACGTGGGCCCTGCTTCTATCGCACATCCTCCAGTGAACGATCCGGTCTTACTATAAATTACTGCAATTTTTTACTCCGTGCGCCTTCGGGGGCACAGTTTCCTAATGAGTATATAAAAACGTGACACCTATACACATATCCCTAATCCCAACTCCATCTTCATAATTTGGTTTCATTAAATAAAATTAAACCGGGATTATTATTCTTCAGAAAATACTCATATAGTGGGAAATTGTCAAAAGTTTCATGGCGCCGTTGCCGGGGATTTTCATGGCGCCATTTGAAATCAAAGTTTCCCACATGAGTAATAAAAAGTGACAATCTTAATATATTTTAGAAAATACTCGTGTGTGGAATTCTGTCAAAAGTTTCATGGCGCCATTGCCGGGGAGGATGCAGCGTCGTTTATTAAGAGAATTACACTCCTGATTACTCATAGTTAGTTTTGTGTATATATCTCAGAACAGAGAAGTACCCTCAAATCAATTAAACATTTAGAGTACTAAGACTCTAAATGTGAGGATGTTGAATTGAGAGGAAAATCTAACCAATTGGGTATTCAGGAATCATGGAGCCACCAAAAAGAAAATTAAAGCTTCAAAACAGGATAAGCCACGGCCACTAAGCTCCACTGCTGCTCCATCGCCCATCCACTTCATTACCACCGCTGCTCTGAGGAAACCCTCATCACCGGTGAAACAACAAATGGAGCAGCAGGCCTCCGGTCATCTCATCCCACCATCACCCCGGACAAGCCACGACACCATCTCACTGCCGTCGCCCCTGTCCCCATGTTCTCCAACCCCCAACAGCCGGCTACCATCTCACTCGTCGTCGCCCCTGTTCCAACTAAGCATCAAAACAGGTTCCTGGTTGGATTAGTTCTCTAATTGACCGAAGACTATATCCGAAATTAAAGAAATTTAAGATCCGGAATAATTTTCACGAACACAGAATTAATCCAGCCTAAATTTTTGCAAGTCAAAATAATTTTATCATTATATATATATATATATTATATAAATCTCCTGTGCATATGATATCAAATAATTCGGATGGTGATCTATTAACTCACATTTAGGATACTAAAACTCTAAATGTGAGGATGTTGATATTTTTGAGAAAATCCGATAACTTATTCTATGTTTGTTTTGCAGGAATTTGTGGGACCACCAAAAAGAAAATTAAAGCTTCAGAACAGGTTCCCGGTTGGATAAATTCTGTAATTAAAAGAAAATATCCCTGGAATTTAAAGCGATTTAAGATCCGGAATAATTTTTATAAGAACAGAATTAATCCAACCTAATTTGTGCAAGTAGATTAAATTTTATTTATGTTTAGAAAATCCAAAAATGTGATCGAGCAATTTTGATGAAAATCAGAATTTTTCTAAGTATTGGGCATCGAACAATCGCCTTGTTCGATGAACCAAACGATCACACACAGCCAAAATCGTCGAACACTTAGTTTGACGAAAAGGGCTACCGGAATTATGTTCATGTAAATATTTTTCCCCTCCCTCCCTCCTCTTTTATTTTGCTTTGATTTTAATAATTTGTTTAAGTAGAAATTGATTTACTCACATTTCGAGCAATGCTCGAAATGTGAGGATGTTGATTCTTCACTTAAATATTTCAAAAAAAATTAAAATATATATATATATATATATATATATATATTTTTATTATTATATATTTGCACCCAGCATGAAGCATGCATGAATTTGTCAGTTTAAATTCACATATGAGATCTTGGTTTATGATTAAATTTTCAAACTTTTAAATTGGGATAATATAATTGAATACATGCATGATATGAATTTTTGAGGTTTTGAGCTATAAAAATTTAATGATATAATCATCTTGTTAGGTAATGAGTACTCATGTTGAGAATTTAATTGAATAAAGAAGAATTTTTCAAAGATTAAATTTAAGAATATTGTATGACATGAATGAACCATTCCATGTGAGGTTTGAGCCATGAGTTATTTTTACTCATCTTTTCTTTGATGTGTGAAAATCATTTTGATTAAAGGAAACTAGAACTTGCGATTGGGACCGATTCAAGACCATGCCATATTCCAAAAATCGAGCATATGATCGAGGCACTTAGAAAACCAAAATTTTGGCCTTCTTTTGAAATCCAAACCCAAAAATATTTTCCCTATAGGATTAACCAATTTGAGCCTTTAAGCCTAATTTTTCTTTGAAGCCTTCTATATTTTTCCTAACCTATAAAAAGCCAAAAAATTCAAACCCAAGTGTGCAAGAATCAAATTTTATCAAGGCATTATAATTTATGATCATCAATTCAACAAATCGGTATTCAAAAATCCGATCAAAAAAAAAGAGAAAAAAAATGTGTTGTCCTTTTCAACAACAATAAAATTGCAAATGACAAAGCAAATTAGACTTAGTCTAATGTCATGCAATAGAAAAGCAAAAGAAAGAAAAATAATGATGATCATAAATTTTTGAATTAAAAAAAAATATTAATGCCATGTTATGATAAAATAAATTCTTGCCACTTTTTAGCCTAATAATTTCCTTCCATACCAATGTTACAACCGTATGCCCCATTATAACCCTTGAATAAGACCTTGGGATTTCGATTTGACGAAATGAGTGGGTGGCGAGTTGGTCTAATTGCAAGCTTATGGGAGAATTTAATTGAACTTGATTATGAGTGTTAATGATAAACAGCCAACTTTGAGAGTGAGTGAAATTTCCGTTTCCACTATATGTAAGGCTCTGCTTTGATTGATCAATGTTCATGTCATGCTTGAATTCAAGAATTAAGCCGATGGGATTTTCTAAACATATATTCAAGAAAAATTAACAATAATGATTGGTTTCTATGCCTATTCAAGTGAGAAGTGTCATTTCATTAAAAACTGCAATCAAGAGAGTTTAATACTTGTAATTTGGATTGTCTTATCCCAATATAAAAAGAATGAAATTTTTGAAGCCACGCAAATGGATTGAATGTGCAGAGTCCATGCTCTTAGGAGCACTGACTCTGAAGCCAAAAATATATTTCCTTAGCTTGTCCTTGTGTTTGTGTTCCTAAAAATTTCAAGAAAACCCTAAAATATTGTTAGTTCGAAAATACCAAAAATATTTGTTCTTGTTCTTGTTCTTGTTCTTGTTGTTCTTGTTCTTATTCTTGTTGTTCTTGTTCTTGTTGTTCTTGTTCTAGTTTTTGTTATCTTGTGGTTTGTTACTCACTACGGAGACCATCTTACTTGTTGAACCCTTATTATTCTCATTGTGTGTTTATGTGTGCATGATATTTTGTTTAACAAACTATTTGAGTATATTTAAGCACAACAGTGAGGGTATTTGTGGGTTTGGGGAGTGAGAACTTATATTTGTGAGTTTGTGTGTTCATCCTTGTTCTTGAGGACACATGAAGATTTGAAGATTGATTTTTGGTCTTCTTGAGATTGAAGTAGATTCTTGCCTGCTTGTTTACCTATTGGTCAAAAACTTGGTGGATTGTCTTTGCCAATAACCGAGTAAAGCACTTGCAAGACATTTGATTTACTTGAAAAGAGAACAATCAATCTTGGGGAATTAATTGTGATGTGACAGCCATCCCAGAAATCAAGAAAGAAAAATCAGTTCAAATTTTAAAACACAGGTGCGGTCTGTCACACACAGGTGTGGTCTCCTGAATTGGTGCGGTCTATTACACGTTAAACCACACCCCACTACTAAACTGTACCCTTGTCCAAGTGAAGAAAATTTTGAATACCCAATACTTGGTGCTGTGTCCTACAGTGGTGCGGTCTCTGAAACCGCACCTCCTGTTGCTGAAGCATATTTTCACAATCCCAGACCAAGGAGCATTGGTGCGGTCTCTTGCCAATAGGTGCGGTCTCATCGTTAAACCACACCCACATCTAAACCGCACCTCCAGGCATAATTTTGAATGTTATTTTTATTTCTATATTTTGAGTGGAATACAATAAGGTGAATATCGGACTGGCACAATCGTGAAACCCTAGCCCGAGAAGCCACTTGAGTATTTATACAATAAAGTGGACATCGGACTGGCACCTTGTGAAACCTAGCCCAAGAAGTCATTTGAGTATTCTGGGTTATTTCCGAGTGTTTTAGTGAGGTTTATTTTTCCACTTCTATATCAGGACCAAATACGCTGTTGTGGTGATAATTGCTCGCATAAGGTGTTGAACTTTATTGATTGCATTGCATATCATATAATTACACCTTATATTTTTGAATTGAGTCGAGCATATACATTTGATCTGTGTATTGCACGTCCATCTAATCAGGCCTCACTCTCTGAACACTTGGGCATCTGCTTGTGATCACTTTGGACTGCAGGCGATACCAAGTTGTGAATCAACCCAGCATTCAGCCATCGGGTTGAGAGCAAGCTGTGTGATTTTATCCGAGTGATCCCAGCAACTTCTATCTTTATTTATTTATACATAATATTTTCATCTTCTTTTCAGATACTGCTTAATTTCTTCTGTTTAGCTTTCTGACATGGCAGGTTTAGGACAACCTTCTAAAAAGGATCTGATGGATATACTGCAAAGAATGACTGCTCGTTTGGACAACATGGATCAGCGGATAGATGATTTGAACCATAGGGTTGGCAGTTTAAAAAACGACATGGTCATGCATGGCAATGTTGTTCAATCAGAAACTATGAGACGTCTTGAGCTAAAATTACAGGAATTGTTTGACAAGTTAACACCACAGGCCACTCCGCCCACGACTTCTAGTAGTCCTCGGAGCCACCCGAGTGGCCCCCAGGGCGTCCAGAACCATGAAATGGAGGAGGCCGAAGCTAAACTCGAGGCCCAATAACAGGATGAGGCAAATCTCACCTTTAACCGTCAACGGGGACCCAGACGAGTTAGCCGAAACAACCCTGTGCCACAAACTCCAGCAGATCTTCCACCGCCGCAGTGAATTGTTGTTCCACCCCGACCAGCAAGGCATCAGCATCATGAATCTGATTCAGATTCCGAGGAAGAAGCGTTCAACAGGAATCCCCGCCGAAACAACCGCCATGATGAGGCCGATCGAGACATGAAGGGGATCAAGTTTGACATTCCCCCATTCAAGGGAACATCCAATCTGGATGAATTCCTTGAGTAGAAACAATCAATGGAGTTTATTTTCAATTGCCATAACTACCCAGACATCAAGAAGGTCAACCTGGCCGTTTGTGCATTCAAGGATTATGCGTTGATATGGTGGCAGAAAGTGACTCGTGACATTCACAGGAATGGCTATGATCCCATTCAGACTTGGGCTACTCTGACACGGGCCATGGAGAACAGATATGTTCCGTCTCACTACCGACAGGACTTATATGACAAACTTGCATTTCTTATTCAAGGGAACAAGTCGGTGGAAGAATACTTTAAAGAAATGGAGACTCTCTTGATGAAAGCCGGCGTAGAAGAAGACGAGGGCATCACAAAGTCTAGGTTTCTCAAAGGACTCCGAATCGATAACCGAAAGGAGGCCAAGCTGAGACCATACGACGCTCTGTCAGATCTAGTGGAGTTAGCGATCAAGCTTGAGTCCGATGATCGACCTCGAGTGCAGAAAGCTCAATACCGACAGGATTCCAGATCCAACTCACAAAAACCCTGGAATCAAAGGACGACTTTTATTCCAATGGAGGATAAGCCAAAACCAAAGGGGTTCGAGATGGCCAAGGAATTTAAAACCTACCATCCGGAAGGTCTGAAACCCGCGGTCATCGAGAGGCCGAAATTCAAAAAGGATCGGAAGAAGGAAGTCACTTGCTTTAAATGTGGTCGAAAGGGATATTACTCACCTGAGTGTTCTTTCACCAAAAGAGCTGCACTCATGGAATACGGATCTTGGAGAATTATAGACTCTGATAATGAGCAGAACGAACAAGCTGAAAGAGAGGAAATTGAGGACTCCGATGACAATGAAGAATTCTACGCAGTCGAGCAAACAGTTGAAGAGGATTGCAAATTGACCAATCTGGTGGCCATGCGAACCCTCAGCGCTGAACGATCAGAAGAAAAACCTCGTTCTGACGAGCAAAGGGAGAATTTATTCTACTGTCATTGTGATCTAAAGGGCAATATTGCTTCAGTGATTGTAGACAATGTAAGCTGCACTAATGTTGTGAGTGCTTATGATGTTCGCAGGTTAGGTATTCCAAATGAAGAGCATCTGAGTCCCTACCACCTTCATTGGATGAATGACAATAGCGACCTGAAAGTCAACCGATGAGCCAAAATTCCTATCAAGATCGGGTCTTATTCTGAAAGTGTCATTTGTGACGTCATTCCCATGACTGCTTGCCACATTTTGCTGGGCCGACAATGGTTATATGATCGCGATGTCAAGTAAAAGGGTCGTGCCAACTGATTGTCTTTTATTTTTAAACAAAAGAAAATAAATGTCAAGCCATTGTCCGTAAAAATGGTTCGAGCATATCAAGAAATTCTGCGTGCTAACATGAAGAAGGACGATGCAGAGTGAAAATCGAAGGATAAAGAGAAGACCCTCTGCATTGAGAGCACCTCTGCCAATCCTTGCTTGCTGACAATGCGAACCGATTTTGAGCAAACAATGCGCGCACCGAGCTCAACAGGTTACTGTTTCCTTGCTTTTGCAAAACCTGTTGAAAGTATTTACAGAACTTGCACTGTTGCACCTGATATTCCTGATAATTTTTCCCGGATATTAGAAGAAAACTTGGATGTTTTCCCGGACGAAGTACCAGCTGGCTTACCACCTCTGCGCGAGGTCGAGCATCAAATCGATTTCGTGCCAGGCGCTTCAATTCCAAATTGGCCAGCCTACCGAATGAATCTGGATGAAACTAAAGAAGTGCAGAGACAAGTGCAATAGCTGATGGACAAGGGATGGGTCCGAGAAAGCCTCTCACCGTGTGCTGTGCCTGTCTTATTGGTTCCCAAAAAAGACGGAACATGGCGCATGTGTGTGGATTGCCAAGCTGTGAACGCTATCACCATCAAGTATCGGCACCCGATCCCGCAATTAGATGACATGCTTGACGAGCTGGGTCACACCAGCGTCTTTTCTAAGATTGATTTACGAAGTGGTTATCATCAAATCCGGATGCAATCGGGAGATGAATGGAAGACAGTGTTCAAGATGAAATTCGGACTATATGAATGGCTGGTCATGCCATTTGGATTGACGAACGCGCCTTCAACATTCATGCGGCTCATGAATGAGACCCTTCGTCCATTTATTAATAAATTTGTAGTTGTATATTTTGACGAGATATTAGTGTATAGTGCTAATGAATCTGATCATTTGTCCCATGTCCAACAGGTACTGAACAGGTTACGGGAAGTTCAGTTATATGCTAATAAGGAGAAGTGCACTTTCCATGCAACTGAACTCTCATTCTTGGGATATATCGTTGGACGTGGCGGTCTCAAGGTCAACAAGACAAAAATAAAGGCAATCTCTGAATGGAAACCACCCACGAGCATACATGAAGTTCGACAATTCTTGGGTCTATGCGTTTCTTTTAGAGATTCATCCCAAACTTCAGTCTGATTGCGGCAACCCTTACTTCGCTGCTCAAGAAGGGACTTACTTACAACTGGCCCTACCAGATTTCAATCTGCCGTTCGAAGTACAATGTGATGTATCAGGGACGGGTATGGGAGCAGTTTTATTGCAAAATGGTAAGCCAGTGGCATAACACAGAGAAAAGTTCTCTGGAGCACAGTTGAACTATTCGACTTATGACAAAGAACTCTATGTTGTGGTTCAAGCTCTCAAGACGTGGCAACACTACCTCAGGGGTCGTGAGTTCATCATCCACACGGACCATGAAACCCTCAAGCATATTCGGAACCAAGGGCAGTTGTGAAAAAGGCAAGCGCGCTGGAGCGGATTTATCGAGACCTTCCCTTATGTGCTCAAGTACATGAAGGGAAAGGAAAACATTGTTGCTGATGCCCTATCCCGCAGAACAGCCTTGGCGGCCATTGCCATGACACACTTAATTGGCTTTGAGCATATCAAGGATCAATATGCCACTGATCCTGACTGCAAAGATTTTTGGGCAGAAACCGAAAGGCACGGGTTCAAAGAATTTTCAAGACTGGATGGATTTCTGTACTATGAGAACCGACTGTGCATACCAAATGGATTCGTTCGAGAGTTATTGATCAAAGAAGTTCACAATGGAGACCTTATGGGACGTTTCGGGAGGACTGCCATTTTTGGGATTTTAAGTGAATGATTTTACTGGCCGGGAATGAGGAAAGAAGTGGATGATCTGATATCCAAGTGCAACGTCTGTCTGAAGGCGAAATCCACTTCGAAGCCACATGGGTTATATATGCCTCTACCAATTCCCGATGGACCATAGATTGATCTTTCGATGGACTTCGTGCTAGGACTACCACGGACTGCCCGAAACAAAGATTCGATATTTGTAGTGGTAGATCGCTTCAGCAAGATGGCTCATTTCATTCCTTGCACGAAGACCAATGACGCCCACCACATAGCCAAATTATTCTTCAAGGAAGTGGTGCGTCTCCATGGGATCCCTGAGACAATTATGTCGGATCGGGACACAAAATTTGTCAGCTATTTTTGGAAATCTCTATGGCATGAGATTGGTACGAATCTCTTGTTCTCCACAGCTTATCACCCTCAAACAGACGGGCAACCTGAAGTCGTCAACAGAGTCTTGGGTAACCTGCTGCGGATCATAACTGCTTCCAGTTACAAGAGTTGGGACCAGTGTCTACCTTACATAGAGTTTGCATATAACAGACATGTCCATAGTGCCACTAACATGTCACTGTTCGAAATTGTCTATGGTTTCAACCCACTAACCCCTGTCGATTTGCTACCATTGCCCCCACAATGAGCATTTTAATATTAATGGCAGAGACAGGGCTCGAGCTATACAGGAGCTTCACAGGAACGTCCAGGAAAGCCTCAAGAAGGCCACGGAGACATATGCAAGATATGCCAACAGAGGACGAAGGAAGCTGTTGTTGAAGCCCGGGGATTGGGTTTGGCTCCATATGCGCAAGGAGAGATTTCCACTGAAGAGACGTGACAAACTTTCCCCACGGGGGGACCGGTCCATTTCGTGTTTTGGAAAAGATCAATGACAATGCATACAGGTTAGAATTGCCTCCTGAGTTGGGAATTAATGCTACTTTTAATGTTGCAGATCTCGCCCTCTACGAGGAAGACGGTGAAGAGCTTGTTCGGTTGATGGCTCAACCTTCTCAAGGGGGAGGGGATGACGTGGGAGCCAAATCTGCAGCATTAATTATCCCATCGGGACCATGCTCCAGGAACCGGGCCAAGAAATTCATGGACCAAATTGCCACCCTTCTCAAGACTGCAGAATTCACAGATGAAATTAACAGAGAAGGTAGCAGTTTGAAAGCATTGATCCTGATCCAGCTCGAAGAAGCCGGAGGGAATCCAACCATGGATTCCCCAATTTTGAAGTAGGAAGCCATCACCAACGCCGGAGAGTCGCCGGAAGATGACTGGAGAAGCCGCCGGAGCACCGGAGCATCACCGGAAGGTCAAACGGAGCTCGCCGGAAGTTGGCCGGAGGTCGGCCGGAACCACCGCTGGACGCCGGACAAATTTTGCCCAAGTCGGAAGTTGGTCAGATAATATTATTTTTGTAATAGTATAAACAATGTAGGAATTAGTACCTAAAAATTTGGCTAAGGTATGAAGGTAGGTGCACTCTATATAGGTTCGGTCTCCATTAACCCGCACCTGTCACCTAGACCGCACCACCTCCAAATTTTGACTAAGGCATGAGAATGGGTGCCCTCTACCGAGGTGCGGTTTAAAACCGCACCACACTGAGGTGCGGTTTAAGATTGCACCACCCCGAGGTGCGGTTTAAGACCGCACCACCCATAGGTGCGGTCAAAGACCGCACCCCCCTCTGGTGCGACCTAGGCCGCACCAGGTGCGCTTAAAGACCGCACCTGGCAACGTAGATCGCACCTATTACCATTAAACCGCACCCGAGCCAATATTTGATGTTCTCTTCATTTCTTTTGTTGTTTAATCCTTCTTTAGGCTTGTTTACTGGGTTGGTCTATATATATATGACCTCCCCTCATTTGTAAGACATCTTTGCTTGAATGAATATTAAAATTTCTCTTTTCAAAGATCATTTGTGAGTTCATAAACACTCACACACTCTTTGTATGTTTGCTTGGAAACATTCATCAATCTTGGACCGAGGCATCCATTGTTGGTTACCAAACGGAGGCTCGAGTGGAAGGATTGGGTTGAGGTCAAGATTTCGAACATCTTGTTTACTTCCCCCGACGATTCTTGTTGCGATTTTGCTTCCTTATCCCTTATTTTTATTTCGGTTCATCTTCATCCTTCTATCATTTTTCTTAATCTTCCGCTTAATCTTCATTAATCCTTTCTTAAGCAAGTTAGTAACCAAGAGATCCATGGCATAGGGTTTATTATGCAAGTAGAGTTATAGTGCAAGCTGGAGCTGTGGAAGTTGTAGCTGTCAATTTTATTTAAGTGTTCTGTACAACTAGCTATATCTGTCGAAAATTGTATGAAATGACATAAAAGAACAAATATTTATGTAGACTATTGCGTAGTGGGTTGGTTATTGGGTTAAAATTATAATTGGACATAAATAAGCTTGCTAGCTTATTTCTCACGCTACAAGAAGTAGCTTTAAGCTTCCAAAAGCTCCCAAAAGCTAGTGTACAGAACAGAGCTTTTGTTTTGAAATAAGGAACTGCCGTCACATATACGCCCTTGGACAACACAGTTAGAAGGTTCTAGAATTTTCATGCCGTAATATACTACTAACATTAATAATAACTGTTAATTAATACTCCATCCGTCTCGGCTCAAATGTCCCGTTTGACTTTTTGACACTGTTTGTTGTTCAACTTTGACTCGATATTATTGTAAGTATATATTTGAAAAAAAATCGATTTTGGTCTTGTTAGATTCCTCTGATCGTATAGTTTTAAAATATATGTTTACATAATTTTTACTTATATATTTTGAGATTTTTGTTTTAGAAGAAAGATTTTATTAACCAAACAGCCTGAAACAAAACCGTTACAAGTTCTCGGATTACACATCAATCTAAAACATATACGCTATGACACAACCACCACTAAACAGACAGAACGAACTAAGGATATTTGTTCAAACACGCACAACATCAGACAACCAAACCAACAGCCGCCATAGGTCAAACGGCTTACAACTTTTAACAACCAACAGTCGCCATAGGTCAAACGGCTTACAGCTTTTAACAATCTGAAGCCCTTGTTCGTTCCTTTTATATCCACTTTTCAAACTATCACCTGTTGCTCCTTCTCTTGCGTATTGATCTGCCAATATATTTCTTTCTCTGAAAATGTGATCAACCCTCACCTCGCCGCTACACCGCAAAACCGTCATAATAGGTGTCAACCATTTTGACAGCCTCCAAGGAAATTTATCCGGATCTGTTAACCATTTTGAGATATTAACAATTTAAAAAATGCATTAGATTGTGTATAGAAATGAAATGATCAGACATTTCAAATAATACAAATGGAGTAATTACTATGATACTTAGGGTCTATTCTGCACGCAGAGCTGTAGCTGTGAGCTGGAGCTGTAGCTGTCAATTTTATTTAAGTGTTCTGTACAACTAGCTGTAGCTGTAAAAAAAATGTATGAAATGACATAAAATGACAAATATTTATGTAGACTATTGGGTAATAAGTTTGTTATTGGGTTAAAATTGTAATTTCTCAACAATAAGCTACGAGCTTATTTTTTAAAGCTACTACGGGTCTGTTCTGCACGCAACTTTTAAAAGCTTTTGAGAGATTTTGATAGCTTTAGTTTTTATTTTAGAACAAAATAGTGGTTTAGATTAAGTTAAGGGAAATGTTGTCAATCCGGTAAGTGTGGAGTTTTTCAATTAAATTTAGTTATCCAAGGATAGATTTTTGTATCGTTAATTATTTTTATTATAAATAAAATGTGTAATGTTCGTATTTGGAACTCTTTTTAGTTTTTTTCATTTTAGACTTTTTATTTTGCAAAAATAATGCAAGCAATTCTAAAAATTATTAACCGGAACAGTACAAAAATCTTCTTTTTTATGCTAATTTTTTTTCTTATAAAAAGTTAAACCCCAACTTAAAGATCATTTCAATACTTTTGACCTTTCTTATTTTAGCCCTAATTTTTTCTGCTCCCATTAGATTTAAGTTTTTAAATAGATAATCAATTTCCGTAAATAAAATTAAATATTAAAGATGTGTGTTTGGTAACACCACTATTTACTTAATTGAATTAACTAAGTGCTAATCCGTTATGTATGTTTGATAGCCAGAATTGAAATCAGTTAATTACTTAAGTAAATTCCCCTATTACAAAATTCAATTAAGTAGAAAGTCAATTGGGGATGGGGCCTTAAGTCACCGGCTCCCAATTTATAGGTTAGGGGTTTGATTCCCCCACCTGACCCTACTATCCCTCCCCTTTTATTTCCTTTATAATTTGTATGGTTTAGGCTCTCACACACATTTGCCGACACATGAGTGTCAATGTTTACCCATAAAAAAAAATTAAAAACAAAAGTTGAAAGTCTATTCCGGTTTACTCAAATTTGAATGAAAAATCAATTAATTTTAATTGGACAAAAATATTCTTAGTTTTTTTATTTTTAATAATATAACAATATAATGTAATAATACTAAAGTAATTAATGAAATAATAATAAAACTAAAATAAATAATGTTTAAAAGTAATAGAATATAAATAATATTAACAAAATATAGTCATTTTGAATTAATAATTAAAAAAAATTAACATCAATATTAGGCAAAAACAAAAACAAATAATGATTTTCTTGGAGAAGCAACAATAATAATATGTTTACCCAAAAAGAAGCCAATGATTAATAATGATTTAACTAATGACTCTGGCTTTAATATTTTTTTTAAAAAAAGAATTTTATAATATATAGGGGCAAAATTATAACTAGTATACATTCAATTTTTAGTTATGCATAATTATCAAACAATTACTAGTATCTAAATTTTGACAAAAGTTTTAATCAAATCTCAAGTAAATAAAAAGAACCCTCTTTTTAGATTTATTGCCCTATAGGCTATAGGCAAGTTTTTGGATTCTAGTAAGGAATTTACCTTTCTTATTTCTAGAGTTCGGAAATAACTCGTAGTCCTCAAACGAGTATTTTTCTTAAATATTCTCCAATAAGAAATAAAATATCAAAAGTAATATAACTAATACTTTCTTTAATAAAATAAGGGGAACTATCAAGACAAAATAGTGGTATTTCTAAGCATTTGAGGTCAAAATAAAATAAGGGGAACTATTAAGAGTTAAGACAAAATAATTAATATTTTCTAAGCAGTTGATAGCGTCTAAAATGAGATTTTGTAGTGTTTTGACCTTTTTTTTGAGGAGCCGAGAAATGGTGGTAGCAACCAATGCCATATAAACTACAAAAGAATAAAGGGAAGGATAGAGCCAGTTGGATAATCAAACCCAACCCTAAGGTTGTTTGGAAGGCATTACTTAACCTACTTTACACCTCTAGTTTTGAGACCAGGTATAATTTTTTTAACGGACATGAAAGTTGTGTCTTTTTTTTTTTTCCTTTTTTAAATAGTTTGGTATAAATTTGAAGACTTCTATAGTAGAGGTCCATAATAAAAAGGGGTTTGCTCAAATAACTCTTCATAGTTCCGTACTTCTGTTGGTTTGTTTGGCAGTAGCTATGGAAAAGGAAAAAGAAAAATAAAAATAAAGGAAACTATATTGCATATAGAGCGCAACGCCGAGGCATCCTGGAAGATTCCTCGGCACCGTGCCACAGTGTTGGTTTCGTCGTGGGGCATGTCGGACCTGGAGATGCAGATTAGCGGCAAGAACAACTTTAATGAAAATTTTAGTAATGGTGTCACAAAATTTAATGAAAGCTCTATTTCTATTCTAATTCGGGATGGTAGAGACAGCACAAAACATATAGAACTACAAATGTTCATTCTAATCTGCCACTTGTTCTAGATCGGCCATATGGCCCTTTTCTTGATTCGCAACATTAGCACGTTGAACCAATTTTTCCATCGTCGCTCACTTCTTTATCGGTTATTCCTACTTGTCCCAAAACTTAAGAGTCCGCATATTTAACATACATACAGGAGGTAATGAAAAACAAATCATCCAGTACTATAGTAATCCTGAAATGTTTGTCACTGTCTGCAACAATGTTTCAATCAGTGATCTGGCAATCCGATTTGCAATGGATTTTTCTGCCAGTTGCAGAAAATAAGCTTCAGTGATGTCAAATGCTTTAGTGAGTTATAATAATAATAAGAAAGAAAAGCCAGAAAAACAACGAAGGTTTATAGATTCATTATTCCTGCAATAGAATTTTTTTTTTTTTAAAAAAAAAAAAAAAAAAAAAAAAAAAAAAAAAAAAAAAAAAAAAGTGATTTCCATTTTCAATGGCGTTGGGATTTTATAGATTTTGAAGCCAATTTGCAACTTTAAGTGAAGGCTCATCTGCCACCATCGAAGTGGCCCGGAAAATATTTGTATGGCGCTGTATAAAAGGTACTAAAACTTAGTTCAGAGAGGAGTTGGACCCTTTGGACAAAGGGCCGGATAACAATGTTGGATGTTGTCGAAATTCTAAAAGAGATTTCAACAACAATAAACGTACTAGATGTTATCCCTATTTGGTGAAATTATAAACGAGATTTCAACAAGAATGTAGAGAGCATGTAACAGTGAACAGAATACGTCCAACATAACTAACATTTCAATGATTACAATAGCAATTTCAACAATGTACCAGTGAACAGCACACCATCCATCCAGCCTATTGGACAACGATCCAAACACCTTGCTGGATCTGTCTTAGATTTGTCGAATCGGGAGCGTTTGTTTGGGAATATGGTTTGGTTAAAGAAAGAATAAATACAGGGGCGAATATTGCAACAAGAGTAAAATATAGCACTCAAAATTACACTGGTCCGGGATTAATCCAAATAGTACTCTATTGCATTGCCATAGCGACACAACAAACCAGATGTACACAGCGAGACAAAGATGTGTAAGAATAGTGACAAAAAAAAATGAACTCATCCCAAAACAGAGGAAATGTTTCACAAACAATCAAATTGATAAAACTGTAGTTCTCTTCATGCAAGTTAATGAATAAGAAAGGACTGACATCTCATGTAAGTTCATGAACTAAAAAACAGGCATCAAGGGGTCCCGAAATTCAATGGTCATGACTCATGGCCTCACTTACAGAGGAGAGAATTATGAAGCTTCAAACGTTCTAGAATCAAAAAACGAAATACCAAAGGGAATGAATCGAATCAATATTTACATAGCCCTAAAACAAATTTCCGTGGATTCATGGAGGGGGATCGTCTGGGGGATCTTTTGAAAAAAACTCGACCATGAAATGAAATAACTGAATATTACAGAAACTAACACCACTATGATCTGAATAAATGTATATTGCTGGGGCATCAGAAAATAACAGAGCTCGAGAGAAACAGATTGTAAAAAGCAAGTATTTAACAGTTCGATTACCTTTGTTTCTACTCCTCCTCAGATTCATCTCAGAGGATACGAAAGCACAGATTTCTTAAATTGATTCCACCTCAAGTATTGAGTGCATACTCCATAGAAGTTTGTTCCCATCTGATTCGGGAGGTTATGTTGTGATTTGCAGTAAAGCTGTTGGAACACCAGCTAAAAAAATTCACTAAACAATGACCATGCTGTCTTCACCAGTGGCCTCACCAGCAACTTCTTCAAGTCTCTTCCAAGCCAGCTGACGTTGCTCCTCAACTTCCCCAGCCCTTGCTTCCTGTTCCTCATGCTGTCTTTGACACTCTTCAAACAGATCCATGTCCATGTCCAGGAACATTTTTCGGACATTTGTGCTCAGTCCAATAATCGCCTGGTTCCAGTGATTGCGGATGTTCTTTTCTAAGGCATCAAATATAAGTGGCAAAATAACATGTCGATTCTCTGCAATTAAACCTACTATGTGCTCGTTGTTCCACCAGAAAAGAGCCCGTTCAGCTACCTGCCCAATGGGAGTAGAAAAATTTGAAGAACATAAAAAAACCAAACCATGATAAAGTGAATACAAGATATTAAACATCTTCGGTAGTCCACCACGTCGTATAAACAACCAGACAAACTTCAAATTTTCACGAGACAGGAGAATTTCAATTTTTAACATCAATTGTGTTGCATTGGCACTGTTACCCAGCAATGAATTGATAATAATGATTATATAAAGATTGTGGAATTAACTATTTCAAAAGAAAGAAACAAATCTTGTACTATTCAACAGAGCAAATTTAAGCCTCTCGATTTTGTTTGTTTATCCATTCATTTGATAGTTTCCATCTACATGTCAATCCATGAGCAATCACTCAATTCTAATCTAAATTGCCATCACAGCCTGCATCTTGGAAACTATTAACATCCTGCCCGGACAACTTCAGTATCTATCTGCCTATTATGTTTATGTCTATGATCTCGCATGTCTCAAGATGGGCTTTACCTTACTTTTAACATTAATTAATCCTACAACAATCCTATTTGTCAACTCATTAAATCCTAAGTTTTTGAATATCATTTACCTAATTTTCTTCCTAATTTTTTATGCTCTATAACAAACCATGACAATTAGGTGTTTTGTTGGAACTCAAGGACTACCCTGAAACCATAACACCCTTGTGTTATGAAGGGTCTAACAAATAACAATTTGCTTTAGTTCAACACTAATTGAGAAACTTTAATAAAACATTTCCATATTCTATTAATGTGTGTACAGGTATGAAATAATGCAGCATCCAATAAGCTAGGGCTACAGAAGCCAAGTTACACAATACTTGCCACAAAGTCAACAACAATTTTTGGCAGCTTGGGACAGTTACAATTACACCAACTAAAGTCTGTCAACGAGAGATTAAGATGGCAAATAAGGCATTAGGTTGATGACAGCACTACAAGCAGATTGCGAATTCTTTGAGATTATTGAAAGAGACTAGCATAAACAAAACTAAATCATGTGTTAAAGAACATGCTCTCATAGACTCATACCATGTTGAAAACTTTGTCTTCTTCATTGGTAGATACAAATCCCAATTCTATATAGGATGATTTTGTCATAGGTGAATACAATTATCCTTTTTAAAAAAAGGTAAAAATAGATCAACCTAGCATAATGGCGGGTTAATTAATTATTGCATTCACTTACAAAAAAGTATACCCATATAAAATTGAGATTTTCCTATTCCAAGTTCCAACATCCTGTGGTAAAACTAAATGGTAGCAGAGCCCCATCTACAACGGCATTTTTATTCATTTGGTTGATTTTTTTCAATATACATAAAGCCTATGGCAAACCTTACTCTATGTGCTACGACCAAATTCTAATCTAGATCATTATCACTACATGCACACTGCAACTATGAATAATTGACTAGGGGAATCACCTCTTCAACTTCTCTGCCCGTTATTTTTTCTCCTTGACGAAATGATGCACATTAGATGTTCAGCAGGATCATACACACTTACTCCCTCCGTTTTTTTTTAAGTTCACCATTAGCATAGTAGATACTATTCATTGAGTAACTTTAATTCAATTTTTTCATATAGTTATATAAGATAAAACATAGTCAAGTGAGATCTTGTTAGATTCGTCTAATCACGTAGTTTTGGAATATCAAATTTTTATAATTTTTACTTATATATAATATGAGATATTGATGATTAAAAATGTGCATTGGATTGCGTGCAGTGCAGGATGGGTGAAGTTAAAAAAAAACGGAGGGAGTATTATGTTTCCATGGCATCCTACTGATCTTTCATGACAACTAGGACCCATCAACTCACCATGCTTTCCTGTGATGCCACCATGGCACTGAGCCACCAAACCAGCACTGAAACCCAGCCTAAACCAGATTTAATATTAAAAATATGCTCAATGCTCGACCATTCTTCTCTTCTCCCTCCTGTCTGCCCCTTCTCCTCAGACCTTGCCCTTTCGCTCACCCATCCACTACCCAACTGCCCCTGCTTTCTGTTTTGTTTTGCTGCTGCTCACTGTTGTTTTCTTTTCCCTTTTTGTTTATGTTGCATTTGTTTTATTTAGTTGGGTGTTGTCGAATGGATTAGTTATATATATAATTCTATATATATATATATATTTATAAATATATATATATGTGTGTGTGTATGTGTGTGTGCAAATTATATAAGACACGTGCATGTATTTTTACTATTTTTTTTTAAAATTTTTCGAGTTTGTGATTTTTCTTTTCATTTACCATCTAACAGACAGTCACTATTAGTTTTATAGTGTTTTCCTTCCTTTTTCTTTTTATGTATTTACAGATATTGGAGATGATATTAAACTTTTGTTTGAAGTATCGTAGTTATCGATATATTTGATAATTTAAGTGCTAAAAAAACTATATTGCATAATATAAAATATAATACATAATATTATATGTATAATTCAACATATAGCTTGCCTTTTAGTGGTGGGCGCTGCGCCCTGCTGCAAAAGCCCACACCGTAATAACTATGTGGTCCTAGCATTAATCATAATTATGTAAGACAACCTCTTTCAACACCTTGGGTTCACCTAAGAGAATACCAACACCCAGCTTCTCTGTTTGCTCTCTCAGACAGAGAGCATTTGGTCCATCACCACATGACTTGAAAATAAAAACAAGGCAAAAAACATCAACAAAGGAAAGTTTCAAACCTGAAAGTGGGAACTATTTAAACTTCGCCCAATTTGCCTGAATAGAGGAACCATACATCGCTGGAATTCCGCTAATTGTGTGACATCCAAAATCTCTTCCAATTCTCCAAGGAAGAGAACTTCCTTCCCACAATTTGTAACAGGCCAATACTTTAGTATCCCCTGAATGACTGTATCAGCCAACCTGTAATCTTTCTCAACAAACTGTGTTATGCAATAGGATAGCTGCATATGGTATGATGCAATACACTTCGGCTTATGCAGAGGAATAAGTGCTCGTACAAGAAACAATTTATGCTCTTCTTTCATTGGCACTGCAAACCCATTTATTATGCTACCAAGAATCTCCAACAGCTCGCCAATCCCATTATACCTCTCCGTCTCAAATATGAACCTATAAAAGATGTTGTTTATTGCATTCCTTATAAAGGGTCGATGGACCATAAATCTCCCATATATACGATGAAGTATTGTCTTAAGATATTCCCTCTCCCTCATGTCTTCAGAATCAAATAAATCAAGCAATTTCAGCACGAATGAGTGATCAAGATACTTCTTGGCAATCTTGGTGTCCGTGTCTGTTGAAACCACATATTTTAGAAGTAAATCGTACACAAGCTGCAAGTGTGGCCAGGAAGGATCTGTGAACATCTCATCCTCTTCGAGATCTCCACCCTCTGATCCAGTGTTCTCATGGGATGCAGGTGGCAAGCTCCGGAAAATATTCATGGAGATCATCTTGATTAACTCCTCCTGCATAATCTCATTCATTTTACATGATCCTGACTGAATCAAATCAACCAACTCACCAAGGGTCTGCCTCTTGATCTCTTTCTCGCGTCCCGACTGCATTGGGTCAGAGAAATCAAAGATGAAACAACAAATCTGCAGCTTCCGGATGAACACATTATGCCGGTCAGACATAGGTACGTCCCTCAACATTGGCAAGACCTCAACTGCCCCATTGTTCTGAGGAACAGCAGCAAGAGTAACAGGTTGAGGGGGTGAAGCAGCTAGCCGCGAGGCATGATTGACAGTGACAGTCGAGGCAGATGATGTGGGTATCGGAGGCTCAATTGCTTCAGATTTCATGGATTTACGCTGGCCTCTTTTAATTATCTTGTTCAACATTGTATTTCCCCAGCAAACAATGAAGTGAATCCCTATGATACAGAACAAGATAAAACAACCAAAAGCAACTCTACCACCACACTACCCTACTCTCCAACTTATCCTCAACTATTACGTCTGATTCTGCCCCTCCATTAACTTCTTCAAAATAAAGCAACCGCTCGACAAATCCTAAACACTGCACAATCATTAATCAATCAACAGGCAGGAACATAAAAAAAAGCACTTCAGAATCACTTTAATATCGACTAGCAAACTACAAATGAATCAACTGGAGGAAACCAAAAAGCGCTAAACGTTAACACCCAAATTCAAAAACCAACATATAAATCTACAAAAATGAGGCCCCACTTTCCAAGTTGTAAAAAGGATCCGGAAGGAATTGGGAGCAAGAATACCACTATAATAACATTGGAGAACTGACTTGGAAAGACGAAGAGTGAATGCTACGACAATATCCGATCACCAGATGGGTGGACGCTCAGAACCCGATAAAATCGGGGCCCAGTCACCAAAAATTCAGCGGCAGAAAACAGTGGCGAGTGCTGGGGACGAAGAAAGTGGACAAGGGGAGAGGAAACAGCGAAGAAAAATGGGAAATTGGAGATGGAAAAGGAGAAGGAAGTGGGAAAATGGAGAATTGTCGAGAGCCGACCAGAGAAAGTGTGGACGAGGAAGAAAGAGGGGTTAGGGCATCTTATTTCAAATTTATTCTTCATTTTAATTTTAATTTGGGGCTTTCCAACTAAAGAATCTATGAATACAGGACTTTGGACTCTCGTGAGTGGGGGTAATATGGTAATTGCACTAGATTGCGAGATTTTGTAAATCAAATTCATCTTTTTTCATGAAAGAAACTTCCTCAGTTTTCTATACTTCCTCAGTTATACAAATTTGTTGCTTAAAGGCTAATCAAACTAAAGAAATATACTTCCTGAGTTATTTATTTCTTGCAATATTTAATTTATTGCTACTATTCGCATTGACATTTTAACTTAAAATTTTATCATAGTTATACAAATTAAAATATATAGTCAAGTAGGATTTTATTAGATTCGTATATTGTAGTTTTTAAATACCTCGTATCAAACTTTTTGAATTTTTATTTATACCGAACTTGAATTATTAATAATTTAAAATATACATTGGACTGTGTGCAATGTGGATTCGGAGCAAGAATTAAAAAAATGTAGTGAATATATCCGTTAAAATACAAATTTTAAAATTAAATTCAGTTTAATTTTTCATACGAAGTATTAAATATCCCTCCATATCTATATAATTTGACACAATAAAACACTATCTTCAAATATTTATAAATTTACAAATATAAAGAAAATAAAATACTACAAAAATATACATTTAAATATAAATTCATAAACTTCTCACAAGAAATCTGACAACTTACCAACACTCAAAGGACAAAACGTCCAGAAAACAGTATTGCATTTACAGAGCATCTCAAGTACTAAACTTATTGTCTGAAAAATTGCATGGCTTGGAGTTTGTTCTGCGCGTAATTTTTGAAAAAATTTGAGAGCTTTAGATTTTATATCCAAACAATAACAAAATTATTTATTCTAACTTCTAAAAACTTTAACTATGAATTGCAGCTACCAAAAACTCTACCATCAGAAGCTGCATTGAATAGCATTTAGGAACACTCAAAAGCCACTTTCCAATGTAAGTAATTTTTCTCTTCAAACTCCCGACAACTACAGCCAGCTCCAAACTAAATGATACTTTTAGAATGCTATATTCATTTGTTGCCCATATTCAAGACAAGATGATAGTTTTAGAATGTTCATTTCACTGAAAATTTGTATAAACCATCATCCCCATTTAGTTTGATCATACCGACCCTAACATACTATCCACAGCTCAAGTCATTCTTCGAAAGCTTTATTTAGGATTTGTCGAAGCATGCCCGGAATGAATAACACGGGGCACTAAAATGTCTAAGAATCATCGAACGCTCTTTAGACGAGAATAAAAACATGTGCAGAGAGAGCCGAGCCCATCACAATTCACAAGCATATATACATATGCTGCATATATAGTCTGAAAGCATACACAAGGTCAGGGTCATAAAGGCATTAAAGCCCAAAACACCAAAGCTACAAGTTATGGCAGTCCTTCAAGGCACTCCCAAGTCTTGCCAAAAATAAAAGATTAAACTTCGAGTTGACAATTCAATAGGTCTCACAATATATAATCTAGTCGAAGTTAGTGCAGCATGTTCGCAATTCCCTGATCAATCGGACACCCCCTCCAGCTCCTTCTCCATGGATCACTATTTGCAACTGCACCAAAATAGCAATTGAAATCATCATTTGGACACCACGTTTTCAAATAGTTTCGTACACAAATCCAACGGTAGAGGAAGTACAAGCAAGAAACACATTGCAAATAAAAAGCAGAGAAACTGCAATGCTTAGAGTAAACGTACTGCAGTTTCCTTTTTCTTATCTTTTCTAGTTCATAAGAATTGAGGCAGAAATCGACTATAGATGAAGTCAATGCTTTGATAGGCAATGTATCATAGTATATGAAAGAACATAAAAAACCGTCGACAAAAAAGCAAAACATGATGGAAATTGGGTTACCGACCTCTTGAAGTCTTCACCATCCACCTTTGCCATTCCCATCACCCCATGAGCTTTTTGCAGGTTTACCCCATGCATTGGACGGCCCTTCGTCCTTGCTAGGATTATTAGTTCCCCATCCACCAGTAGTTTCATTCTTGTTACCGCTTCCTTCTTCTGATGCTTTGCCTTTAGGCTCTCCCCAACTTGAACCCCAGCTGCCTGTCTTGTTATTGCTGCCTCCCTGGTTCCAACTGCTCTTGTGAGATGTTTCATCACTAGTTTGGCCCGAGCCCGAACCCCACCCACGACTCACTGTCTTGTCACCGCCAGTGTCGGATGAATCACCTTTTATTTGACCCCAGGTTGAGTTCTGACCCTGCCCTGTATTGTTGCCGCCACCTCCCTGGCCCCAACTGCTCTTCTGGCTTGAGCCCCAACCCTGACTTTTGTTGCCATTGCCACCCTGGGATGTTTCATCTTTTGATTGTCCCCAACTTGAACTCCAACCTCCACCCATATTGTTGTCGTCTCTCTGGCTCCAACTGCCTGAATTATCACTGTTTTTCCATCCCCCACCATCATTGGAATCATCTCTGTTATTCCAATCACCACGCCCTCTACCTCTAAACCCACCTCTTCCACGGAATCCCTCTCTATCTGATCCACCTCTGCCACCAAAACCTCCTTCAGATCCTCCTCTACCTCTAAACCCGCCCCTGCCACCTCTGCCTCCAAAACCACCCCGATCAGATCCATCTCTACCTCCGAAATCACCCCAATCAGATCCACCTCTATCTCCGAAACCACCACGGTCGGATCCACCTCTACCTCCAAAACCACCACGATCGGATCCACCCCTACCTCGGAAACCACCGCGGTCACCTCTCCCACCCCTGCCTCCTCTCCAACCTCCACTTCTCCCACCATCACCAGAAGGATTATCTTGACCATCAGCAGCACCAAATCCACCTCCAGAATGAAAATTACTTTTGCCACTCCAGGTAGAACCATGACTCCCACCACCAGCTTCACTTCCTCCACTTTTGGACCAATTACTTTGACCCCATCCACCTGATGAACCACCACCGGAATCATTTCCAGCTTTTGACCAGTTACTTTGGCCCCATCCACTTGAGGAACCACCATCAGCATTATTTCCACTCTTCCATGAACTACCTTTCCCATCTTTTTCATTGCCAGATGAACAGTTATTCCAGCCACTGTTCTCCTGAGAAGTTTTCTGACTTCCCCAGCCACTCTCCTGGCTAGCTCCAGTATTCCAGGATGACTTGTTATTGTTATTCGCCTTCTTTTGCGTGTCCCAACCGCCAGTATCTTCATTTGCATTGGAGGGTTTACCCCAACCAGATGTGTTGCCAAGGTCTGAGCCTTTTGAAATGTCCCGAGCACTCGACTCTGTGTTAGAAGTTGCACCACCTCCCCATCCAGTCCCTCTTTCACCATCTTTATTTGCCACAGATGCCTTGTTCCAAGCCGAATTGACATCCTTGCCAGAACCATCAGCTTTACACCCATTGTCTACAGCATTTACATCAGATTGCTGGTCCCAAGATGACTTGCTAGAAGGTTTATTCCATGATGATCCAGGGTCTCCCTTACTCCAAGAAGATCCACCATCAGGCTTGTTCAGTGAGGATCCACCATCTTTCTTGTTCCATGAAGTCGTGCCCTCTGATTTGCCCCATGAACTTCCACCATCAGGCTTGTTCAATGAGGATCCACCATCTTGTTTGTTCCATGAAGTTGTGCCCTCTGATTTGCCCCATGAACTTCCACCATCAGGCTTGTTCAATGAGGATCCACCATCTTGTTTGTTCCATGAAGTTGCGCCCTCTGATTTGCCCCATGAACTTCCACCATCAGGCTTGTTCAATGAGGATCCACCATCTTGCTTGTTCCATGAAGTTGTGCCCTCTGTTTTGCCCCATGAACTTCCACCATCAGCCTTGTTCAATGAGGATCCACCATCTTGTTTGTTCCATGAAGTTGTGCCCTCTGATTTGCCCCATGAACTTCCACCATCAGGACGACTAGGTTTATTTTTATTCCAGCTATCTGGCTCGCTGTTATCAGTTTTGGCCTGGCCCCAGGATGCTGAAGTACCACCTCCACTACCCCACTTGTCTGCAGCTTTGCCCCAAGACTCATCTTTGAGTGTCTCACCAGATTGGTCCTGCTGTAGCTCAGCAGTTTTGCCCACACCCCAAGCTGTTGTGTTTCCAGAAGTACCAACTGCAGCTGTGCCCCAAGACTCATCTTTGAGCTTCTCACCTGAGCTTCCCTGTTGAGTCTCAACAGCACTCTTACCCCAGGCTACACTGCTTCCAGAAGTATTACCTCCACTGGCCCACTTATCTGCAGTTTTGCCCCAACAATCACCACCTTTGAGTGCCTCACCAGCAGTATCCTGTTGAGATTCAACAGATTTGCCCCAGCCATCAACTTGCTTCGAGCCAGCTGCAGATGCACCCCATGATGATCCTTGATCTGTAGTTGCTTTCACATTCCAAGGAGAATCTTCTGCATTAATATCATCATAGTCAAAGAATGTCAGCTTAGCAGAATCAAAAGAAAACCAGCCATATGACAATGGCACTCCGCTTATGGGGCATCAAACAGGGGATTTTTACATTAAAACACACACAGTCTAAAACTATGAAAATATTTATCCTATTTTACATAAAAATACAAATTTCAATGATTAAGACGTCCATCCAGAAATCAGAATAATACCAACATGTACAAATATTTATTTTGCTACTTAAATATTAAGACCCAAAAACTGTTACCAACCATGTACTATCACATCTCCCATCATTATACTCACTCCATTTGCAATTAAGTGGCCTCCAGAGGGCTAGGTGCACGACCACCTTTAATCAACACCCACCCCTCACTCCTCAGTCCTCAGGGGGCCATCCAATCACAAAGAAAGGGATTAACATATACCCAATCAAATCATATAATAAAATACAACACAACATTGACAAAACAAGAACACCAACCAACCCATGTATGATCATTGCTATTAACACTAAAAATGCAGTTTCTTCCCAATCCAAAAGTCAGGCATAACAAATCCAAAAGGGGCAGCTAAAGAATGTCAAAACATAACAGAAGACCTGAATTAAATGTCAATTTGAATTTGTACAAGTGCAGGAGCATATGATAACCTATTGGGGACAAATATACCTGTACTGATTATTATTGTTACAAAAATACATGTTTAACAGTGTGATATTAGTAAGCCCACCATATGTCCATGCAGAGAGACAACTGATTATGAAACAAGATTCACCCACCCGACCCCAAACAGGATGAAAAGACTTTCAATAAAACCCATTACCCACTGTGTAGGAAAGCTCAACAGTAAATTCACCGTGAGGGCAGTGCGCAGGGGCTGATGGGGTTGGGTCAAATTTTCCCAGGATGCACATGCACACACACAGAAGCACTACATATTTTAAAAATTAAAACGCACTCCTACATATCGGTTTCCACCTAAACATTTATATCTACAGAACAAACCAATATCCCTATTGCATCATTACACAGTATTTTAAGTTTTAACATACAAATGCATAAAAATATACCAACCAAAGTCTGTACAATATTCATTGGTGCTCACAAAAGCAAAATAAACACACTCACAAACTACTGTTTTGCTCCTAGAGGATTTAAATAAACAAAGCAGTTCCCATACAATGCATGATGTTTCTAGTAAAGACCATTTAAGGTTCGTTTTGGACTTGAACCCTCAAAAACAAAACTGGCAATTAACTTTACCACAAAGGCAGACATTATTCCACAATTACCTTTCTTGGTATCAACATCCATGGGATCAACAGTACCAGATTCCTTCGGGAGCTGCAAAAAAGGTAGGAAAAAGAAAGAAAAGTGACAGCTAATCAATAAGCCTATTTGAATGAATGAGCTTCATATAATCCTAAAACAAATCACAGTAACCAACCGAGAGGCTTGATGAAGGTAATGATGACCAAGAAGTCCTGCATACACAAATTGTGGCTATAAGCTTCACGCACAGTACGTAATAGATTCGGTCATCCAAAACCACAAGGCACAAAAAGCGAACTTGATGACTACATCAGTGTGTTCTGATGAAATGCATATATAAGTTTCTTACTCATTATAGCCTCTCTACAGCATTCGCTTCACAAGGAACTCAATTAACTCCCATTGCATTTTCTCAAGAAGTTTAAAACTTTGAACCAGATCTTCTCTCCATTGTCTTTTAAGAAACTAGGTTTTATCCACTTTTGTGAGGCGCAAAAGAGATAAGAACAGCACAATTTTTATACAAACCCAATAACTTATAATTGTAAATCACATATCTTGTGTCAATGTCTAACTCCTAAGTAACACAGAACTAAAACATGTGGTAATCAAGTTCAGCTGTAAGCACAGTTCCTGAATTGAATCAATAATATCTTTTAGATTTTAAAATAAGGGGAAGTAGTTGTGTGTTTGATATACACAGAAAAATGAAGCATATGAAGCATGTGTATGTAACAGACAAAGAGAGAATTAAACAATGTCTCACTGTGTGTTGGGCCTTTCAGTGGATCCGCCTGCATTCCATTTATTATCATCTGCTGAAGATGGCACCGCACCAGCCCAGCCTTCAAGACAGGAATTTTATTCCAACCACCATATCAACATATGGTAGAAAACAAAAATAAACAAGAGAACATTACAAGTAGTAGGAAAATGGAGAAGTTATAAGACCAAAAATCCATACCACTTGATTCATCTTGTCCTCCCAGTAAATCAAATGGCTTTGAGGAATTGGAATCCTCTCTGCAAAGCATCAAACACAGAAAAGTGGGTTATTCAGAAAGAATCAACAATTCCAAAGGTAAATCAGAAACAACATAATTATTTTGAGTTAGCAGTGATAGGCTTGAGTACCCGAGGGCAGTGGAAATTTTCCTCTCCTGAACTTCAGATAAATTCTCATTTTTCACTACAAAGGTAAAACAAACATTTTTAAACAAAAGGTTTCTGTAACATCATTAGAGATTAAAGTTTTACTCACACCTGTTAAAATTTTTTGCTTAGAATCTAACTTCACAGTAACATCAGAACGACGAACAGCCAGCACTCGACAAAGATAACCCTTTAAGGGTCCCACGCGGATTCTCAGTAACTGACCAACAGAGAACGTTCCGGTATCATCGCATGTAACTGTGTTAAAAATACCACAAAATGACATTAAGCAATTTGAAGTTAATACATCAAAAACACACATAAGGCAACATCCAAAGGCCACAAATTAACATACTGTTGGTCTTATCATCGGTCTCTTGCCAGGGTTTTTTAGGTGATAGAGGAGATTTAGGAGATGGCATTAAATCAACCAAACCTGAGGGCTCAGGTTCACTACCCTGGAAACCAATAAAAAATCTCAATCTAAAATGTTAAGTAAAGAGCGGTAAAATCCAACTCTTGTACTTGTCTTATTTAAATGTATGCATAAGGAAGGATAATTAAACTCCTCTACATGCAAAACCTTTTCATTTAATGGATCGCCCGAAACATTAATTTTCTCGCAAAGTTGTGCTCTGACGCATGTATAACCGTCATTTTCCTGTTGACTTTCATCAAACAAAAATAGAACCCCTTTGTAGATTTTTTTAACAATTCCTTTTCTGTCCTGAAATTTTCAATGTAACAAATCTCATCTCAGCTTCATAACTCCAATAAGTATAAGAACTTTAAGCTTGTGCAGAAAATGCTATCAAACCTTCAGCAGACCATCCAATATCTGAACAGTGTCATTGACAGATAATGTATTGGAGTGTCGGTCCTTAACAGAAAACAACTTCTTATCAAATGATGCAGTTTTCAGGTCACCGGGTTTACGATTAACAACTAATGGCAGCCCATCTGGACCCTCTTGTAACACCTACAAGGGGAAAAGATAAGTAAAAGACAAAAAGAAAGGAAAGAGGTCTTAACAATAGACAGAAGTTTCAATCAACAGTCGATGTAAATACGCTGATGTTGCACCTTGATTTCATCCTTTTCTGAGCCAACGACAACACCAAAATCCTTCCGGCTGCCAAAAAATCATTTAGACTTCAGACAGAAAACTGGTCGATGGAGGAAGTTGCAACATGCAAAATGAAAGAATATTAAGACCTACCCAAAAAACACCAGATCATACAGTTCAAAGTTAATTCCGAGACCAGTACTTGACGAGGAACCCTCTGGCTTCCCGCCACCTTTCCCTCCACCTTTGTCCAGCTTCATAGGCTCAGCCTCCTTTTTCTTTTTTTCACCAAAGAGTTGGGAAAGCCACTGAACATCAGTAGATTCACCTTCCTTTGAAGGCTCAAACTTCAAGAGCTCATCCTCGGTAGGCATTACACCCCAAAAACTCAAGGAGTCAATGGGTATCTTTTTATACAGATACCCATCCTTCAGCATCATCCCATCAAGAATCTGGAACATTTCTTTAGTATCACGGTCTCGCCTACTTTGGATAAGAGGACGGAATTCCCTAGAGGCACAACAAATACATTACACCAGTATAACAACAAAAGAGGATGTAAAAGAGTGGGAGCATTGCAAATTACTCAAGTTCACTAGAGCTGATCAGCCTCTGTGGTGGAATGGCAGTTCTCTTAGAAGCAACTCCTCCACCCTATACACACATTTAAAACGTGATAATATGCTTAGCTGATGTTTATTATGAAAAAGTAATGGAAAAGTACAAACTAAATGCAAGCTCTTTTTTTATACTTTTTTATCTTCTTTTTTTTTTTTTTTTTTTGGGGGGGGGGGGGGGGGTTGCGGTGGGGTTCAGTGCAGTAATGCATATATCCAAATAATAAGAAAATATTATGTGTGGAACATTTCATGGTACTGCACAGATCTACCAACTCACTCCACCAGAAGAGATATCAATAATAGAGGATTTATAGACTATAGCCTAGCCATAGAAGTAAACATCAATTCGTTATTTTCCAACTGCACCAACAATTATTTCCCCAAGAATGGAAAAATGACAAAAAGCAAGACAGAAAGTTCAATTTATCTTGAGAAACATTGAACAGAGGAGAAACAGGCATGTTTATTTGGTATGCATGTCAGACACTTGCAAAGTTACACCCAGGCCCATCTTTGCTCCACAGCCATGCACATCGAGATGAAAGGATGACAGTAAAATCGCTCGACAACAAAAACACAAAAAAAATGAGAATGAGGTGCTCTTACAAATTTCTCTGCCAGTGATTTTAAATCAATCCTTGGAACCAACTTCACGGTTACTTTCTTCCGGAAATTTTCGCTCAAATGGATAACCTAGAACTCACGTCAGTGGTATTTCAGAAAGTCATCAGAAAATAAATTTCTGAAACGCCTCCTAAAACAGATCAAAGTAAACAAAGAGAAAGTAACAATTAAACAGATGAGTAATGTTCTACCTTCCCAAGATCACCTTTATACCTCCCACTTTTCACACGGGTCCACATGCCCACCGAGATTCCAGCTGACTTGTTTCGTACTGATAGCAAACGGGAAATTTCATTATTCGGAATCTCTGTCGCTCTAGTTGAATATATGGTTGTAATCCCTTTGCATGCCTGCAATTATTAAATTCAGATGGAATTGGACACCATTAAAAGTCATGGACTTACATTGAAATACAACCATAGAAAAATAAGAGCACGCAGATCACCTCGTATATGTCATTTTGCTTATCAGCTTCAATAAAGACAAAACCCTTCACATGATCAAGTGCACATGCCGATATTATCTGCAGCTTGGTTCCCAAAGGGTTCAAGTCCGCAAACTTTTGCATAAGACAGAAAGCTGACTGTTTCTCACGTCCAACCTAGGCACAAAATTTACAAAGAAACAGAAATACATTAACTTTGATGCAAAAATTTGACTTAAAATGCATGCCACCATAATTTAAAAACATTTACCGTGCATTTAACCTTCCATATTTTAGGATCCTTGTCAGACAGAGCAAATACATCCCTTTCAACAGAGTTCTTTATGTCATAACCATCTTCTGCGTAATAAACAAATCCAGCTCCTGGTTTGTACCGCGCTTCCAACATTTTCTCTACCTCTTCCTCGGCCATCTGCTCCTCCTTGGGTATAATAAGAGGAACGAGAGGAACCCCAGGATCATTATTGTCGTTTATCTCAGGAAAATGTTCTTCTTCAAAATCTATTTCAACGTTTAACAAAAAAATTTAGTTAGAGATACCAGAAAAAGTATATCCTCATGCAACAGATTCACTACATGGTACGGACTGTAATATGCCGCGACATCAATATCAAGTCAAATACATACATCTGCATTTTCAGGTTACATATAGTTTGAGGACAACATTTTTTACTTTTGCAAATGATATTTCAGGTAGACACAAAAAATTTGAAAGCTTTTCGCCATAGCTGGATGATAAACGAGGACTTTAAGAGGTGGATAAAGCACAAGGCAAACTAACACAACAAAACTAGTACGTAATTAGATACAAGAAAAAAAAATTAATATGAAAACAAGCATATGCAAGAAACCAACATTAAGTAGCCACAGCATATAGCAGCAATAGATGGATAAAGACAACTAAAAAGCTGGAGAAAGAATAACTCCTAGAAATTAGATTAAAACAATGAAAAGATTTCTGCATCCCCCCATATAAAACAATTGAAAACCCTAAACGTAGGCCTCATTTCCAAATCAACCCAAAAAAGAAAACGAACACAACCACAAGCAGACCCTAACTTTGCCCTTCAATCAACCAAAAGTAAAACCCATCAAAGAACGAAAACAAGCACACACGATACAAAACACGAAATGCAGCCATCTAAGAGGTTAATTTCGCCAATCCCTTACCGTCGTCAAAAAAGGAATCGTCGCTGGACTCTTCATCATCGCCGGCCTGGTACGCAATGTCATCAAAAAACTGAATGACGCCGCGATTGGTCCGCTTCCGGCCCGTCTTATCGGGATCCAGTTCGCCGCTGCCGCTAAATTTCCTCTTCCCTTTTCCTCCGTCGTCAACGACTTTTTCTTTGCCCTTTCTGGAAACCATCTCTAACCCTCAAACGTTCACCCAATTTTTCTTTTACTCCTCAGAACTCGCAGACCACTCGCATTCTCGGCAAGGAAGAAGGGGTTTTTTGGAGAGTAGAGCGACAACTGACAAAGCCACACTGATTCTAGAGACCCCAAAAAGAGAGTGATGAAGGAAAGGGCACATTATACTCAGCGCAATGCGCCTGAATGTTTAAGGCTAATTTTGTCTTTCTAGAATCTTGTAAGGCTGTTGTGATATAAAAATAGACCCGCGCTATTCATACACCATATTTTACTAACATCACCCCACCCTTTTTTTATGATACCTAAAATACCCTCAACTAAAAAAAAAACAAAAAAAAAAACAGAAAAGCCATACTCTCTAAAATGCTACATACACCCCATTTATCCATACCCCAAAATCAAACCCTTCCCCACTCTCAGAAACCCTAATTTTCGAAACAATCCACCCAAAATATTTCTAACATTTACCAATCTTCTACAACCTACATATCCTTGCAAAAAAAATAGCAATAATCAGAGGAATAGTGGTGTAGAATAGTTGCCCAACAAATGGAGGAACATTGGCTACCGTGGGATGAAGAGATAATAGTTTAAAGTTTCTGAAAATTCAAATTTTTCGCACAGCCGTTCGGCACTGGTCCGCCGAACGTGTAACACGCCGTGCGGCAGACCGAGCCGTACGCCAAGAAGACTGTTCGGCCAAGGCGGCCGCACGCCTCATTCGACGCACGGCCAAGGCTGCCGCGCAGGCCTCACACCGTTCGGCCACGATGGCCGAACGTGTCTGTCTTTACTTTTTTATATAATTTTTTTCTTTTTGTTCTCATTTCTATCTCAATACTTTTTAATTAAAAATCCACCTTCTTTTGAGAGGAAATAGAGTGCTACACAAGACATTGAGAATCCAATTGAAAATGAGTTGAGCACGGATGTCATTGGCACCGACTACACACACGTATTCATGAATCATGAACACTACCCTTTGACGGCTATTATCCACCGGGCAGTTCTAGACTGAGCAGGAGCGAGTCCATAGACTTGGATACAGAACCAATGAATTTGGATAAAGTTCGTTGAACAATGTGATTATGTATGACTATTTCAATGTTGTGTTTTCGAACATCATTGTATGAAAAATATTACTATGTGGTGGAATTTGAAGCAAAAGAATTAAAATCCATACGTTCCCAAGTAACTGAATTACATAACATCTAAATAATCAATTAAATCAACATCATGTGTATCCCTCAAATAATTTAGTATACATAAACAAAGTATAGTCAATCATCCCGTCCTGCGCCTGCAGGCTGGAGGTGGAGTAGGATCTACAACGGGCGATCGTGCCACTGCAGGCTCCTCGTCTCTGTAATCCCATACCAGCTCATCAAGCAGCGGCTCCTGAAGATGATGCTTTACTCTTGCAACATCTCCATCATCCTCCTGCTCCAACTAACGCTGCCGGACCCATTCGGCCCGGGCCGATGCTGTAGGCCGCTGACGATGATAAACCATCAAATCTGAAACTCAAGCGAAGTTTTAAAGTATAAACACCACACATAATAAATGAGAACAAAAAATAAAAAAGAAAATTACACAACAGACCTGTTCGGCCATATCGGCCGAACAGGCATAAGACCGTGCGGCCATACCGGCCGCACGGCTAACCAGGTGCACGGCGCTCGGTGTCGTGCACCATTCACGCTGTTCGGCAAACCAGTGCCGAACAGCATCCCGTCCCCATCTTTCCTAATTTCGAAATATGAGCTTAAACTCCCACCTAAATGCAATTTTTAACACCCAAGAACAACATTATACAATTCCTAAACTAAAATGTAACTTTGAAACATCTAAAATTAAAATCCAATACAAATGGGTGAATTAAATATAAATCCTAAAAGTATGTAAATTGGTAACTCAAAAATACCTTTTAATCTATCCGAAGAAGTATTTGCTTATTGCAAAAGTGTCTACCGATCTATTGGAAGGCACGGCCGAACTTTTCTTCCTTCTTCTCCACTGATCTGTCCACCGTTCTCTCCACAATCTTGTTGCTCGTTGGTTTGGGGTGTTGGGAACGTTTAGGGTAGTGGGGTGTATGTCCATTGGGTTGTAGTGGGGTGTATGGAGTATTTTAGATTTGTTGTCTTATTTTTTTAAGTTAAGGGTAGATAGGTAAATGGAGATGGTGTGTATGTAGAATTATGTTAGTTTTAGGTGGGGTAAAATTAGTAGTGGGGTGATGCTAGCAAATCTGGGAGTATGAATAGCCGGGGTCATAAAAATAAAAGGAAAAATACTGATGTTTTTTCTTTTTTGAAAATCAAACCACTTAAAAAGGTTCATAATTTTACTTAGAGTACCATTTTTGCTATTGGCCAAGAGAAACAATCTTTTTTGTTTTTTTTTGGATGAATTAGGAGAAACAATCTTTTGTTATTGGTTTCATTTGGGAAAAAATAAATAAATAAATAAATAACGTTAATGTTTAATTTTTAAACATTAAAAACTATTATAAACACTAATAAATATTTTTACTTATTTGTTAAGTTCTAAACTCTCTCACGATTTCTCTCTAATTTATAGTTTTTTAAACTCAATATTATTCAAAGTTACCTTTATTTAAAATATTTTTCCATCATTAACTCAAAGTCTAATTATTTCTCAATTATTGTTGACAACCTGACGTCGAATCCAAAATTATTTAAAAATGGATGAAAAAACTTGTCTTCAAAACGTATCAGCATTACCCAAAAAAAAAAGAAATAAGAAATAATTTTTTGGTAAACATTGATATTCGGAATGTCGGCAAATGTGTGTGAGAGCCAAATCATACAAATTATAAAGGGATAAAAGAAATGAGTAGGGAATCGAACATCCAATTATAAAGTTGGAAGTCGGGAGACTTGACCACTAGGCTAAATCCCCATTTCTGAATAAAAAGTATTTTAAACATGAGTTTTATTTTTTTTAAATGTACTTCTATATTATACTAAAAAAATGGTACTGTGCTTATTTTTTTTTTAAAAAAAAGTAGCAGCCCAAATAAATTGAAATTTTTGGGATTTGCATAAATTTGGTAATGTTGGAATTTGCAGAAAGTTGGTATTGTTAGGAAGATTTCTTATTTGGCATTTTGGAAGGACTTGGGAAAAGAAATTAAAACTTAAACCAGACATGGATGAAGCAGCAAGTCTGGCTTTGCAAAAGAAACCTATCAGCGTTATCAGCGTTGAGAAAGTATAAGTTGTGAACAAATCAAAAGAAAACTATAATCTCCTCAGCGTTGAGAAAGTATAAGTTGTGAACAAATCAAAAGAAAACTATAATCTCCTCAAAAGAAACCTATAAGCTCTTTTTGTACTCAAACTCAATAATAGGTAGTCCTCATTTCCTACTTCCCTGTAAGTATACAACAGAGAATAAATGACACATCTCTACTACGTGTTTTTTGAGTTTTTTCTCATCTCAGCTCTTCCTTCTCACGCCGTCTCCTCTCTGTCTGCCTCATCTTGCAACCGTTTCAATTCTTTTTCCTGCAAGGCTATGGATCCAAGTTAAGATGGTTTCAATTCTTTTTCCTGCAAGGCTATAGATCCAAGTTAAGATGGCTGAAGAGATACTCCTAGAAATGCATATTCAAGCAATCTCACAAGAGAAGCAAAATAAAGAGGTTGGTCACAACATAATGGCTACAGGGTTAAGGATCTCATGAATAGGTTCTTTATTTCTTATCCTCTTTGTGTGCATTTAACTATCTTAACATTAGATTTTTAATAAAAGAGACATGTTCGATAAAAGCAAATCCATTTAACTATCTAATGAATAGGAATCAATTTTCCTCGCTCTCTAAATAGCCTCTCGGAGAGGAAATAGTTTTTCCTCGCGACGGGTTCGTCGCCCATGGACGAGATGCTTGTAGTGTTGGAGTCAAATGCCTTTGGTGTATCTGGTTTGGTGTATCTTCACGTGCCAAGGGTAAGGCAGGAGAATCCAGGTCCTCGTTGGGATTTTTTTTCTGATAGAACACGCAAAAGGATATAAATATCCCAAGGTTGTAGAAAGGAAAGATTTGTTGCCTAGGTATAAGTAGTATATGGTCAGCTAAGGCAATCTTTAATAAATCATACTACCTCCCTCTCAGAGTTTTTGCTACAGACTCCCACCCGACACACATGCTGATACACATTTTTAACGGTTAATAACTTAAATTGTGTATAATAAAAAAAAATTATAAAAACTTAATATTCTAAAACTACAAGATTATACGAATTTAATAAGATCTCACTTAATTATAGTTATTCTTAAATAAATATGATAAAAATTTGAATCAAACTTGTAACACCCCCGTTTTCCACGCTCAGTTTTGCAGCGGAAGTTACCAACGGGAACCTGGGGGTGTTACCGCCACGCCTCCCAATTAAGCTCACATTTGCCTTGCATTTGCTAACTTAATCGAAAAGCGCTAAGGCTAATATTAAATTTAAGTCTCAACATACTTTAAACTGATTTATCATTTATAAAAATATACTTTTAAATAATATAATACAGTTTACAAAATATGGTGATTAGGGCTTTTTGCCGAAAAATAATTTCTCATATTAACTAGAGCTTAAAAAAATAAGACTTTTATTAATGGATTTGTGAAAGCACAGTTAATTAAGTTTAAAAGAATATATTTAATTCGGGCAAAATAATAGACTTTACGAATATGATAACTACAATCTCGATTCAAAAGACAAGTTTATGGCTAATAAAACATAATTTAAAATAACCAGTATAAAAGTAATCTGACACCCGTGCCCATGCCCATGCCTCTTAGTAGGGTCCACATAAGTCAAACCCTGTAAAAGTGAGTAAGTAGAGTTTATCAGCACACCGGCCGAGCAAGCAAATTCTTGTCCCTTGGACAAAACTAATTTAAAATATTACCGAAACAATAAATGGCATGTCAAAACAGTTAAACTGATCAATCCACATGTAGCTCGACTATGACTCTACACCCGGGGTGTCTCATAGGACCTAGCATGCTCACATAGTGACCGAAGTCAAACTATGGTATACAAGGATGGCCCTACCTTGCATCTAGAAAATTGATTGTGAGACCCTTGACCCAAACACAATCCTCTTCATGGGGATCCCTTGGATAGCCATGAAATAACTCACGACGATATCTACCTCTTTGATATACGCCGCATAATAATTCAATAATCACATGCCATACACTGAAAATTTTATTTTTCACATGCATGGCCTAGTCCCAAAAATAGTTAAACACATAATGAGACATTACCTCTGCATAAATCAGTTGCATGAATAAACCCAAAAATTACTGAAACACAAAAGAATTTAAACATGCAAAAATACTCTTGGGTCAAAAGCCCGCAGAACAAAAATCTACTTACAATTTCTTCCGAAGATAGCTTTGTTTGCTCTCGTGATATGCCAACGTTTGGCACCTCTAGTGCGACAATACTTGCGACACTCACAACTTACTCAACTCTGTATTGGATCTTTTTACTGGCCTTCAGCCTTTTACGGGACGATCTTATTTATAGGGATGGTTATGGCGGTTATTGTAGCATATTTTATTGCTACTAATGTTGACATGCATAACCGCATGTCCTTATCGTCTTTCTATAAATTTATTTATAGTAAATCTTTATTTATAGTGTACATAGCAGGTTTCTATTTCTACCGGATTTCATCAAATGTATGTCCTTTCACCGCCTACCTTTCCCTCTTTATATCAAATCAATTGCAGGCTTTCTCTTCATTCAATACTTTTATCAGTCTCCTTTAAATCCTATGCAGACGGGTGTGTTCATTTTGCATCCCCAGCTTACCTTTGTGACTTTATTTAATATAGGTCATGTCATTATCATAATTCTATCTGGTTTATCATCCAAACTCTTCGAAGGATATGGACTCATTTGATATTTACGTTGCTCTTGTAATATAGCTTACAAACATTTAATTGCTAATAATGTCTCACCCTAGTTAAAGAAATATTCCCGGAAATATTGTTACTAATATGTAATTGTTGGGATAGTTTAGTACAATTATAAGATAATTGCTCAATTGGTGGTATACAAAAGTAGAAGAATTAATTCGTGCCTTATCTCTTCCAGGTATAGTTTTATAATTCATTCTAAATAAATAGTAGTACGTGATAAAATAAGGTGTGACTATTGGACTGCTCATAATATTAGTGATATACTACTATGATACATCTAATATTTTTATTCATTTTATTATTATTATTATTATTATTATTATTATTATTATTATTATTATTATTATTATTATTATTCCTTCTGCACGCCACTTACACAGCTTCACGTAATATGCTATTTATCTGCTAAAGGTTTTTCTTGAGCTAAATTAGTATATTGCACCATTTACATTCTGCATTTTAATACAAGTATCTTTGTAGATAAGGGGAATGAAACCTATGATCTATAGCATAAGAGTTTCACATTATTACGAATAGGCTAATGATAACTTTATGTTAAACTATAAAATTATCTATATTTAATATAAAAATTGTTAGAATAATACCTAACTATTTAAATAACTTCCTTTGTAAAATATATTTATTAACTTTAACTAAATTATTTTCTCTTAGAAAATAATACTCTTAATATTTTATTTAGAAACGTGTATCTCTAATATCCTCCCTTAGAAAATAATCATGCCTCCTTCAATATTCTCCATTGGATAATAAATTTCCATTAATCAAATTATTTTCCAAAAGGAAAATAATTCATTCTCTTTCGCATAATCTTTATCCGGAAAAATATTAATCTATTTCCCAACTCGGCTTAAGAAACAATATAAGTTATTTTTTAATAAAAATATTATCAACATAGTTAATTTTCAGGGTATTACAAAACTAGTCGTGCAACCGGCCAAGATAATTGACTTGTGCGTGGACCCCACGTTGAGTCATCAATGCAAGAATTCTCCAAGAATTCTTCCAAAAGTTTGATTGCATCTCTCAAGGATGGCGGATACTGAGATGGAAGATCATGGAGGAATTCCTCCTGACACGACGGATACCAGACTCCCCAAGCGTTTGCGGTCCCTCTACAGTGATGTTACTAAGCGACGTACCGGGTTCAAACATATTCAGATTGACGAGGAATCCTTTGAATCCATGGGAGATGAAAACGACATTGTGCAAGACATCTTCAATGGAATGCCACGGTTCCGGATCTCCGATGCATACAAACGAACCCTACTACGTCCATGGACTCATGCAGTAGCCTTGAAGGTGGTCGGGAGGAATGTCTCTTATCGGGTGCTTAAATCCAATCTGGAAAAGCTTTGGCCGGCAGCTGCATCGATTCCCCTGGTGGATGTTGGTAATGGATACTACATCGTTCGATTCTTGAAGGATACAGACGCTATACATGCATTGGCAGGGGGCCCATGGATGGTTGCTGGGCATTATTTGCATGTTCAGCAATGGGATGAAGAGTTTGATCCGGATACAAATGAGATCAAGTCTATTGTACGTGGATACGCTTAAAAAAAATCCCTATTTTTCTCTATACTCGGCAATACCTGCTACGGGTGGCATCCTCAGTAGGTAAAGTGGTAAGTATGGATGTTAATACGGACTCCACTGCTCGTGCTTGCTACGCAAGAATTGCGGTAAAGATCGAATTGGACAACCCCCTCACTCCTAGTGTTATGCTTGATAATAGGGTGATAGGCATCGAGTATGAGAATGTTAAATCTATTTGTTTCCATTTTGGTAAATGTGGCCACAATCAGAATTCTTGCCCAGCATTGGTGACACCGGAGCAAGATAAAGATGCTCAACCTCAACAAGAAGTCGCACCAGTTCAACATGATAAACCTGGATTTGGACCTTGGATGATCGTGCAATCCAGGAGACGAAACCAGGCAGGTGGCCCTGATGACCGTCATTCTCGACTGTCATTTTCGTCTAAAATTGTGTCCTGAACATGATCTTTGATCTTGTTTTCCTTGATATTATATGAAGAACTGAGAAAAGAATGTCAAAATTCTTGGAAGATTAGGATCAGGATAAGAATGTGAAATCTCATGAAAATGGCTTAAACTGTTTGAATGAATTTAGAATTTTTGTCTCACATCATTTCTTTGTAAAAACTAAGTCTCGCCTTGACAGCAGGAAGGAAACTGATGCTGCGAGGGAGAAGCTTTCCCATGTCGCGAAGCGAAGGAAGGATTAACGCGAGAAGCAGTGAAGCAGATTTAGACAAGTCTGGAAGTTCACGTGACATTTAAAGTCACAAAGCGAGACTAGTTAAGTTTGCGCAAGACAGAAAATATAGCGAGAAGAAATTTGTTTGAAGAAAATTGTGAAGATCTCGCTTTGACATAAAAAGCGACTTCACAAAGTCTTTGCTTTGAAGGAACGGGACAAAGCGTGGGACGAGAAGTGAATATGAGCGCGAGTAGTTATCACTCAGGCGGGAGACAGTTATTTTCGCACGCCTATAAATAGACCCGCTGGGGATCAGCTTAAGCTAAGCTGGAGAACACAGAAACACTTCGTAACTTCTCCTGTTTCATTTTAGAGCGTAGTAGGTAGGTAGCTAGGGTTTTACTTTTCTGCAATTTATGATTTTGTTTTTCAGATTTGCATTTTGGATTTTCAGTAGTTTAGTTTAATTTTTGTTCGAGAGATTAGTTTAAGTTTGGCAATTTCCTGGAGAGAGGAATGGCAATCAGGATGTATCTTTACCATCCCATCAACGATCGTACATCTTGTTTTCTCGACTTCATCGAATCGAATTCGCAATTTTATGATGAAATTCAGATCTCTAGGTGTTTTCGTTTACATTTCTTGTTACATTTTATGATTTGTGGAGGAAGATCATATGTTATATTGAATGATTTCTCTTTTGGATCGCAATTATTGAATTTCATGACTGAATCAGTAAGAATGATGGTCAGAATCAGGGGAATTGCATGTTGGATTGAGAATTTCAGTTGTGTTTTCTAAATAGTTTGAAATTCTAACTTCCTGATTTGAATTCATTGTTCAATTTCTTTTATTCTGCAAAGAGATGTTCCAATTCTCGATAATTTGCTAGATTCAGAATTTCTTGGTAACTTTACCATTAAATTTCTATAATTTCGTTCATTTTATAAACCATCAAATTAAAGATGTTCGCAAATACATGTAACTTAGAAATTCCGGAATTGCAATATTCGAGTTTGTGAATATATTTTGCAGAATAATTGAATGAATAATTTCCAGTTAAATTCTTAATCATATTGCGATTCTTGATTATAATATTAAAGGTTATTGAATTAATCTTCAAGAAGTTCCTAAAGACTCAAACAATGTTAAACATAGCCTGATAATCTTTGAGAACTGAAAATACTCGAATTCATTTTCCTAATCAAGGTTGAGAAATCTTCCTCGTGATATCTCTAGATATGGAATATAGCGAGGAAGATCTTCAATATATCTTAAACTTACCCTTTTCCTCTACAAGAATTTAAGTCCTCGCTTTATCTCATTACTGAGACAATGCGAGGAACAACTTATCATCTTAATTCTCAAACATGTTAAATCAGAGCTCTCGCTTTATTCACTAGAACAAAGCGAGGGAATAATCTGAGGTGACATCTTAGATTGGTTCCTCTTTAAGGAAACCAAACATATCCTCACTATATGCATAAATATATCACCTATCATATAAAAGAAAATTAAACGACCTCGCCGCATTATTTCAGATCTTATTGCGAGAAGCTTAATTTCCTGTATTAATCCAATCTGAGGAACATTTTTTGAACAATAACTCCCTCCACGCTGTTCAGATATAGTGTGCGGAAAATTAGGATGTTCATAGTTTTAAACCCCAAGATAATTACTGCGAGCTATCTTGGTCACATATTTTGCAGTATTGATTCGTAAATTCTTTTTCATTAAGAGAAGAATTTCCCCACGTTCTGCCTAGCTTCCAACTTATATTTTGGGAGCACCTTGGCATTTTACTTAGAGGATTCAGAGCCCTCACAGTTTCTTTATACATATATTACTTCTTATACTCATAATATTTTGGGATATTTCCCAGACTTACTGCTGAGTATTATGCTTTCTTCAGAAAACAATTACACTCCGTTATTATTCTCACAACATTACTTTCATCAGCTTAATGAGTAGAAACAATGATACAAATTTGTTTGATCATTATTTACTCAGGTTAATGAAGAACAAACTTGTTCTGAAGTTGGACACTTAGTACATGTCGTTTAAAAGGGAAAGATGTTTCAAAAATCATATTTTGTCTTAAGAATTAATGAGAATCTAAAAGAGTTAATTTCCAGGGGTCATAAATCTATGATTTATCAATCATACACTATGGGTAGGAGATTAATTGATTTGCAGAATTTCATTAATCCTGAGTCAATTCATGGGTATTCAGATTTGTTTACAGAGAATTCTCAAGCTAATACACAGTATGAATCTGAGTAATCCAGATAAGTCAAGGACTTTAATTAGCAATTTTATCTTGATGTACTTACAGGATTATTATTTCTTATAAATACTTGTTGGAATTATTTTAAGGAAGAATTGAGTTTTATACTACTCTTGGATGATAGATTTAAATTCATGCTTTTTAGTTTCTTGTAGAGGACATCCAAGTAAGTAGTATAGGATGATCTTCTTGCTAAGATAATAAGAGAACAACAAGTTCAGACTAATATAAGATGGATTAGACGTGACCTTGAGTATTCAATGGCTTAATCTGAATCTGGAAGAAACAGATTAAGTGATATTTCTGAAAGCTTATGCCAAGAGATAAGTCTGATCGATTATCTCTTAGCATAGGTATCTCGTGATTTCAGTGCTTAAAATGTCATGACACTAGATCACAAGTACTCGTCTTGGAAAAATGATCGAAGACATGAAGAATGAACAAATTTAGATAAAGGATTTATTTCGTCTATTTAAGCTACTCATTTTCTTTAATCAGTAAAAGCATGATCACTTAGGTAGGGGTCTCATTTGTTTGATTTGTCTTAGTCCATCTTTAAATCGAATTCATAATCCACTCAACATTTTCATACTTTCTTTTATATTGTTTCTTACTGCTTATTTCTTTACTGCATTTACTTTTGAGCTTTAGGCTTTTAGACATAATCGTCACTCAACACACAAACCAAAGAGTATATATAACAATCTAAGATTCATAATGTTATTAAAATGCTTCCATCGTATAACTCTCTAGTGAACGATCCCGAAAAATAAATAAATACTGCAAGCTTGATACTGTGCGCTTTTGGTAGACCATAACGGGGATCCTAGCTTATGGGCGCCCGAGAATGGAAAAGCTTCATGGCCCTAAGCCTACTTTCCAAAGAAATACCACCTCCAACCATTTCAATTATCTTTCAAATGATCATGATCCTCCTGAGACCGGCCCTACCAATAATGTAGCTCAAACCCTTGTCCCTCCATTGTCACCCCGTATTATTCCTCCTTATTCTGGAGATCTGAGTACCCATGCTTCCACTAAACGGCCACCCCGACGTGCATCTTCACCTACTTATTCTGACATTATGGAGGATGCCCAGTCAAGTAGTCCTAGCCCTCAATCTACACCACGAGTTGCATCACCCGTTCATTCGCCGTCATGGTCACAACAACCCTCTGGGGCATGGATCAAACCCATTCACTCCAATATCCCCCCTGATCATCACGTGGCAGTTGAGGTTATTGACCCTTCTACGCATGTTTCTAAAAGAATCAAGGGTTTGTGGGGGTAAAGTTGCTGATAGGCCTCCGGAATCATCGTATAGCCAAGATTTGGAAGACAAGATGAAGGATTCATATCCTATTCCACATGATCGAGGGCGTGCTGCTAGCTTGCCTCCTTGACTCTGTCTAAGTGTCTCCTCCCCTTGGTTGTTTATTTTTATATTTTGTTTACTATGTTTTTAAACCTTACATGTTGGAATGTACAATGAGCTACTTCGCCCTCCTTTCGCAGGGAACTTCGTGACCTTGTTGTTAAGAAGAATATTGATGTTTTGGTCATGTTTGAACCTCGGATTAGTGGTCGCCAAGCTGACAATTTTATCCGCCGAAGCTGCTTCCTTCTCTCTTTTCGGGTGGAGGCCTCAGGATTCAGTGGTGGTATTTGGATTTTATGAAAGGAATCCATCTCTATTGAGGTTCTTGAGAACCACTTTCAGTACATTGACCTGTGTATTACGAATAGCAGTGATAGTATCTTTGTCACTATGATCTATGCTGCCCCTAACCGGTATCGAAGAACTTGGTTGTGGCCTCAGCTCACTAGGATTGCAGGTACTCGACAAGCACCATGGTTGGTTGGAAGGGATTTTAACTGTATTGCTAATTCTGAGGAATCCAGAGGTGGTGTTTCGAATCATGTTCAAGGTGATGAACTCAGGAATTGGATGATGGATGCTGAAGTGTTTGATATCAAGACTTTTGGCAATCGGTTCACTTGGGCTAGGGGGAATATCAGGAAGCGTTTGGATAGGCTTTTAGGCAATGATGCATAGCATTCCCGTTTCCCACTCTCCACTGTGGAAATTCTTCCAAGAATTCAATTTGATCATTCACCACTTTTCATCAAGATCGCTGATAATCTTCCTCACAACAGTGGTCGTACATTGCATTCCTTCATATACAAACCTGCTTGGCAAGGGTTTCCTAGCTTCTCTAAGGTTGTTAAGTCTGTGTGGAATCTTAAGCTACCTCTTAATGATACCCTTGCTAAATTCAAATCTGAAGTTACTAGCTAGGACAAGAGAGTCTTTAATTCTATGGGAATCAGGAAAGCTAGAATTCGAGCTCGCCTTCAAGGTATTGAGCAGCAACTTGATTGGTGGGATAGCAGGTTTTTGAGAAGACTCCGTCATCAACTCAGTTCTGACCTTGGGAAAATTTTAGAGAGGGAAGAAATTATTTGGATCCAACGAAGTACTAGGGACCGGGGGCTCGCGGGTGACCAAAATACTAGCTATTTCCATAATTTTGTCAAAGCTCGGAAGAGAATAAAAGTCTTTTCTTTAATTGAGGATGCTGCTGGCAATACCATTTCTGCGGAGAGTGAGGTTCAATCTATGGTTCTCAACTATTTTAAACAGCTTTATGGCTATGTTCAGGAGCCTTCGACTTCTATCTATCCTATCCCTGAACCACTTACCACTTTAACCCCTTTGGATGCTGATCTTCTGAATATTCTTCCTTCCAAAGATGAAGTCTGGCGAGCAATTAATAGTATGGCCCCTCTCAAAGCCCCTGGTCCTGATGGACTACATGCTATGTTCTTTCAAAGGAATTGGAATTTCATTAGGGATTTTTTTTACCAGTTTGTTTTCAAGTGTTTCTCTGACCCGCAAGCCATAGCTGAGATTAATCAAACTTCTATAGTTTTGATCCCTAAGGTTCCTAATCCCAAATCGGTTACTCAATTCCGCCCTATTAGTCTATGCAATGTTCTATACAAAATTATAACCAAGGTTTTAGTGCACAGAATGGCTCCCTTTCTCCCCCGAATCATCAGTCATGGTCAAGCTAGCTTTGTTAAAGGGCGGATTATTCAGGATAATATTATTCTATGCAAAGAGATTAACCATTTTTTGGACAAGTCCACTGCCAAGCCGGGTTATATGATTTTGAAGCCGGACTTGGAGAAAGCGTATGATAAGCTCAATTGGGAGTTTATTCGTAACACTTTATCTGTATTTGGTTTTCCTACCTCTAATATTAACATTATCATGTCTTGCATAACATCTTCATCCCTGCAGGTTATTTGGAACAACAAGGTTACTCCATCATTCATTCCTTCCCGTGGTATTCGGCAGGGCGATCCTATGTCCCCTTACATAATTATCCTCTGCATGGAACGTCTTGCCAATATGATCTCCCATGCTGTTAATGAGGGCCACTGGAAACCTATCTCATGGAAGAATGGCCAGCTTAAGATCTCCCATATATTCTTTGCTGATGATATACTTTTATTTTCTAGGGCCACTGTTGATCAAGCTGCTATCATCAAAGAAGTTCTTTCTCAATTTAGCAACCAATCTGGTTTGGTGGTTAGTACTGCTAAGTCTCGACTGGTCTTTGGCAAAGTAGTTACCCGAGATAATAAAAGGAAGATCTCTAATGTTTTGGGCATCCAAACTTACCATCACTTGGGTACTTATCTTGGTATTCCTATATCCTCTGGTAGAAAGTCTTATAAGGATTTTACTTTTCTATTAGATAACATGAAGTCCAAATTGAATGGTTGGTCACACCGCCATCTCAGTCTTGCTGGACGGGTTACACTTATTAACTCTGTATTGCAAGCTCTTGGCCAATATGTTATGCAGGTTTTTAAGCTTCATAAGAGAACCATCAATGACATGGAGAGGATTTGCAGAAATTTTCTGTGGGGTTCAACTATCAATAACCATAAGGTCCACCTTATTGCATGGGAAACTGTCACAATGCCGAAATCTCATGGTGGCCTGGGTACTAAGAAGATTCAATCGATTAATGATGCACTACTCATGAAAAGTTGGTGGGGATTACTCACCAGAGATACTCAGTGGACGGCCCTTATGAAAATCAGATATGGAAGGAGTGGCCATCATTTTACACACCAACGCCAATCCCTTTCTCCATTTGCTAAAGACATGTGTTCCATTCATCAGTCATTTGCTCCCTTACTTGGATGGAAGATCGGCTCTGGTAAGGATGTATTCTTTTGGCAAGATAATTGGACTAAAAGTGGTTTTATTTTGCAGGATTTTGTCTGTCGTGCCCTTACTCCTATGGATCTGGGAAGGACCATTGCTTCATACATGAACCAAGCATGCTGGGATATACAGGATCTTTCTTCAGCTTTATCTCCGGATGGTATCCAGCAGCTCAACCTTGAAGTTCTTCCAATTCTCAATAGCCTGGAAGATCGCCCGTACTGGAGGCCTTGTACCAGTGGGAAGTTTACTGTTAGCAGCACACTTAAACACTGGAACTCCTTTCCCAACAATGTATCCAGTCCGCATTGGGAGGATATTCGGAAATGGCCTGTGCATCATCGAACGAGAGCTTTTTTTTGGATTGCTATTCACGGCAGATTTCTTACAGATAGAGGAAGATGTATCCGGCATATTTCTAATGATTCTCGGTGTTGGAAATGTGGTGAGGAGGAAGATAGTATTCATGCGCTTCGAGATTGCTATTCTTCGAATGCTATCTGGACAAAACTTGGTTTCAACTCCTTCCAATGATTCAGGGTCATGCATTTAAAGGAGTGGTTTCTTGCTATGAGCTGGAAAATGATTGGTGAAAAGCAGGCTTCTCTTTTTGCTAATGGAATTTGGATCATTTGGAAATTAAGGTGCAAGGAACTCTATACGCAAGAACAGATTCATTGGGAAAAGGGGTTCATAACATTATTCATTGGTGGTGTTCACCATTGTGTTCGTCCTCCCGAGTTTATGTATGACATTCTTGATGCCGACCTTATTGGTTTGTATTACACCTTACAGGTGATTGAATAATAAATGACTTCGGCCCACCTCCCCCCCCCCCAAAAAAAAAAAAAAAATAAAAAATTGAATCAAACTTAAACAGTGAATAGTATTAAAAGTCAAACATAACAATTTTAACAAGACGGATGAAGTATAAATGTCTTAGATTATTGGCCAAATATACTAATTTCGGGTTAAATAATAGTACATCGTATTAAGGCCCCCTTTCTCTAGGACTTATTTACAGGACTTATTACTTATTTTTATTAAATTCAGATGAGACCAAATCAGATAAGAAATATTAAGACAGACCAGATTATACTATAAGATTAAAACAGACCCATTCAGACCAGATCAGATCAAATCATTATAAAAATATAACTAAGATAAGATAAGATCAGACCAGAAAAATTCAGATCAGATCAGATCTTATAAAATTCAGATAACGACGACTTATTTAAGGCCTAGAGAACACGGCATAAGTGATGTTGCTACAGGTTAGCTAGTCCGTATTATCATTTTAATGACATAAAGTGGCAAAATAATGATATTTATCATTCAAATTGGTAAAATTGCAAAGCTAATACCCAGAGTAAATAATAATCATATAATTATGCCAAGTGACCAAATCAAATATATCTAAAAACCATAAAACAAAAAAGGGGGGTTGTCTTGCCTATCGGGGCAAAGACCTCAAGGAATTAGTAGTAAGGTCATCCCACATCTTGGAAAGCCGTTCAATGTTCCTCCACGCCGAAGCTCGGCGAGACTTCTTGATGGCCTGATATCTTCGTTCCTCAATAGCCAAATCGTCGGTCAGAATCTCAGACTCACTCTCCGCCACATGCAGTTGGCAGGTGACCAAATGCTGCTCGGCCTCCAAAGCTGCCAGCTCTGCCCTTAAAGCTTCAAGTTCTTTCTTTTTCTGCTGGATCCTCTCTCCCCCTGCTGTCGCCTGGTGTCGCAACGCCTGGACATGAGAAGTAGAGGTCTGAACCCTACCCCTCAGAGAGACAAGAAGGGGAGGGAGAGTCGAGGCCTCCAATAGATCGTACTCTGCCACGGCTGCACGCCACATCGTGCGGACACGGGCTACTTTAAGCATGGCCTCTCGGGCGACCACGACCTGGTCATCAGCAAGTGCCTCTGGCACTAAATAGTCGGCCAGGGCAATCTCTAGCTGATCAAAATGTTCCTTGTTCAAATCAAACACCGCCATCCCGTTCAAACGCTCAACAAGCTCAGACAAGCTGGGAGTCCGCGGCCGAGCATCATCACTCACATGGGCAGAGGCATCCTACAAAGTCATAATAATGAGTAATACAATCCATGAGGAAACCTAGTTTGAAGAGAATACAGAAAAAAAAATAAAAAAATCAATACCTGGAGCCCCGGACCCGCGTTGATCACAACCGCTGGAGGGGTATGAGATACTGTACTCGGAATGGCAGGTAGGGTCTGGATAATGAGAATGGCGGGGACAAGTGAGCTATTGATAAAACTGGAACATATTGTAAATACATAGAAGGAACGCTGTTAACCTGGCCTGTCGAAGCTGCCCCGGGACCAGGACCGACGCAAACCGCACCAGTAGAGGGAGTAGCTGATACGACAGCTCCAATCACCCCATGGGCCATCGGAGAAACGCCAACGGAAGTGGCATGACCAGTAACCACCTGCAAATAATAAGGACAAATGTGTCTAACACTTGTTCCTAAGCATGAAAGTAAACATACACTACAAAACATAAGCACAAAGTCTTTATGTGTAACCATCTTCCGCATAATAAACAAATCCAGCTCCTGGTTTATATCACGCTTCCAACATTTTCTCTACCTCTTCCTCAGCCATCTGTTCTTCCTTTGCAATAATAAGAGGAACAAGAGGAACTCCGGCATCTTTGTCTTTGAGCTCAGACAAATGTTCTTCTTCAAAATCTATTTCAACATGTAACAAAACAATTTAGGTAGAGATACCGGAAAGGGTATATCCTCGTGCAACAAATTCACTATAGGGTATGGACTGTAATATGCCGCGACATTAGTATCAAGTCAAATACATACATACATCTGCATTTTCAGGTTACATATGGGTTGAGGACCACAACATATGTTCTGATTCTGGCAGCGTTTTTTACTTGTGCAAATGATGGTTCAGTTAGACACTAAAATTTTGAAAGTTTTTTGCCATAGTTGGATGATAAAGGACTAAAGGAGGACTTTAAGAGGTGGATAAAGCACAAGGCAAACTAACACAACAAAACTAGTAAGTAATTAGAAAACAACAAAATTTAATATGAGAACAAGCGAATGCAAGAAACCAACATTAAGTAGCCACAAGATATAGCAGCAATTGATGAATTAAGACAACTAAAAAGCTGGAGAAAGAATTACTCCAAGAAATTAAAGTAAAACAATTAAAAGATTTCCGCTTCTCCTATATAAAGAGATTGATTTAAGTTCACTCCCATCCCAAGATCACGCACCATAGTGCACGTTAAGGTGATGGTGATAACAGATTTATCAAGAAAGCAAAAGGAACACAGATGCAACAACAAACTAGGAGTTAGTTAATATACGCCACGTTGTTCAGTACAAAGAATACGCTAGAACGTGGTGGGTAAATGTAATGTAATGGTTTCCTATTTATTTCCTTTGGTGCAGTAAAATATTCTAGGTTGATTAAGGAGAAAGCACATAAAATAAACCAAAAGAGGGCAGACCTCTAACTCTGCCCTTCAATCAACCAAAAGTAAAACGTATCAAAGAACGAAAACAACCACACAGATACAAAACACGAAATGCAGCAATCTTAGAGGTTAATATCGCCAATCCCTTACCGTCGTCAAAAAAGGAATCGTCGCTGTACTCTTCATCCTCGCCGGCCTGGCACGCAATGTCATCAGAAAACTGAATGACGCCGCGATTGGTCCGCTTCCGGCCCGTCTTATCGGAATCCACTCCGCCTCTGCCGCTAAATTTCCTCTTCCCTTTTCCTCCGTCATCAACGACCTTTTCTTCGCCCTTTCTGGAAACCATCTCAATTTTTCTCCTTAGAATTCGCAGAACACTCGCATTCTCGGCAACCACTGACAAAATCACACTGATTCTAAAAACCCCAAACAGAGTGAAAGTGTAAGGCTAATTTTGTCTTTCTAGAATATTTTAAGGCGGTCTTTGTGAGATTAAAAAAAAAAAATACTGAGTATTTTTATAAAGTGTGAGATATTATAAAATCAGACCACTTTTTAAAGTTCATAAATTTACCTAATGATATCGAGTCGAGTCGAGCTCGAGTTATGAGAACTTGAGTTTGATTTGACAATACTTTTTAGCTATTCCAGTCAAGGTTATCAAGATCACCCAACCCCGATCCTACCACAATTTCGATTCTATAGCGATCCAGATTGTTTTTCATGGGTACGATCCTACGATCAGGATCGCGATTTTGATAACTATGATTCCAGTAGCTCAAACTCTTTTTTTCGAGCTCGAATATCATTGAATTCGAGCAGGAGTTTGAGCTTGATTTTTTTTCTTTATACATTTGTCTATTGATTTTAAATTCTGAAACTATGACATAAAAACCTGATTCAATTTGATATACATATATATATATATATTGATTAGTTATAAAATTAAGATAGACCAAACTTTTTCAAAACAACACTCCGTTGTTTTTAAAGAGCGATCTTTTTCATTTTTTTAGATGTTTTAAAATAAGTAATATCTTTTTATTTTTGATAAAAATAATATGGATGAGTAAGTATAAGGAAAAGTAGGAGAAAATAAATTATTTCTTAATAAACAGATCAAAATAAAAGTGGATAATAATTAAAACCTAGGAGGAGTATTAAAAATATAAAATATTTTAAGTATATTATATATATATATATATATAAAGAGTTAGCTAATCGACTCGATACTCGACAAGGTCTCGATACTTGACGAGTGTTGTATCCTTGAACTCGAGCTTTAGTTCGATGTTCGATTAAATACTCGACGACTTTACCCGACTTGAATTTTTTTGAGTACGAGTCGAATTTTTTTCGAACCGAGTACAAGTAGCTCTACTCGTTAATCAACCTACTTTTTTTGCTATTGGCTAGGAGAAACCATCGTTTGGACAAAAAAGAAAAAGATTTTTTTTTTTTTTTTTTTTACTGATGTTCAATTTTTGCAATATTAAAAATTATTATAAATAATGAATATGTTCAATTAATTGTTAAGTTCAAAACTCTCCCACTACAACTAAAAAACAGTTGGCCCGAATGGTATAGAGCTCTAGCAGCTTAAGCAAAAGTATCGGATTCCAACATTTGTGTATGTAGAATTTTATTTTGGGGACCTAAGAGTACCCAATATACGCTAAACTCTCCCCCTACGAATATATTTCTCTTTTTTAATTTTAAGTTTTTCAAACTCAAATCTCTAAATTTAACATTACCCAAAATTATCTTTATTTAAAATATTTTTCATCATTAATTTAAAATTGTAAACGAAATCTAATAACTTTTCAAACGTAGCTATTGGTGGCATGGGCTCCTAAAAAAAAAAGGTAGCCATTGTGATTTGTGAACAACCATAAGATTGTGAAGTTTGAATCCAAATCATTAAAAAATGGATGAAAAAGTTAATCTTCAAAACGTATTAGCGTTTAAAAAAAGAAATAAAAATAATTTTAAACATGAGCCACCGAAAAAGAAAGAAAAGTTTATTTATTTAGTTATTTATTTATTTATTTATTGATTTATTTGGATTGTAATTATTCATAAAAGGAATAAAATACAAGTACTGATTATGACGGGGAGCTTCTAGTGTCATCCACCGCATTGAGATCGAGAGATGAATGAGTAATCTCAAATACTTTAGCTGGTGGAGTATAATATGAAGTACTATCAGATTTGCGACTTTCCATGAAGAAGAATACAGCATTCTTTGCACAATTGTTGGGACTTGGGAGGAATAATTAATTTGCAGAAAGTTGGTATTGTTGAAAGACCTGAGAAAAGATGTTAAAACCAGACATGGATGAAGAAGCAAGACTGGCTTTGCAAATGCATAAAATATTAATACTACTGTACTACATAGGACAGGAGGTAGCCAAACCATAATAAAACATTAATAGTTGATGAATGTCGGGGGCTAGTAGTAAGAGATTTTGAATTCTAGGGGAAATCTTGTCCAATGTTGTTGAAAGAGATGGGGAAAGGAAATCTCACAACGCTTATAGCCTCACATTCTTGATTGCTACTCAATTCATCTTCAAAATCTTCCAAATACTCCTCGATCGGCCTCCGCTCTTCAAGTAACCCTCCAATGTGAATGTGTTCTGCAATCATCTGAAAATGGGGCTAATCCAAATCCTTCCATATTCCAAGAAGATCACTACAAGTAGAAAGCCAATATGAAAACAAGTATTCTATAATTGTAGTATTAAATACGAGAATAAAACATCCGGTGCTAACCTCCTGTTGCTGATGCAAAACATACTTGAATTGAATACTTCATTTTTCTTTCCTGCATCTTTCTTTCCCATCCAAACGGCAGCTTCGACATGCCAATGCTTTCTATCAGTGTGCCATCTCGAGGGTGAGTGTTCTACAATTGCAGCAGCAGTTCAAATTTCTCGGACTAGTGCTGTTAAACCTCGTTCCAATACGCTCACCATTGTAAGAAGAAACTGTTCCTGACTGCAGCCAACACCATATGTCAATATCCTATATGTCCCTGACTGCAGGACTAATTTGCATCGATCCCAATTAACCAACTAATGACCTGACCCAGCTGCCAACAGCCAACACCATATGTCAATATCCCCATCCATATCGATAAAAAGCTTGTTGCTTGCGAGAGATCCTGCCATAAATCTCAATGATAACTCCTTGAAAGCTTTTGCCCTTTTGCGTTTTGTGAGATTTTCACCCTCATCCCACCAGGCTCCAGCCAGCTGTTTTCTTCAAAGAGCTCTTTTTCATCCCCTTCCTCCGCTGCATCACTTCCTCCCATCTCCCAGCCTCCGCATACATATTGGACAGAACAACATAAGCCCCATGATTTTTAGGTTCCAAATGAAGAATTTCCTTCACGACTCTTTCCGCAACCTCAATGTTACCACACTCCCAGCAACCACTCAGAAGTGCACCCCATATCACCACATCGGCTTTCCATGGCATTCCCCTTATCAGCTCCTCAGCCTCCAAAATCTGTCCTCCTCTCCCAAGCAGGTCCACCATGCAACTGTAATGCTCTACTTTGGGTTCAATACCATATGCCTTTTTCATTGAACTAAAAATCTCACTTCCATAGTCCAACAATCCAGCATGGCAGCATGCAGATAGAACACCGACAAGGGTAATCCCATTTGGCTTCAGTTCTTCCGTCTCCAACATTCTGAAATAATGTATGGCTTCTTCAGCGTGTCCATGAACTGCCAGCCCACAAATAAGAGCATTCCAAGTCGCAATATTTTTTTCCTTTACTCCATCAAAACAATGTTTTGCCTTCACCAGTTCTCCATTCCTTGCATACATGTCCACCAAAGCGGTCCCCAGGATGACACCCAATTCCATCCTTTTCTCCTCCATATACTGATGGATTTGCTCCCCCAACTCTAAGCATGCTGACTTTGCACAGGCCGACAGGACAGAAGATAAAACAACCGCACTGGGTTCAAATCCATCTGCAATCATTCCATGAAACAGCTTGATTGCTTCCTCTGGAGAATCATTCTGAGCATACCCACATATCATCGTCGTCCAAATGCTTAAATTCTTTCCATGCAATTCCTCAAACACCTTTCGAGCATTGCAAAGCCCACCCAACCCCAATACAGAATACCCCCTCACCAATCCATTCAAAACATACAAATCATAGTCCAACCCAAATTTCAAAACATGGCCGTGCACCTGCTCACAACATTTACCTGACTTGTAAGCAGAGCAAGCCTTCAGAACAAAGGGAAAGGTGTGTGTCCCAGGAACAATTTCACACCTTCGCATTTGGGTGTACAGAAGCAAAGCATTGGAAGGGTTCACACTAGCTGATAGTGCCCTAATCAAAGTGTTCCACATAAACAAATTGGGCGTGGGAGTATGGTGGAAGAGCTTGAGGGCATAATAGAGGTCCCCAGAAGCAGAAAGAGCGCAAAAATTGATCAAGCGGGAAGCGGCATAGGTATCATGAATGCGGGAGGTGATGATCATCTGGGCGTGAACTTGCTTGAGATGGTCCATAGATTCACATTTGTCTGCAATCAAAGAGCCAGGTGGGCATAGTGTTCGACGGTTTTTAGTGAAAGCAGTCATACTACGACAGAGAGTGAATCGATAAGCCAGTGTTGAACTTGGAGTGAGCATTCCAATGGTCCTAATTCTAAGGATAACAAAACCACACTAAATTAGCCCCATATCTATATACAAATAGAGCTCACAATAGGCAAGCACATCCAGTGCTCCAATTCCCATAGGCTGTGTTCAGTTGAAACATGAAGTAGTGAAGTAGCAGATTTGCTTTCCATCATAGTTCAAGGCTTCAAGCAAGCAATAGGACTGCACTGGACTGGACTAGATGATTCAGGAAGAGAAGATGTACAAATGTAACAATTGATGAGCAGAATGCATTCCCAGAGAGTGAGGACTGAGTACTGGAAAACACACAAGTCTCAGAAAAATCAAAGAAGCATTGTATGAACATCCTGTAGGCATAGGAGAGCAGCAACTAATCACTCTAAAGAAACGGCCCATCACAGTAACCAGTAGCACAGACGAACTCACAAATGATGGAAAAATTAAAGAAGCATCCGATGAACATCTTGTCGGCATAGGGAGGGAAGCAGCAATCACTCTAAACTTACTAATGGCACTAAGTCATGAAAATCAAAGAAGCATCAAATGATCACCTTATAGGCAGGACAACAGCTAATCACTCAAAATTCACACTTCTAAAATTGCCAATAATCACAATGCAGCAAATACACAGAAAAGTAGATCAGTAACTGGCAACAATAGTCAGCCAAAAACAAAATTTCCAAACTTAATTTCCCTATCGCAATGACTAAGGAATAGAGAATTTTTTTTTTCTCAAACATCATATTGAAACTTGTTCAATTAACAATAGCAGCAGCAAGAGTGAACAAACTTATCCGCCAAAAACAAGGACAACGGAAACTGAGGGGGTCCAGAAATTCGTACCTAAATCGCGACAGAAACGGGAGAAAACTGGAAACTGTGAGAGAGAGAGAGAGAGAGAGAGAGAGAGAGAGAGAGAGAGAGAGAGAGAGAGAGAATAACAGAAGCAGGGAAAAGGAGGAGCGGTGAGCGGAACCGGGGGCGGCGACTGCAAGAGAGAGAGAGAATAACAGAAGCAGGGAAAAGGAGGAGCGGTGAGCGGAAACGGGGGCGGCGACGCAGTCGCAATGGGCAGCCGAGCCACACGCAGAAGCAGTTGGGCAGCCGAGCCTGAGAGGTAGGGTGTACTCGGGCGGGCGAGCGTTGGACTCGTGGTGTGAAGAAACTTAATGATGGGATTCAATATAAATTTAAGGTTTTTAAATATCAATATAATAATAGTATAAATTATAGTATTGCATAAATAAAAATTCATTAACTTTAAATTACCTATTATTAAAAAATAAGTCTAAATATTACAGTACATAATAAGGTAAAATATGTTAAATAAAAAAAATGTTCTTTCTTTTTTGAAAAAAAAAACCGAATACCTATATGGCTATATCAAATAGAAAAATGCTCAGGGATGGGGACTTACTCGTCCCCGACTCCGAACATATAGGTTGTGGGTTCGATTGTCCATCCGGCTCTTATCCCTCTTGTTCAGAAAAAAAAAACCAGAAAATTATTGCTAACTTTTATTTAATACTACTACTTTTTAATAATGGTAAATAAATATAAATTTTATTCGCATGCAGTTTGATTTGAAATAATTAAATATTGAGTATCCTCAAATTTTATTGAACTTAAGATTGATCACTTGAGGATCAGTAACTAGCAACAATCGCAATAACATTAAGTAGCATGCAAGTCAAAAATTTTACAATATAGAATTGTCACATTCACTTGTAAATATTATCCAATTTAAACTAACCCACTTCACTAATAAATCATTCTCCTCTACAATTAGGGGTGAAAACGGGACGGATACGGGCGGATAGTACTTATCCCATATTTTTTTGTCGAATATGGAATCGGATACGAATAGGCCGGATACAAATACGAATTCGAATATTTCGGGAAACGGATACGAGACGGATTCGGATTTTAATTCGGATAATCTTATAATTACTAAAATTAATTTTTTTTTATAATTTTTTAAGTGAAATCGGAATACACTACTATGTAAGCTAAACTAAATTTTTAAATTTTTCAAGATCATTAGTTATTTCGTTCAAAACATCTAAATAACATCTTTACAAGATGTTATATACTATAGTTTTGATGCAAATAACCTAATGATGTAGTCGAGTTGATTGATATGATTTGATTTAATAATTACATATGGCTTTCAAACTTTTGATTATATTTATACATATAGTATTACTTATTTATTTTATAGTTAATATAATATATTATATTATACATATATAAATATATATAAATTTTCGGATATTCGGATAGAAAATACGGATAATATCCACATTATATTCGGATTTTCGGATACGGACGGATATTTACAATCCCATATCCTGTCCCGTAACCGCCGGATATAAAAATTCGAATTCGGATTCGAATATAATCGAATACGGCGTCGGATCGGGCGGATATTATCCGCCCCACTTTCACCCCTATCTACAATACAACCACAAGATGTAGGGTGTTAATTACAAACACAACATACGTGGCCATCCTAGTGCTAGCTGCATAATACACATGCTACATGGATCAAAATCCCCACCCACCAACCATATATGCACAATATTTCATTTCTCATAAGTAAAGTGTAACCAATTAGAGGAATGTAATTAATTCCCTTACCGACCATGTCTTGAGATATATATGGGTATTTTGGACCATTCTGTATATACTATTGTTGTAAATTTATTTCTAATACTCTTTCTTGTTGACTTAGCTCTAATGTCTTGTCGTCGATCAATGATTTGTAGAAAATCATGGTAGATGAGAAGCCCGCACACTTTGATTGGAAAAAACAATCACTGCCCGCCCTCCCTCTTTCATTGAAAAAGTATCGCGTAATACATCCATATGTACTTATATAAGAGGGTGATTACATTACATGGTTCATCGTTCACAACCCATCTAATCAAACAACATTCATACATAGTAGCACTATGTAAGTGTTCGGAGTTGGTCGAGATGTCCCATCAAGAGGGTTTATGAATGTTCCAACATTGAATTAACGAAATGTGTGGCTTAGCTTCTGCCCAAACAAGCAGGAGAAATTAAATTTCTAGCTCCATCTCCAAGTTAAATATTATCCACATATTATATTATCATTGTGAATGTGAAAAAGGGAAGAAAATTCACCAATAATTGAAAATCTATATATGAGATCGATTCTGCAAAGATCTTCCCATTTCCGTGAAATTCTACCCGCTGCATCCATAGTTCTATAAAACTTTAATTAGTAAATAGTATAAAAATAATCTGGTTACTTCCTTTCTTGCCGAATTATTGGCCTCCGAAGCTTATTTTGGAGTCACATATATCTACTCCATCTTTGAAATAATGTTCACTCGATTCCTAATTTTATAGTTGGGGATTTATATTTCCGTTCGACTTCGTATCCCTCTCTTTTATTTTTATTTTTTTCATTTATAATTTGTATAATATGGACTCTTGTTACTCTTTTACCGACACCCGAGCATAATGACCGATTATTTTGTGAATAGATGAAGTATTAGTTTATTATTTTTATTTCTTTATCAGTTTGGCAAGGTTAATTCTTGAGAAATAGGCATGAACTCCCACCATCACTTTCTCAGACCTTTATTAATGGCTCCTCCAAAAAAATTCTTGAGAAACAAAATAAAGAAATACTCCATCCGCCCCATTCAATGTGTCTTGTTACTGTTGGACACGAGAATTAAAGTAAAGTTGATTTGTGAGTATATGATGGGGTCCACATAGTTGTTAGAGGGGGAAAATATTTCTATTTATAGAAAGAAGACATTTGTGTTGGAACATCAAAAAATAGTAAGTAAGACATTTCAGTTGGGACAGAGGGAGTATTTGTTTTATTTAAAATTTTATTTTTGAAATAATAGTAATTATTATTATTATTATTTTTTTTTGTACATGACACACGCCATTGAAAGTAGACATTTAAAGACTTGTCACCGGGCAAATCTAAATCCTATAGTCCATGCTACAACATAACAAAATAAATAAATGAAATGGATAATAGTCAGATGAGGATCCAAACCTCATTAGGTTAGGTTGGAAGTGAATGATTTGGCCACTAGGTCAAACAATCATCGCCAATACTAATTCTTAATCCAAATTAAAACAACAATAATACCTATAAATTAATATCAATAGCTATTGACTTGAGTCTTTTTGGAGTTTTAGCCGTGTAAACAATGCTTTAGGTTCAAGTAATTGTAAATGCCAAGAAGTGGGGATAGCTACTTTGGAAGATATATCTTTCTAAACCCACCAAGACCTCAAGATTACACATAGGCCTAGAACAGGCGTATATATATATATATATATATATATATATATATGAATGAAATTTAAGAAATTTAAGTGGATTAGTCACTCTTTTTCTCTCAATCAACGATTTGAAATTTCAAAGAAAATGATTATATTAACTTCTAATTCTTTATTCACAATTTCCCATTCTATAGCGAAAATTAATAAATCTACTCTAAGATTCTCCCGCTATGACAGTTTGAAATTATTCTATGAAATGATTATTAATTAACATGATAATTAAAAATGGATTAGTACTCAGAAATTCAAATTAAACCAGCTACCTAAATAACAGATTTGGAAAACAATCGGAGTAGGATAATTTATAGGAAAAGATTTTTAAATTTAACCCACAGTGACCAGAAGAAACCCTTAGGAAAAAGTCAAGTTGTAATTTATATAGTAATCGGAGTACTATATAGAGGCATTACTTTCTGAAAAATGTTGACTTGGTGGTAACTTTAGTTTTATCGGTGATGAATATATATTATATCTACGGCCAATGAGAGGTTGGGAATAGGAAATTTCATTGAAGTTTGGACTTGGATTCTTGATTCTTCTTCCCTCTTGGATCTTGATTGTTTCAATTATTTTTTAATTAAAATATACTATGGGCACCCTTTTTCCAAGAAATTGTTTAAGGCAGTTAGTAATTAAATCAATGTGGTGTTGTCTTACCCAAAAAAGAAATATCAATGTGTTGTTTGTTGCGCCAATTGTTGATTGGTTTATCGGTGATTAAAGCTGATTTTGGTATGACCCGCGTAACAGTAATTAGGAGGGCGATGAAACCATTTTAATCCCAAATTTTATCCCAATGAAGTGGAAATTGAAAATTTTTAGGGTCGGTTCTGTACGCAGTTTTTGGAAACTTTTAGAGCTTTGATAAGCTTTAGATTTTATATTAAAACGATAGTCTCATTCTGCACAATAGCTTTTAAAGGTTTTATTAGATGTAAATTGCAGCTCCGAAAATCTCTACAATCATAAACTACCATGAGTAGTTTTTGGAAGTTTTTGAAAGTTACTTTTCAATTTAATTAATTTTTATCTTCAATTTTTTTTTATTATTATTACAACTGCAATTACTTCTATCGAACACTTATGTAAAAATGGATAACTATATCTTCTAAAGCTCCCATCAACTACAGCTCTCTATAGTTGGAGCTCGATGATGAATACGTTAATTAATCAAAGTTTCACCTCCAATTTTGTATTTTTATAATCCACAAAATTTGTAAAGTTGATTATTCTCCATCATTTTCCTATCACAGGTTGAATGTTAAGAGGGTGTTTGGAATGGCTTTTGGTAAGGTGCTTTTGGCTTTTGCTTCTGCCAAAAGCACTTTTGGTGGAAAATAAACGTTTGGTTTGGCTTTTCAAAAAAAGCAGAAGCACCTCGAAAAGCTGCAAAAGTGCTTTTGGGAGAAGCAGCCCAGGGGGTGCTTCTCCAAAAAGCAGAAGCCAAAAGCACTTCGTAAATTGTGCAAAGACTTAAATACCCTCATTACTTAATATAAATTACACTATAAATATATCCTATTATCATATTAATTAGCATGTCCTTTTTGGTAATTTACACATTTAAAAAGCACTTTTTACTTTTACACATCCAAACACACTTTTGAAAAAAAGCTGCTTTTCAAACATTCCATCCAAACACAAAAGTTACCTGCTTCTGCTTTTGGCTTTCACTTCTGCTTCTGCTTTTGGCTTCTGCTTTTTTCAAAAGCCAATCCAAACGGGCCCTAAGAGGAATGAACGATGAAAGACAGATAGTAAGTGATAAAGACTTTTATCATTAATTGTACCTTAAAATGTTTTGAAACTTGTAGCTAATTAAGCATGTTGAATTTCATAAAGACAAAATATTATATCCGACGAAATACAATTATTTTTGCAACATTTTTATACTTGAAATGGCCACATGAGTTATATTAGATGCATGGTAGTTTAGATTAATTTTTTAAACTAATTAATTAAGTAATTAAAGGTTATTCGGTGAAAGAACCGATTCCACATTTAATAAGTTTATTGTATTTAAATCAAAGAAGAATTGAGAATGAGACTTGACCAAAGTGATTATGTTCATACCTTCCAACCACATGTTGAGAGTTCGATTCCCACCCGACCACCTATCCCTTTATTTCCTTTTGTAATTTGTGTGACTTGGGCTCCCACACATCTTGCCGACACATTGGTGTCAATATCTATTTAAAAAAAATTAAAGAGGAATTAAGGCTGTCATAATGTATAGTTATTGTTTGCAAAAGTTTCGGGTTCGAACGTTTGTGTATGCAAAATTCTGTTTTGGGAGAAACAACTCTTCAATGCTCCACTTGATCAACAAATGATTAGTTTTGGGTCCAATGAGGCATGGAGATACTCTTATATTCACATAAAAAAAAGTTATAAATTTTTAATTATTTTATGTATTTTAAAAAATCAATTTAATTATTGCCAAACGAGACAATGCCGAAAGTTTGCGTCGTCACAGTATCCTGACAACCATAAAATCATGTTTTTCTTGTAATTAACAATTTTTTAAAGTCAGTATTTGTAATATAAAGTTTTTAAATACAAATTTCTGTATCATTAAAACCAAATACAAATTCCAAACGGCAGACAGAAAATTACAGTGTATAAGATTCATTTTCCCAAGTGTATATGACAATCATTAATTAGACGCGAAATACCTTTTTTGCCCTTCTTCGCCATCCCTCCTATCCTAACTGTAATTGTCTAATTGAACTATTAATCATTTTGCACTCTGCATATGACCGTTGCCGTTTCCGTCCGCGGCGACCACCGACATCTCCGCCGCCTCCGCCTCCTCCCGGAACCGCTTGTATATATCACTCTTGTAAAACTTCCTCGTCCGCACCACCAGAAGCAGCGAAACTATGGCGCCCAACACCGTCACTCCCGTAATTATCAAAAACGCCATCCGGTAACACTCGACGCCGACGCAATCCAGCTCCTCGCCGTGAACGCGGACCCGTCCCGCCGCCCGCAGCTGCTTCATCGCCTCCCTGTCGTACAAATGCCCCGCCACTCTCACGTTCAGCACGTACAGCCCGATCGGGCTCGCCACCGCCCCGAAATTGTAGAGCGTGGAATAATACTTGAGACCGAAGAGCTCCGAGATGATCGCGAACAGCAGCGGCCACTGCGCGCCGAAGCAGAATCCGATTATAACCGACGCAACGTAGAGGCCGTTGGAGACGCCGAAGGCGATCAGGAGGTGGCCGACGCAGGAGATAATTAGGGTTAGGGTTAGCATCAGCGGCCGGGGGAATTTGTACTTCTTCAGGTAGTGCTCCGACAGGAATCCGGCGACGACGCGGCCGAGGTAGTTCCAGATGCTCACCAGCGACACGAATGTGCTTATGCTCTTCGCCGGATACCCCAGCGAGGATCCGATCTGCCCCAAATTGTCGATCGCCGTCAGCGTCCCTCCGACGCCGCAGATCGTCGCGAAGAAGAGGATCAGCATGTCCAGACTGAATAAAGCTTGCAGAATCGTGTAGTCCTCCCCCCGGTCCGGCGGCCGGAAAATGCTCCGAGCACTCCAACACGAAAGCTCCTCCTTTTCCACCGGCGGTCGTGTATCGGTACCAGCGGTTGCAGCTGCGGTCGCAGTTGTTTCGGCAGGCTTTTCCGTGACGACGGTTATAGCCTGCGGTTCCTGCCGCTTCTGCTTGAAAAGTTTCAGCTCTTCGTTGATAACGACGGCGACGGGAAGGAAGAGGAGGACGATAACCATGGCGGCGCTGACGCCGGATTCCGCCCGGGAAAAGCTCAATTGCTTTTGCAGAATGATGACGACCATTAAAAATCCAGCCAATCCGAGGGAAATGTAGAGAAACTGGTAGAACACTTTCAATTCGTGGGGAATCCGGACGACCTTCATGATCCGGATGGTGCGGAGGAAGGCGATGGAGATGGCGGCCGGCATCCATCCGATGAGGAGGATTAGCCCCTTCTGGTCATTTCCGTATCCGGCGAGGTAAATCTGGGTGATGATGGCGCCGCTGAGGCCGACGAAGCCCTTGAGCAACCCGAGGACTGCGCCGCGGCTTTCCGGAAAGTTCTTGACGGCGGTTACTAGGGCGCCGGTGTTGGCGAAGGACTGGGAATTGGCGCCTATGCAGATATAGAGGCACATGTGCCAAACCTGCAGATTTAATTTTTTATAATTCTTACTTATATACGAATTTGAGTTATTAGTAATATTTAAAAATGTATAATTCAGGATTTTTTGTACGAAACCTGAGGGGTGGAGATTTTTTTGGAGACGGCGAGCCAGATCATGAGGTAGCCGAAGAAGTTAAGGATGGCGCCGATGGAGAGGACGACCCACGGCGGGGTGACCTCGTTGATTAAGCCGGAGAGGATGCCGACGTTGGAGCCGAGGTCCTTGAAGAAGCTGAGGAGGTTGAGGGTGGACTGGTCGTAGCCGAGGCTGGATTTGATGACCTTGGAGTACAGCCCGAACATGTAGGTGGCGCCGGCGGCGGACATGATGAGGGTGGTGGCGAACACCATGAACCACCGACCGGTGATCACCCGGACGGCGAAGGAGCGGGCGCCCCCGTCGAATGCGGCGGCCATGTTTGCTAGCTGCTTAGAGGAGTGAGTACGTGTAATAATTTTATTATTATTGTAGGAAGTTTGGAGATTTGGACATACTTTGAATATATTTGAGTGTGTGTCCAAATTTATGGCAAGTTGTGGAGATATACTATGACTATGAGTTCAAGAATTTATAGAAATTTGTGGGGTTATGGAGGTGGGTGGCTTCAGGGAAGGTGCCTTTGGATGAAATTACTGAATTGCCCCTGTGTGAATTTAGTTCCCAGAATGGAGATCATCAGTCGGAAAGGGAACAGTGGAGTGTGATGTCCAGCTGGTTGACTATGTAGGAGTACTGACCATATCTGCAGGTGTAGCGGTGATGCCTCAATATAGTTTTGTGATGTGTTAATTCCTCCTCTAATCAAGTCAGAAACCATGATCGGGACATTGGTGATGCCTCAATATCATTTCGTGTGATGTTTCCTTAACATTACTAGTCATATACTTTATTACTTATTTTGATCTTGCATGATAGTAGAATTTTTTTATTTCCCTGTGTTATATCCAGCCATGAAATTAGTTGGTGAGGGTTAAATTTTAGAGGTAATTTTTCAATTTCATATAATTATGATGACTTATTTGTAATTTTAAAAGTACTTAAGATTTTTTTGTCTCATAGGTTAATATTTTCCCACTTTTTTGTAATATATTTAATTTTATGAGTGAATAAAATTTTAAAAAATAAAACTGAACGAAATATTTAATTCTAGTGGTCAACTTTGATAGTAGATAGTGTGTCGGATGAGATTCATCAAGAGGCACAAGCATTTGGGCCTCTTACGATCCATAATGGGGCTGTTGATCGCCATTGTTGGATGGGTACTGCGTCGGGAGTTTATTCGGTTAAATCTGGTTATGCTTGGTTGGTTTCTAGTCGGGGCATTCATTGTGATCGCATCTTGTCTTGGCCATGGAAGGTGCCAGTGCCTGAGAAGGTAAAATTTCTGGCTTGGCTTATTGCTCATAGATCGCTTCCAACAAATGAAGTCCGTTTTAGCCGGGGCATGGGCCTCTCTGCAACATGCTGCCTGTGCAACCAGTCTGTGGAAACCATCAATCACCTTTTCTTCCTCTGCCCGTGGGCAGCTGCTGCTTGGCGTCAACTTGGGGGTTGTCCCCCTCCTCAGTCATTGTCAGCACAAACGGAGGGAAGCTTGGTGTTCTATAAATGGCATAAGTCCTGGAAGGGAGTGCATTGGGCTCTTATATGGTGCATTTGGGTAGGGCGTTGTTCAGCTAGCATTAGGGCCGAGCCTTTGAATGTCCAAACTACTGTGAGCAAGGCACGCTTCCTTGGAGAAATTTTTGATCGTGTGTGTGGCCATGCCACCAAACATGCTGCTTTGCGCTTGGTTATTTGGAACCCTCATTTTCATCCTGGGCTTATTCTTCATGTTGATGGGTGTTCTCTTGGTAATCCGGGAGCTGCTGGTTTTGGTGGCTTGATTCGTGATACAGATGGCCGCTGGATAGAAGGCTTCTCTGGTTCAGTTGGCTATTCGGATAATCTTACTGCTGAATTGCATGGCATTTGGAATGGTTTGAAACGGCTCAATGATTTGGGTGTGGTAGATGCTTGTTGCTATTCGGATAGCCAAGAAGCTTTGCGCCTTATTCTCCAAGGCACTCGGTCGGAGCATCACTTGTTTCCACTCGTTCAGAGTATTATGGACATCCTTACTTCGCATTCTGGCCTTCGCTGGTTCCATATTTTTCGTGAAGGTAACGCAGTGGCGGATTCCTTGGCGAAGATTGGGGCGAGATCCGTAGATTTTTTCACCACATGGGCGTTCCCGCCTGATGTGGCGCGTCCTCTGTTGGCAGCGGACATGGCTTGCACATGGTTTCCGCGGTTCTAGTTCACGATGGTTTATGCTGCTTTTTCTTTTTTCTCCACCCCTTTCTGTAGTGTTTTTTAGTTTTTTCCTCTCCTTTAGCTGACGCTTCGTGCGTCCTTGTATCAAAAAAAAAAAACTTTGATAGTAGATAGGGTCTAAGAAGGACAAAAAAATTACCGTTTATGAGAAAAACAAATGTGAAAATTTAAAAACGAGACCAAAAATGGAAGAGAGATTAAGACATGGAACAAAAATGTAAAATTTCCCTTATCCTACCTCGGTGGTAACTTTCTTCTCCTTTTTTTTTCCGGAAAAATAGGGACCTTAGCCAATCTTATTACCGAATGTTGTTGTAATACCCGTGAAATTTATCACATGGATAAATAAAATCAACACATAAATAAATAAATAAATAATTAAAATATAGATGAAAAGAGAAATGGAATTCAAAGATTAAAAATGGAAATTAATTTCGAAGAACCCGTGAAGTCGAAGATAACTTAATTAAGTAAACTAGTAAGTAACCCGTCGAGACTGGACGGGAATAATTATATATTTTATATAATATATATACTTATATTATATAAAATAATAAAAAAATTATATTTTGAGTACTGAAAAATGTGTAATAATTTTGTATATGATAATATAATTTAATTATTTTAAAAACTAACTAAAAAATCATATTATACCGTCTTCTTTAGCTTCTGTGGATTGTCCAATATAAATCTAACAAATCAATAAAAATAAAAATAATTATTAAAATAATACTTCCTCCGTATTCAAAAATTTTAACATTGCTTGTTTTCACGCAATCCAATACATATTTTTAAAGAGTAATATCTCAAATTTTATAAAATAAAAATTATAAAACAATATTATTAAACGAAGTGATTCGACGAATCTAAAAAGATCTCACTTGACTATGTTTTGTCTTATGTAACTATGTTAAAAAGTCGAATCAAAGTTACTCAATCAATAGTGTTAATTTTTTAAAACCGGAGGGAGTATTTTCATTTAATTTGAAATTTATATTAAAATAAAATAAAATTTAAATATAAGTATTAAGCATAATATGAAAATTTCTCTCACAATTTGCAGAAGATTTCATTCCTGAAAATCTTATTGGTAGGGCTAGTATAGTACTATCTTTAAAATGTCTGAATTTGAAGTGGTGCAGTTCATATTTGTATATGTACTCTTAAAAATTGTTGCTATAGGATCACCCGTAGAGTGTATAAGAATATCATACAGAAATGTCACATCTGATTGTAGATCTTCAAAATCAATATCGGTCTTACTGTCACCTACATCAAGTATCCATTTTGCAAATTTTCTATCATATATAAATTTTATTGTAAACAATATTTTTTGTGGTATCTTGAGTTAATCATTCTTAATTGCATATTAATACTTTGAGCCTAATCTTGCTAGTAACACGAAATATTGCAATATAAATGTTTATGGCTAAAATATGATTTTGGAAGATAAGGTTTAATATTCTTTAAAGATTGACATTGACTTTTGTTTATAATCATAGCAAAACAAACTACAAGTTGAAATTTTCTCATCTGAAATCGAATGAGTAATCTGGTTAAATCAGATAGGCTCATAATCATTTTATCAATCAAGAATTTTTTACTTTCATGGTTTCCCGAGATTTAGTTTAACCTCAATAATATGGTTCCGCATCTTGGTTACTATCAACCTACTTACATTGCATACTTTATTTGATGGATCTATATTCCTAATAAGCATGACTATGCACCCCTAATTCATCTATATTTAATCATTCAGAAATCCATAACAAATGATCGTGTTTAGATATTCCAGTGAGAATAATTCATTGTCATTATCTATGCTTTCAACATCTTAACAAATATTGTTACAATTGATATATACATTTTCATTTGCAGACATACGTTTTTCTATGATGTAATCATTAATCGTATCAACAATCTCATTGGTAGGGATTAGTATAGCAATATCTTTAAAAATATTTTTATTTGAAGTGGTGCACTTTGTATTTGTTTAAGTACTCTCAACAATTGCAGCTATAGGATCTCCTGTAGAGTTGATAAAATTATAATCTGTAAATGTCACATCTAGTTGTACATCATAAAGAGCGATACCAGATTTACAAATTATTATCACCTACATGAAGAATTCATTGTGCAAATTTATGTCATATATAATTTTCATTGTAAATAATATTTCTTGAAGTATCTTGGGTTAACCCATCTTAATGACATATTAATACTTCGAGTTCCCGCTTTCCATTAACACGACATATTGCAATGTATTACTAACATGGGGGTAAAAACTTATTTTTGAAGATAGAGTCCAACCTTTTTTAAAGATTGACATTGACTTTTTTTAATCATAGAAAACAAAATGCGAGTGTGACTTTTTTCCTCTGAAATCGAATGAGGAATTTGGTTAATTCAGACGGGCTCATAATCATTCTACCAATCAAGAATTTTCAGCCCAAATAATGAGTTTTATTTTAATGAGAAGAGAGGTTAAATAATTTTCTGGGATAAGTTTTTTGCATGTAGGATTCTCGTCACAATCTAGTGAAATATCAAATCTACAATGTGCAGTCCTACCCATTGGAAGGAATAGGGATGCTATTCCATTGTATGCTACATGCAACACAATATCACTTCTCCCACGAAGGGCTAAACATAATGTTTTCTAGATAAATTATCGATAAATGTCTTATCAGTTCCACCACATAAAGAAAAAAGAATCAATCCTCATCACTATCAAATACATACATTATTTTATTATAAACATTCATCTGCTCACTAATCAACAATGGTAATAGCTTAGCATGATCTGCCTTCATTTATTCCTTATTATAATATGTCTCTTCTAGTATCAATAGATAATCTGTTTCAGACGTTAAAACTTCATTCAGTACCGGCATTCCAGAGAAAATTTTCAAATTCATAGAATTTGTAGTAAATAGCCTTTCAATTTCTAATAAAGCTAGATTTATATTTGTTCTTTCGTCAATTGCAAATCTGTTAAAATATAGAGTAATGAAGTATTTCTTAAAAAATTGATTAAAAAATTAAATTTTCCTTCTTTATTTACTGATGGATTTATTCGCACCCCAATAACACTTCATACACCCAATTCTTTTATTTATAATATGCTTTACGAAATAATTATTTTACTCTAAATGAATTATCCGTAGAATATGAATTTTCGTAATTCTCTTAATAATTGTAATTTTGTGGTATTATTTTTATTATAATAAAACATAAATAAGACTTATATTATTTAGTATATATTTATATTACAATTAGAATGATATAATTATAAAACATATTTTTTTTAATGATTAGCAACTATGTAATTGTATATTACTTTTAAGAAAAGTGATATATTTTTATAAAAATATGGCCTATATATATACATTAATTAATATATACAAATCTTTTCATATATTCATTAATGTATTTTTTAATAATATAAATTACATATATACACTGCGAATTTCATATAAATTTGAAATTTCAAATCTTTAAAAACTGAAAATTGTGATTTCATGTACACATTAATATATCTTTAGATGCGCAATGTACATTTTGATTACATCATTTACCACACCAAAAAAATATAAATAAAATTGGGACTAAACCTACACAAAATTACCGACATTACAATATGATCACCATATTGAAACATAAACGCAACATAATTTTTAGTTGCCAGTGCAGAACCTCGTCCTAATAATCCTATGATGCAAAAACTGAAAATGCCTATTCATGTCATAATAATCATATGGTGTAAAAACTCAAAATCTATAAACAAATAATAAATGCAGCATTAAAATCCTAAATAAATAAAATACAAAATACAAAATAATGAAATCTAAAATAGATAAAATAAATAAAATAGTATATCCAAAATAGATAAAATAAAAATTTAATTTTATCTTTCATATCTTTTTAAAAGTGAATATATAAATCTCTAATGAATAAATAAATAAATGCAAAAATCTAAAATTAGTAAATTTTAAAATGCAAAATAATATAGATAAAATAAAAAATGTAAAATTTCAAATTTCAAATCTTTCAAATATATTTAAAAGTGAAGATTGTGGGAATTCCATATAAATTAGAAATTGGAAATTCCATATATTTCAAAAATTGGAAATCTATAATGAATAAATAAATAAATGCAAAAATCTAATATTAATAAATTAAAAAATGCAAAAATCTGTAAAAATTAGAAATTTGAAATGGAGACACCACATTAAATTTAGAATAGATTGTTCACTAATGCTTTAATATATATATATATATATATATAGATTGTTGCACGAGAACCCAATACAAATGGACTCAATATTTCGAATCCGAAATTAAATTGAGATCCAAATAAAATTAAGGTATGAAATTAGAGCCCAAGAATAGCTCAGAAATTAGAGCCCAAGAATAGCCCGGAAATTGGAGCCCAAGAACGTAGGAGGATAGAAGTCCGAAAGAGAGGAGAAAAGGCCCGACGGATCGCACGACCCGGCCCGGACCGAAGTCCAGGCCAAGGCCGCGCGGTCACCGCGTGGGGCGTGGCAATTCGCACGCCACGGGCGCGCCAGCCCCCAGAAACGACCCTTTCGAGATTCACTCGCCCGACTTCGGATTTTTCGAATTTGTTGCTTACCTTTCGGCCCAAGACTCTCCATATTCGATCATGGACGCCTCCAAGACCTTGTAGGCTTATAAATAGCCCTATCTTCAGCCGTCTATCACTTTTCAAAGTCATCGAATTTTTCCACCTATTTTTAAACATCGAAAACCCTAAATCCAAGCGGTCGGAAGCGAGGACAGCAAGAATGAAGCCTTCTTGGACGAATTCAGCGTCTCCCGAGCATAGGTGAAGAGTGGGGTAAGACAATTGTCCACATTTCCTATCCAAATTTCGGATACGAATCTAACTTAGCCCGTTTCCTTTTTCTAAACCGCGATTCGGATCAAGAAAGAGGAGTACGAAGGATCTAGGAGACAAACGAGTATCCCGGAGGTCGTCGTCATCGAATCGAAGAGCCATAGATCCATTTCATGTAAGTTGATCCTTACTTACTGTTGTCGTGGCTAAAATGTAACCCGAACATAAAGATCTAATAAGAAACCCCATAAAATCTGTTAAAATGGAATTTTACATGCGCAACATTTTTACTCGAATTTTTCGGACCTTGTAAAATGCTCAAACGAAGAAACTCAAAACATAAAAAGTGTTTCTAAGGCTTTGATCTGTGTTTTGTAAAAATTTCATAATTGTTAGTTAAGTTTTGATGTCCGAAAATGGATCCGGACGAACTTGCAACAAAACCGAATTCAGAAATGGTGACAGACTTAATTTTTGAACTTTTTGGCTATTTTGACACTAGATCTAGGCCGAATTAAAAATTGTGGTAAACATGAAAACTGTAGCTTAATGTGTTATGAAGTAGCCTAAAAAATTTCATAAGGTTTGGATCTCGTTTGATAAATCAAAATCCGAATTTTTAAACACTGCCATGTCCTGAATTTTGACAGCGTGTAGTTCTTGTGGAAATCCAAACTTTTGACTCGTTTTCTTACCTCGTATTGAAAAACTTTAAACATGAAACTTGTTTGTTATGATGTTTTTGAGCTACAGTAGAAATTTCAGATCAATAGATCTTGAAATGAATTTTTAAACGAGAATGGCGCGGACAGCGACCATATGAAATCTAAATTTTTGAGGAAATTGCGAAATTGTAGAAATTGGTCTTTTCCAAACATATAAACGAAACTTCTTTGAAAAATATTAAAAACAAGGTTTTCAAAAATCCCCTTACAACTTGATTAAAAATAAATTAGGGGGTGAGTGCTATGCAGGGTGCCCTCCTAACTGCGTCGTGCCTAAATGGACGATGGTGTCAAATATGAGAAATTATACCAACACAGCAAGAGATATAGGGCCTACACTCTCGGGAGTATCCATATGGGTTTCCCGAGGCTCCGGAGTGGTATTGGATATGGCGGATACGGCTGCGGCCGCCGGACTACCGGCTAAACTTTGTTGCCGATTTCACTGCAATCGTGAAATACTTGAAATACCTAATCTTGAAGTAAGGGGAGTTAAAAGACTTGAGATTACTACTTTTTATTAGATTATGCTTTTAAATTATGTCCTGTGTTTATTTTACCTTGCGAGCTATATTTATAATCCTATGGAATCCATGTCTTTTAAATTATGAAATTTAATTATCATTAGTTAACCAAATTAAATTGTGGAATGTATGCAAACTTGTTGGAGGTAACTTGTTTTTTTTTTTAAAAAAATTAATTAAAGGCTTTTAAACCCCATTATTTTAGGCTAGGGGTTAACTTACTCAGTATGTTTATACTGACAACCCTTATATTTTTCTTTTCTTTCAGAGTACGGAGAATATGCATGAGCATAAGCATGCATGGGGGATTTTTGGGGGAACATTATTTATTTCTTTTTCGCTTATATACATGACTTGCATACGGGCCTGTTTAACCCGTGTTTTAGCCATGTTGGCCCATTTACATTCCTTTATTTTTCCGCTGCAATAATTAAATTAAGTATTATATGTGGATGACTTGGTATTTTAAATTAATATTATTTTTATGGGCTGTTTTAAACTTATTTTCTGAAAAACCATAGCCTTGCATCTCTCTAGCAAGTTCGAAGAAGTCGTGTCTTGCTAGGGAGGTGTGGCGGTGACACCCCGACCTGGGTTATCAAAACCGGGGTGTTACAGTTGTTACAAGAGCCAACCATATCAGCTAGATGTGAATCCAAAATGTAATCTAGGGGTCTAACTAAACGTTCCACCCCGAAAATAGAATTACTCCTTCTAACAAGAGCATCTGCTGTTCTGTTGCTCTCTCTAGAAATGTGTTTGAATTCAAGTTGTCAATTCCAGCCCTGCATTTCTTTAAATTGGGCAATAACTCTTACTTGCAGACCGTCCGAATAGTTTTAGAGGAGAGTAGGTCAATAATCTTTGTTGTCAGCTTCCACAATCAGATATTTGACACCCAATTCTCAAGCGAGTTGTAAGCTCAAAACAACCCCCCAGGCTTCAGCGAAGACCACAGGCATATTCTCTGAGAATTCCACCAGCTCTGCAGGATGTGGCTAGAGAATTGCCATCACTATTGGCTTTGATCCAACCAATAGGAGGTTTACTCTAGCAACCCTTGTGAGTGCGCCAATTCCTTGCGCCCATCTTCCTGAGTTCATTCATGCCGGCAAGATACTCGATTGAAGTTCTCATTACATTCCAGTGAAGATTTTCCCAAGCAGTAGCATCGCAGCCATGTGCTTCTTTGCATCTATTTTTCCAGATCATCCAACAACAAAAGCCAAATGCAGATGCATCTGCTTCCTCCATCTTAGTACAGTTCATGGAGTAAATCCACTCATTGGTGCTATGTGTCCAGAATGACTCGGGAAGCTGAATGTTGGTGTTGCACCAAACTATGGTGGATGAACTGCAATCTCTGAGGGCATGGATGACCGTCTCTTCTTCTCCACACTTCCAAAATTTGGGATCATCGACCAGACCTCTCTTTCTTCTCCTCTTTTTTTGTTCAAAGAAAACATTTCTTAAAATTCTTCAAAATAAATTCATTGTTTAACTTAAATACACACAATACAATTTTACAATATTTTTACGGGTAAAATAAAATAAAATAAAATGGGTGTAATACTCCCCTCGGTTAAAAATAATATATTTCATTTATTTTTTATACGATTTATTGATCGACTTTAATTCAATTTTAGTTCAAATATATAATAGTATCAATAAATACATAATTTATATAATTTTATTTAAATATTTTAAAATATTAACTATAAATAATTATACTAAATGTGGAAATTAACAGGGATATTATATTTTAAAAGGGCTTTCTATTTACTACCTCCGTCTCGTTATATTTATTACATTTGATAATTCATTACTACTGACACATAAACTTTCACTTAAAATTTTATTATAGTTATACAAGTTAAAATATAGTTAATTGGATCTTGTTAGATTCGTCTCGTGTAGTTTTTAAATATCGAATTTTTAAAATTTTTACTTGACTTGAATTATTATCAATTTAAAATATACATTGAAGTACGTGGATTCGTAATATGTAGGAGGTAGTATGTTCTTATGGATGCATGGTGTCACTTGTCTTTTTTTGTTTTCTTGCCAACTTGGTTGGGGAATATATAAAATGCCAGCAAGGCAGCAAAGGAGGGTTGACTCTTCTACCTAACATGTTCATGTTCATAACTATAATGGGAATGAATCTTTTGTATAATATGATCATGTTTACAAATATTTTTTTTATTTCAAAAATATATAGTATTATATTCTTAATATTTTTTGCACTTTAGAAGAAAACAAATGAAAATTTATTAATTTTAATTTTTAGTTTGTATTTAATGTATAGAATTATAGTACTCATATTATAACATGCTATTTCATTTCGTATTTACTTTATAAAGTAAGTTTTAAAACGTGGTATCACCTTGGGATAAGTCCTGCTGGGGCAGTGGATTAGTATTAATTAAATGGTGGCTTAGATTTTATAATTAATGAATGACTACTAGTAATATGAGTTAATTAATGAATCATGCATTCTTAAATTACATAGGTCAATTTAATATTAATGTTTGAATAGCATCATGAGACCACATTTTGAGGTTTTTAGTATGAATTGTTGACTAGATTGTAAGCTATTTTCTCATAAAAATGTTTATTTTTTTCTAACTATATACGTATGGTAAAAGATGTTTGAACATTTAAATTAATTTCATCTTAGTATATTTTATAATTGAAGAAATAGAGATTCAGTGAGAATCAAATCATGTACTATATATCTGCAGAATGTGCTGAGACAAACACTTTTTGTAATAGATAGATGTGAGAAAGTAATATCTCAGGTAATGTTTATGATGTTTAAGATTTTGCGATGATAATTTCAACTATCATATAAGTTCATTCTCGTATCACATAATTTTACTCTCTCGTCATTCTGAATGCGCAGAAATTTTCATTATTCAACTCCATCCATAACCGGATTGCCGATACTATATTCAATTATTAGTTGGCATTTGAACCATTGACTTCCCAAAAAATAGGCTGCTACTTTTGAATTTTCCTTTTTTAAAGTACCATGTAAGTTGGCCAGTGTTTTTTATTTATTTATTTTTAGATTGTGTATGATCATATTAGTGATAATAATAATAAAATTATGTAAGTATTACTCCAATTACTTTGTGTTTGAATTGAAATATTCAATTCCTCGAGTTATAACTACCGCTCGGTATATGCATGTCAATATTCTAACGAAATGATTCAGTTTACATGCAATATACTATTCAATTTTAAATTACACTAAAATATTTTCATAGCATATATTATAATTTTAGAATTTTTCAAGCCTATTTGAAAATTCAATAAGGGTTCTAAGAAAATTACAGAGGGACATTAGCCAATAATATCCCAATGGAATTAAGTATATAAACCCAAATTTATGTTCTTCATTTTGATATGCTTTGAGGCATCAAACTAGCAATAGCCTGGAATAGGATGGACTCAATACTTCTATAAATTATTTTGGAAGTTAAAAGGGTTTTCTTCTGCACGCTGGTTTGAGAGTTATGAGTAGGGGTGGGTCCGTACGGTATACCGAAAAAATTTCACCATACCGTATACCGTATGGAAATTTACAGTATGAGAAATTCATACCGATGCCGTACCGAAACTTTTGGTATGCCGAAAATCGGTATACCGAAAGTGTCGGTATGAAATATTTCCTTACCGTTACCATACCGATATTTCGGTAAGTTCGGTATATACTATACCGATATACCGAACTTTCGGTACATACCGACATACCGGTATCGCGATATATACCGACATACCAAACCTTCGGTACATACCAACATACTGATATATAGGGTTAAAAATGTAAAATTATATAAATTATGTATATTTTTTGGTAAATTCGGTATATAACGATATACCGAACATTCGGTACACATCGACACACTGGTATCGCGGTATATATCGACATACCGAATATTCGGTATATACCGATACCGATACCGATACCGCGGTATATACCGAAGTTCGGTACGACAACGGTATACCGCGGTATCAAAAAATCTATACCGTTACCATACCGAAATCTTACGGGACGGTATGATACTGTATCGAAAATTGCGGTATACCAAAAATTTCGGTAATCTCAGTATTTTTTTGGTACGGTATATGTGGTATGCGGTATATTCGGTATTTTTCCCCAGCCTTAGTTATGGGGAGCTTTAGATTTTATAATAAAATAATAGCTCAATTTTGTACATTAGCTTCTGGGGATTGTTGTTATGATTTAAAGCCATGTACATTGAAGCTACCTCAAATAGCGTTTAAAGCTAGTTGCCAAATTATTCTCATCAAATTATAATTTTATAACAACTATGTAACCAAACACTTATGTAAACTGATGGCTACAGCTCCTACAACAACTGAACTTTGCATCTATATTAGCTACAACTCTGCGTGCAAAACAGGTCCAAAGACTTGGTGCCATGTCAAGATCCAATCTCCAAGACACCAATCAATAGTTAGTAGTAATTAGGCCGTTTTGTTCTCTCCTGAACTGAACCGCATGATGATTCAGAGGCTAAAAACAAACCCTTAGTATGTGCAAAATGGGTTTATTTAAAATTTGCTTCTGAAATAAAATTTGGTAAATTATGAATTTTTAAAATTATTTCAGTACCGGTTTACTTAGTGAATACTTACTTCTGTTCTTAAATAACTATATCATTTTTATTTTACGCAATCCAATAAATATTTTAACCAGTAATAACTCATATGGTATATAAATAAAAATTTGATATTATAAAACAATGTGACTAGATGAATCTAACAAGATCCCGCTTGACTATATTTCTTTTTATATAACTATGTTAAAAAATTGATTAAAATTGCTAAATAAATAGTTACTACTATGTAAAGGGATCAATTAAAAAAAATAGAGGAAGTAGTTATCTTCAAAGCAGTTTTCTTCATACACAATCGCTCGAACCCGATACATTGTTGAAACTAATAGCTAGAGCCATATTTATTATTATTATTATTATTTTAAAAATAACCGTTCCAAACTCTATTAATTAATTAAGATTTTAATAAGACACAAACTTGTAAGCCTATGACACAAACTTGTAATCACACGAACCAACAAATTAAAACACCTCTATTTGTTAATTAATTGTTATATTTTCTGGGTATTTTGCTACCTTCCAGATTTCTTTTATTCATATATAAATATAAATATGGTGTATTATGTTTATTAATTAATTAGTAAGTACTCCACAAGTGTTGAACTAGTCAATTTTTATTTCAATTTTTATTAAAATATTAGTAAATTAAATTAAATGAGGTAAGTAGTCAGTAAACCTAACGTTGTATTTTTAGTTAAATCTGTCAATCTCTGTGCATGTATTGTTGACTTGAACAAATTCCACATATATATCCTGAGAAGTTTCGACTTTTTGAATTTTTTTTCAAATATATTACGTTGCATTCATTAATTAATTAATTTTGTAAATCCATTTTCCGCACATCACATTCACATCGTTCATTGCGTTCCCCCTCTTGTTTTTATGTTAAATTTTATGCTAGAAAACATGCATAATCAGAGGAATATTAACCATTTTTTATTTTTTTTTTTAAAAAGTGCCTTTAAAATATTCTTTTATTTTATATGTTGCTTAATTTTTTGAAACCAAAAATATTTTATTAGGTCTCTTTGGTTGAGAATAATTCTGTATTCAAAAGGTTAGAACTTGAATAATTAAAGGTGTAGTAATGTAGGTTAATGGGTTTTATTTTAGCACACAAAAAGAAAAAGGGTTAAATGTTAAAAAGGGCCATAACAAGGAGGCTATTCCGCTTTTAGGCCATAACAAGTTACAATTATGAAAATAGGCCATAACAAACACAGTTTTGTAAAATCTAGGCCATAGGACCAATTTGAAATTAATAAAGGAATCCAACAACTTTTTCTTTATTTCATTCATACCCCAAGGAAGTTTGACTTTATTTACTTTAGTCATTTCTCAATATACTTAATTTTTCACTATATAAATGACTCCTAATGCGCTTGAAAATTGGTATCAGAGCCTAGGTTTTATTGAAGAACATATTAATTATATTATTTATAATAGTTTATTTCTTAATGGAGAAGATTTAATTATTTAATGGATTCAATTAATTTGAAACCCACAAGTTATTTCCAAATTTTGGAAATAAAAAATAGAAAATTCCAAAGGAATTTCTTGAACTTGTCCATGGACAATATTATCAAAATCAGTTTCTTTCCTAAAAATGAGAGGAACGGACTGGAAAGAAATTGATTCGGATAGCTCTAAGTTATCAAAAGACTTAAGAGAAATCCAAAAGACGATTCAAGATTTTGGTAACCGGGTATTAATTATACCTGGGAAAATAGATAACTTGAATCAGACAACAGACGAGATCTTGAAAGTATTTCAAGATCTAAAGAAAGAAATTTTGAATCTGAAATTTGACATTTCGGATATCAAGAAAAGGCAGAAGGATATTCCTGGATCTTCCAAGAATAACCAAGCCAATATTAGAGATGCATTCGGACCAGTACAAGCTTTACACCAAAAGGGTAAAGCAACTATGGTTCCAAAGCAGAAATCACAAGAAGAGCTTATGATCGATCTCCTGAAAACAGTCGAATGAGTGTTTCCAGGGCAGATTTATCAGATCTACAAGAATTAGCAGAATCATTTTCCCAACTTGGGATTATGGATCTAGTTAATGTAAAACCCAATGAAGTTCTTCAATTGGGTTATGCGGAAGGATCAGGATCCAACGTGACCCACGATGGACCGCCTGATGTCCCAATGAGAGAAAGTACAGACTTCTACATGAACAGGTATCCTGAGGTGCATCTCAATGCAAGACGAAACCCAGGACGGAACCCAAGTAGAGCACCAGAATCCACACCGTGGGCCAAGACGATGTTACAACCATTAAATCCATATGGCATAACACTAAACCTCGACGTTATCGACTTCCGAAACATCGAAGACCTGATCGATGAATGGGTAGCTTCAATGAAGATTGCAGCAACCACCCTGGAACTCGATAAAGAAAACTTTGTCAGATTAATAGAGCTGAGTCTCGAAGGATCGGCAAAGCTGGGCTGGAAAAACTCCACGACTGCTTTAAAAGAGCAAATACTCGAGGGAGAATCCAAAAGCACAATCTGTGAAAGATTTGGCCTCTTATTCAAAACCCATTTTGTAGGGGATGGGTATTTTGAAGAACAGAGAACCGAAAAAATCAAGGTCTATACCCAAGCATTATTGGGTATGGAGTTAAGAAGTATTTGCGCAGTAGACGAATACATCTACTGGTTTCGTAAATACTATTTTCCGAGCGAAATGACAGCTGAAGTAGCATGTCCCATGTTCTTTGCAAAGATCTGCAGCCCATGGAGAGAAATGTTGATCCAATCGTACACAGTACCTTCTGGTACAGTGGACTCAATAGCTCGAAGAATGTCCTTCTTAAAAGATAAACTCAGAGAATGGTGTCAACAGGCAGCAGCCCAAAAGAACATCAAGAGACTAAGAGGTAAAATAAAAAGAACTCCTCTTTGCTGTGAAAATAACGATTTTCCAACAATTATAGGAGAATCAGGAGAAAAGAGGAAAAAGAAGAAGAGTCGGGGCTCATACAGTAGGAGTTTCAGAAGACCTCCATTCCGAAGAAGAAGAGCATGGTGGTCCAAGAGCAAGGCCAGATCATACAAAACTGGACAAAGAACGGGAACGACGAAGAGTTCATCCCAAGGTTCAACCAGCTCAGCAGCAAGGAGCACGGGGAGAACGACGTCCAAGAGAACATTCAGACGAGCCCATACCCGAGCCAACGAAAGTTTCAAGGACTGCAACTGTTGGAAGTGTGGAGCCAGAGGTCATATCTCACCCGATTGCCCTCAGAATCGTGAGGTACGAATGTACGAAGCCACGGAGGATATCGTGGAAGCAGTCTACCATGGAAAGCTGGTACCAGTCTATCAGTTTGAGGACATCCCCTCGGATGAAAGCATCTACGAGGAAGAATTAAGAAGTGACTCGGACTCATATTCAGATGGATCTTCAACCGAGTCTGACTGAAGAAGACAGGATTCAGACCACTGAAAACCTGTCTAGATTCTTTTCAAGGATGACGATCTCGAATCGAACCATGGAAAGAATAATGCGACAAGATTCCAACCTCAACCCATATGACGGATTCAGAATTGGCGGGATTGGACGAGTTCTTAACCAGATGAGACTCAACCAGAGAAGACATAACATCATCTACAAGGTAAGTGCAGGTGAGTTTGCAATTCCTATGGAACTTACTTGTAATGTTATGGATATGCAATTAATTCCTAAAGAAGAAATTCTTGAGGAATTAAGCAGAATGAAGGAGGAAATCGCCATTACTATGAAATGGATCCACATAGGAGCCATTGAAGTAGTAATTAAGGCAACCTTCAAAGAAGGCATTGATTCTGAATTGCATCTATTAGTCACTGATAGAAGAATCAATAACCTTAGAGATGGTCTTCTTGGAACTATGGTGGGAAATTTATATGCTGGGAAATTAATGTTTGACATACATCCCAGAATTTCCTATAACTTAGCTGACCAAGATTTTAGTAGAGTTCTAACCCTTCATCAGGATTTTAAAAGAAAAGATCTGATGAAAGAAGGGAACAGACCATATTCTATAACTTATAGAATCTCTTATGCACTTTCCAATAGTCATCATTCTGACTTATTTCTCAGGAAAGAATATATAGAAATTCCTAGAATTTTCAAGGAATTTGCTAAAGTCATGACTCCAAATCCTACCCAGATTCCAAGGTTAGGAGGAGTAGACATACAAATAAGAGATCATCCAATTCTAGACAGATCAACGAGTGCTAGAATTGAGTACGCAAGCCGTATGTCTTTTTCGGAAGACAGAATTATGGCATATAAAGGGAAGGAGTTCATCAAAGATCTAACTCCTCAATCCATTGGGGTAGATAATATAAAGATAAAATGCCCTGAAGGATGGAAAGAAATACGAGTAATATTCGACATCACTGAAAAGATTAACCGTTTTCCATGTGATGACTTATACTACTTGCAGCAGCCATCAATTGGAACCTATGAAGGAACAATTGAAATTGCAGGACACGAGATCAGGGTCTTAGGCACCGCCGGAAAAGACAATGGGGTTATGATTTTGGGATTAAGTTTTCTCGAAAATCATAAACCATGGGTAAGAAAGGATAATGGTATAGAATTTAATCTGAAGGGTCACACCATCAGAATTAAATGACAAGTCCATTCTCCATTTATATCTCAGTAGGGATAATATATGAAGAATATAAGTCAGAATATTTCGCAGCTTATATTGATTCAGGATCAGGTATTTGCACGGCAAAACCAGGAGTTTTCCCTAGCGAAGCTATGGAATCATTACCCATTATTGCAGGAAGAGATTTTTCCCAAAAAATCTTAGTACTAAATAAGGGTATTCGACAAGCCAATATCATGATTGGAGGAGCATTTGGTACACATTGGTATAAGGTAAAAACGCCTCCTATTTACTTTCATGACACAGGAGCGGATATTTTGTTAGGAAACAATTTTATACATTCCTTTACAAAATATGTTCAAGATAACAAAAGAAATTTGTTAATATTTACCACAAGTTGTGGAAATGAGATACAGGTGTTGCGCAGGGAAAAGGCATTCAACAGGTTAATGCCTATATTATTTCGCAGCAAACGTGGTGATAATGATGCCAAACTAACCCATCCAAAAATGCAGATAAAAGAAAGTTTGGTAAGGCTTTGCTGTCTTTTAGACAGCAAGGATTTGATGAAGCTTCTATTGAGGAAATTATAAACCTCAAAGAAGCAATGCAGGAAATGAAGTTATTAAATATAACTTCACTAGACATTGATGGGGAAACTAAATTGTCCCTCGAAAATGTCAAAAGACTTATCCAGAGAAACTTTAACGAGGATCCTCTGGCATGGTGGGATAAAAACAAGATCGAAGCCACTCTACAGGTAAAAGAACAATATAAATATGAGTATGTTCGATACAAACCCATCTTAATGAATATGCAGGATAAGAAAGATATGCAGCAAATTATCAAGGAGCATATTGATCTTAAACTCATCGAGCCTGGAGTCTCAGCTTATAGTAGCCCTGGATTCTTGGTAAGAAACCACGGTGAAATAAAGAGAGGTAAACCCAGGTTGGTAATAAACTATCAAGGTATTAACAAAATAATACAGTTTGATGGTTATTACATTCCGAGTAGAGAACACTTAATTGATTGCATCAAAGGTGCTAAAGTGTTTTCTAAATTTGATTGCAAATTTGGTTTCTATCAGATTAAGATGGAGAATGAATCGAAGAAATTCACAGCATTCTCCACCCCACAAGGGCACTATATTTGGAATGTTATGCCAATGGGGCTTTCTAATGCCCCTCAGATATTCCAAAGAAAGATGGATAATCTATTTAAGGATTATCTAGAGTTTATGTTCGTCTACATATATGACATTCTGATTGCATCTCGAAATATTAAAGAGCATATTAAACATCTTGAAATATTTTCTGATGCATGTCACAGGGAAGGTCTAGTTCTCTCTGAGAAAAAGGCCACTATCGCTGCTAACAAAATTGAATTCTTAGGAGTTCAAATTGATGAAGCAGGAATAGAGTTACAGGAACACATTGTGGAGAAAATCCGCAATTTTCCTGATATATTAAAAGACAAGAAACAACTTCAGAGTTTCTTAGGAGTTGTAAATTTTGCGGGTATGTTTATTAAAGACCTTGCAAAATATAGAAAGGATTTTAGACCACTCCTGAAAGAGACTGAAAGCTCTAGATGGAAATGGGAAGAAATCCATACCAAGAGAATTCGTGAACTAAAGCAAGTCTGTAATAGCTTGCCAAAACTCGCGATACCTCAGGATGAGGATGAGCTGGTAGTCTACACAGACGCCAATGATTTTCGATGGGCAGGAGTGCTCATGAGAAAAACAACTACGGGTCAAGAACCTTGTAGATACACAGGAGGGTTGTTCACTGAACAACAAGCCAAACTTTGGCATATTAACGAGAAGGAATTCTTAGCAGTATGGAAAACATTTAAAAAATGGCCTTTATTCTTACTTGCAAAGAAATTTGTATTAAAAGTTGATAATACTAATGTTAGGGCTTTTTTAAAAAATAAACTTGAATCAAAAATTGAAAAAGCTCGTATTATCAGATGGCAAGCTGAATGTCAATATTGTACTTATGATATTGATGTTATAAAATCTCATGAAAATGTTCTTGCAGATTTCTTAACGAGAGATGGAAGCATTTGAAGCTGATTCCATCATTACGAGATTCAGGCACCTCAGAGAAAACCTAGAGGAGCTATCGAAGCATTTTGGACAGCTCGAGATCAATGCATGAGCAGCTGGCCAAATACAACAGAGCGATGTGGACATGGTCCGCAACAATATACGAACCTCCCATATAGCAATGACAGCACTATGGGAAACAGTATTAGAGCCAATCAGGAAAGCGTCAGCTTCCCTGGTAAACAAAGAGAAATGTGCCCAAAAAGCTAAAGTGGTCACATATGAAGAAGCAGATTCAAGCACTGCTTCAAAGGAACCATTGTCGGATACCGACAAAAATGTTGAGCAAGAGAAAAGTCACATTTCCGAAAGCTCAAGTCAACCCACTGCCTCTGGGGTGAAAGAGGAAGAAATTAACCTTAGGCCAATGACAGACACCTCTAAGGTTAATTCAGACGAGAAGGTCCTATCTACTGCCTGGCTGGACTACCAAGGAAAATGGGAACAACTGGTTTCCAAAAAGGGAATTAACCCTAGCAAAACAGTAATCGAGACATCCGGGAGATACAACAGGGTATGGATGCTCGAAGGATCGAAACCAGAAGAAGTTCGGAAGTGGTATGACTTTGGAGCATTAGCATCTGTTCATACTACATCACCAGGGTTTCCGGAAATCGAAAAACTTCCGGGATGGATAAGTAGTGCGGTGCACGAATCATGGCAGAACAACCCGCACCTGCAAAGAGGAGATATTTTGGAGCTTAAGTTCATTTCAGCGGCACCAGAGATAGTCGGAAAAGGTTCTTATCCGGTCTTTCAATTTATTAAATTACAGAGACCTGATATGATTGCCTTCAACAGAGTTAAGTCTATGGATGAGAAGGCACCATTGGTATCTTCAATCAGCGAAGATGAAATCTCCACCCGACAATTTAAATGGATCGTTCCTGGTTAATTCTTTAACAGGGAAAAGCACAGAGTTTGCGGAAACCTCATTTGAGAAGAAGAGGTTACTCATCTGGGAAAACAAGTTACCAGCAACCGAGACTACCAGAAAAAAGGCATGCAATATGATGCATGTTGGCCAATGGGATAACCACATATGCCCATATTGTGCAGAACAGGAGAAACCCCTATTCGGCACAAAGATCCGGGTAACCCAGAAAAAATCCGGACCCGAACAGGACAAAGGGAAGAAACGTCCAAAAAACTTTCACAAACCAAAGTAAGATTAGCTGGATGTAAAAGAAAAAGAGGTGTCGGCAACACTCATAATTAAAAGCCGACAAAGAAGGGCAGAGTGGCTGGCAGAAAGTGGTCGACAAGAGAAGGTGGAAAGTTGACAAAAGCCACCTAACGCAATAATTCAAAAAAGGACAATAATGTAGCCGGTGGAAATTAAGGCCAAGTGACGAACGCAGTGACGCCACAAGGATTTAGAGGAAGATTGGAATCCGAGGCTGAAGTCCGCGGGCGCCTATAAATAAAGGAGTTTGAAGCAGATGGAAGGCATCGAAAAATCCTCCCAACTCTTCAAAACATTTGTAATATTTCCTTTTTGCAAATTTTCCTTTCTGTGTCTGTAATATTATGGGGAGCATCCCCAAGAGTCTTGCTTCCTCCATGAGGAACTAAGTATCTGTCTTCTCCATTAGGGGAAATAATGTTTGAATAATATTTTTAATATTTCTTCAGTAAAATCCAGGCTTCCAAATATCCCAAATACTCCGATAATATTATTAAAAACCCTTAATTCATATCTTGATACGTCCTAAGGTAGGAAACGAAATAGGACTGTGCTGTTTGTTGCTGAAGGAGCCAAGAATCGGTGAACCATCGGTCGCGGCTGCGTAGTTGGAGGAAGTCCGTAAAATCCCGGAGCTTAGGAAACCCGGCAGCAAGGCGGTCAAAGCCAATGTATGAAGTTTAGTGCTTAATTTAATTATCGGAAGCATGATGGGCAGTTATTGGATTAAATTTAATGAAAAATCTAAAGTTTGGGGTCAAAGTGTAAAAGGGCAAAAGTTGATAAGTCAACTGAGGGGTCAAAATATAATAAAGGAGAGTAGGTGGGCTCAATTATTATTTTAAAAAGTCTGTATGGCCCAAAATTGAACAAAAGTGGTTTGTTATGGCCTAAAATCATAATTCAAACTTGTTATGGCTCAAAAGTGGAAATGACTACTTGTTATGGCCTAAATTAACTATTAACTCAAAGAAAAAAAAGCTATGAACCTTGACAATAATAAAATTGGCTTGAGTAATTATAAAAGTTTAACCTTAAATAAGGTCTCGCATCTTATATGTACTTCCTTCGTTTTTTTTTTTTTTGTTTTTTTGTTTTTTTTTTCCTACGGATTCATTCAGCGTGCTGTCCAGTGCACATTTTAAATCATCAATAATTCAAGTTCGGTACTAATAAAAATTCTAAAAGTTTGATATTCTCCATTTTTATTTAACTTCTCCACTGCACGCAATATAATACACGTTTTTAATCATTAATAACTCAAACTATATCCAAGTAAAAATTTGATATTATGAAACTACGCGATTAGATAAATCCAATAATATTTCAATTGACTATGTTTTATCTTACATAACTATGCTAAAAAGTTGAATTAAAGTTATTTAATGAATAGTACTCACTATGCAAAGGGTAAGGATATAAAAGAACGGAAGGACGAATCTAACAATATCTCACTTGTCTATATTTTAACTTGTATAACTATGATAAAACTTTAAATCAAAGTGTGTGTGAATGCAAATAACTCAAAAAGTGTTGGTCCCCTTTACGTCAAGACTGAATACCTACACCCTGACTGTTTGTTCAATCATACACTTAATCAAGTATTAGTAGGTTAGTTATCCAAAGTAAATAAGTGCAGTAAGTAAATAAGAACAAACAGAGAGTTGTTGACCCAGTTCGGCCCAAGGCCTACGTCTGGGGGATACCAATCCAGGAGTGTTCCACTATGTGTTCGAACACCACGTTACAACACGAACAATAGTGAACTAGTAATCTTTTACTCCAACACCCAAGCAGATGATCGATGGTACCAGAAACTCCCTGTTCTGGTGAGAATGCTCCGATTCTTCTTCGACCCCTTGAAGACACCTTCTCCAAGTTTCTCTTGAGTGATCCTGTAAAAGATCCTCCCTTTGATGTAGCAAGGTATGGGCAGTATCTTGTTGACACGAACTTGAGTGTTGCCCTTGATTGAAAGTGTCGAAATCAATCAAGGGTGCTTAAGTGCTCGATGAAACGAATGACCACTCAAGTGACAATCTCCTTCACAAGTGATGAATATTGCGGATGAGGTGAAGGGATTGAAAATGGGGATTTCTCACACGATTTGCTGTGTTTTCTTTTCAAGAATAATGGAATCAGTGTATGATCCACAGCTACTCGTCCTACTTAAAAGGATGTTCGAAATCCCTGTTGCTATGGAAGGGAATATGCTATCCCACAAATTCTTCTTCCTTCCATAGCCAATTCATTCCTTACTCGGTTGGGAGGATCCACTTGCCATAGCTCGAACGCTCGCCATAAGGAAATGCCAGAAGACCGTTGGGAGACGCTTCTTTCCATGCAGGGATGCAATCCGAAGATATGTTGCCAAGAATACAATGCGGATAAGATCAAGGGGTGGGAACCTATCTAGTGTTCATCATTGGGTTGGAACACATTATCTCAAAATATGGGTACTAACAATCTCCCCCTTTTTGACATAACATGAGCCAGAAAGATCAAAGATCTCCCAATGATAAATCAATACAAGAGAAACAAATCACAGAGCCCCAATCACCAATACATAGCAACAAACATCCCAACCAACCTATCTAATGCTCCGTACAAATAAATAAGCTAAAGCAGAGGAGCATGTACAATAAAACCAGCAGAACATCCGAAAAGGCATATACCAGTCCAAAGCAAAAATAATACTAAGAAGAGTTCGATAACAGAGTTCCAACATAACAATCGAACATAAAACTAAAACACTTACCAGAGGCAGGCATCTTTGATCACGCACATCTTCTCCCCCTCTGGATCTCAATATGTCAAAAGGACCAATTACTCCTGAGAGGAGTCATCCTCGTCAGTGGTGGCATAGAAGTCTGCAGCAGCATCAGTTACCTCATCCTCTGGATCAGTGTCCCAGATCTCAGGGAGAAGCCTTGCCATCTCAGCTAGTGCTCTTTCTTCTTCGTCCAGCTCTTCTCTCTTCCTCCTAATAGCATCTTGGCGCTCTGCAATCATGTCTCTTATTTGGTCGAGAGCCGTCTGAGGGATAGGAGGGCCATCCGGGCCTGGTATGTCCTGGACCTTGTCTTGCAGCTTGGCTGTGAACTTGAACACCTTGGTAGTATCCATCAACTCCTTGGAATGTCCTCCGATGCCAACAGACTCCAGATAGCCATAGATTAATGCTGGGAAGGGTATGAGAGTAGAGCTGTCCTTCTTTAGGTTCTCAGCTATATCAACCATTTGATTTAGAACAAGCTTCCTATAGTTAATCTCTTTCTTGTTCTCATCAATGGCAAACAACAACTGACACATCTCCTTCGAGACAACTGAGTGGTTGGCTGTAGGCATCACATTAGAGGATATGAACTTGTATAGCAAAAAGAACCTCTGGGTCAGGTTGCCTGATCTGAAACCTCTGCCTTTGATATTCTTCTCCTTGTCCTTGGTCAGTAATTTGGCAATTAGGACATTGTTGAACTGAGTACCAGGTCGGAATACAGTGTCAAAATCACACTGTGGAACACCAAGGAAGTCACAAATGAGCTTATCTGTGAGAGGAACAAGCTGTCTCTTGACAAACACACGACCAAACCAGCTGCTACCAGGGACAAGGACAGACTTTCTGAGGTTTGCATAGAACATCTTCACAATAGACTGCTTGCTCCCTGGAAGATCGGATGCCCAACGAAGGAGACACCTCTTCTCAAGGTAATCTGTCCAGCCAATCTCATCACACTTGGGGCCATTAAAGGCAACCTCAGGCTTCAGCTTCCTCTCACGCAAGACTGTCTCAAAGAATGTCTGAGATATTGGTATCCACAATATCAGGAATTGCATCAACATCTTCATCCTGAGCAACATCCTCCTCAACATTAACAGTGGGAACCTTCTTCCTTTTCTGAGGTTGAGAGGTAGAAGGGGTCTCAGCAGCTTTCCTTTTAGCCCTGTTGTCAGCAGCCTTCTTGCGAGCAAGGGCCCTGAGAGGTACACCATCCGATGAAGAAGATTGCTCTCCCTTACGTCCAGCTTCAGTGTGAGCAACAACATGCTCTTCATCATCACTCCTCAGCTCATCCTCAGTGAGTCCTTCACGCCTCAGAAACTCTTCAGCAGAGATAGTAGTGCGGTTGCCTTCTGGTTCCTCCTCATCTCCCGAGTCTCCACTGGATTCTTCATCATCTGGATTGATCTCAACGTTCTTGTCCGATTCATCAGATAACTCGGTGGACTCTGAAGCGTGTTCAGAGACATCATCTGAACTCCCTGGAGACCCACCACCAGCATTCTTAATAGCTACCTTTGGAGTACGAGCAGAGGGAGTTTCTTCAGGAGCCCTAGAATATGTCTGTGCGCCAGTGCCAGAGGCAGGGGTGTCGGATTGAGGGCCAGGCTGAGAGCCTCCTTGGTGTTCAGATTCAGGATTCGAACCCCCTGCATCAACATTGTCAGAAACCAAGGTTTTTTGAGAAGCCATTTTACCTTTCCCTTTTGGGGAATTCTGAGATTGCATAGCCGCATCCGCCAGGGTAGATAAGGGAACTTGAACGGTTGGCACAGGGACATGAGACGTGGGCGACGTGCTGGGAGCAGTTTCCCCATGAGAGGGTGGCGTCACAACCGTCGATTGAGGATTCTCCAGTTGCGAGGAGATTAGGGTTCCAACTGCGACAGTTTCTCCAAGTGCGTGCGCCATTTCAGCGCGAATGTCGAGGGGGTCTGAGACAGGTATCTCAGGTGTGACAATGGTGGTCGGAGCATTATGTGAGGCAGCAATTTCAGTCGGATTCCGGCCACGTCCACGTCCACCCCTTCCGCGACTCTGTCCTCCTCTATTTCCTCCGCGATTTCCTCCTCTGGTGCGAGGGCTTCCACGTGCTGGGAGAGGGGCGTTCTCAGTGTTGGAACTCCTATTCCTTGTTGTCACCATTGTTCCTGCGAGAGAGAGAGTAGTATGGGAGTAGTGTGTTCTTTGAGGAATAAGAGTACTAGAGCGAGAGCACGAGAGAAGAAGATAGATGCGGGGAAAAGTTTCTGAGAATGAGTAAGATTTGAAAGGAAACTTCCCTATTAGTGGAGGCGTGAGATCATCATAGAATCCCTCCTAGGTAGCCGGTTACCAAAATTATAAAGAAACTTCCTTCTTTAGTCGAACGACTGCCAAGGTATAAGGAAGTATTTTCTGCAATAAAAATGTAATTAAGTATGGGATCTCGAATAATAGGCTAAGATATAAGAAAATTAAAAGACTTAGCCGTTTTAATGATGACGAATGAGATCCCCAAGATCCTTTTTAGAACTTAGACTATGGTGCATAGGCCAAGTTCCCGCCTTAGCTTTTCAAATCTTTCCCCATCAAGAGCTTTGGTGAAAATGTCCGCGTTCTGTTCTTGTGTTCCAACATACTCCAGGGACACTACTTCATCCTCCACAAGTTCCCGGATAAAGTGGTGCCTAACATCGATGTGCTTGGTTCGACTGTGTTGCACTGGGTTTCTCGAAATGCTTATTGCACTCATGTTGTCGCAGAGAACCACTAGCTTGTCTTGTTCGATGCCATAGTCACTAATCATTTGTCTCATCCATAAGAGCTGTGCACAACAGCTTCCTGCTGCAATATACTCCGCTTCTGCCGTGGACAAGGATATAGAATTCTGTTTTTTGCTATACCAACTAACCAAGTTGGTTCCAACATAGAAACATCCTCCTGTGGTGCTTTTTCTGTCATCGACATTACCAGCCCAATCTGCATCAGTGTATCCTATTAATTGAAGGTTGGATTCCTTGGAGTACCATATGCCCAAATCAGGTGTTCCAGCAATGTATCAGATCACCCTTTTTGCTGCCTTGAGGTGAGACTCCTTTGGGTCTGCTTGATATCGGGCACATACCCCAACTGCATAACTGATGTCGGGTCTACTTGCTGAGAGATAGAGTAGACTACTAATGATCCCTCTATACATCTTTTGATCAACACTCTTGCCTGTTGGGTCCTTGTGCAGTTTATCAGATGTCCCAATCGGTGTTCGAACAGGCTTGCTGGATTCCAGCCCAAATTTTTTGACAATGCTTTTTGCATATTTTGATTGATTGAGGAATGTTCCTTCCTTTTTCTGAGTAACCTGCATGCCAAGAAAAAATGTTAATTCTCCTACCATACTCATCTCAAACTCCTTACCCATAGTCTCGATGAACTTGTCCTTGAGCACATGGGAGGTGGATCCGAACACAATATCATCCACATAGACTTGAGCCACTATGATTCCTTTGGAGTCTTCCTTGATGAACATGGTCTTGTCTGTACTTCCTCTTCTATATCCATTTTCCAATAGATATTTCGAAAGCCTCTCGTACCATGCCCTTGGTGCTTGTTTAAGCCCGTAGAGAGCTTTGTTTAGTCGAAAGACATGGTCTGGAAGGTCAGTATCTTCGAAGCCCTTAGGTTGCTCCACATATACTTCTTCTTTCAACCAATCATTTAGGAAGGCGCTTTTCACGTCCATCTGGTAGAGCTTGAAACCCATCGAGCACGCAATGGCAAGGAGTAATCTCACAGCTTCGAGTCTTGCTACGGGAGCAAAGGTCTCACTGTAGTCCACTCCCTCCACTTGGGTGTATCCTTGAGCTACGAGCCTGGCCTTGTTGTGAATCACATTTCCATTCTCGTCACTCTTGTTCTTGAAGACCCATTTTGTGCCAATGACGTTGGTGTGTTCTGGACGCTCGACCAAGGTCCATACTTCATTCCTCTTGAACTGAGCAAGCTCTTCCTGCATGGCATTGATCCAATTTTCGTCTAGTAGAGCTTCTTCAACTCTTGAGGGTTCAATCCTTGAGGTGAAGCAATGTAACCCTGCAAACTCTCTATAGTCGATTTTCTTCTTTACACGAGTTCTCCGATCTTCAAGAACATCCCCAATGACATCCTCTGGGTTGTGATTTCGATGGATTCTGACTTGTGGGGCAGCTACATCTGACTGTGACGGTGTTCCAAGAGGTGTTTGAACACTTTGTTGGGTCTCCTCACTTTCACTAGTGGTTTCCAGCTTGTCATCTGGGAGAGATCGTGATTGACTAGAGCTTTGGGTCTGCATCTTCCTCCTGAGGTTCGTCAGGTACTCCTCTGTTAGGAGCATCTTCCACAATAACATTTGTGGATTCGATTACCTTCCTGGTTCTTGAGTTGTATACTCGAAAGGCCTTGCTAGAGGTTGAGTACCCAACAAATATGCCTTCGTCACTCTTCTCCTTGAACTTCCCGGTATGTTCCCTGTCATTAAGCACAAAACACTTGCAACCAAAGATGTGAAAATATGATATTGAAGTCTTTTTACCCTTCCATAATTCGTATGGAGTCATGAGTGTTTTAGGCCTGATATACACTCGATTTATCATATAGCACGGCGTGTTGATTGCTTCTGCCCAGAGAAACTCAGGAACCTTCTTGGAGTTCATCATGACACGTGCCATTTCTTGCAAGGTACGGTTCTTCCTCTCCACCACTCCATTCTGCTGAGGAGTCTTTGGTGCTGAAAACTCGTGTTTGATCCCAATGCTAGAACAGTAATCCTCGAATGCTTGATTCTCGAATTCCTTCCCATGATCACTGCGAATTCTCTTTACTTTGCAATCCTTCTTGTTCATAATTTGATTGCACAATTTCATAAAGGCTTTGAAAGCTTCGCTCTTTTCCCTGAGAAAATCAACCCACGTGTATCTGGAAAAATCATCTACACAAACGAAAATATACCGTTTACCTCCCAGACTAGGAATTTCAGTTGGCCCAATGAGGTCCATGTGTAGGAGTTCCAGACAGTGTGTTGTGGCATTGTGTTCAGTCACGGGATGGGACACGCGAGTTTGCTTGTTCTTGGCACAGTTTTCACAAAAGTCAGAGGCATGTTTCTTTAGGTCTGGAAGTCCACGAACAGCTCCTGTCCTGCTCAACTTGATCAGATCTCTGAAATTCAGATGACCTAACTTCTCATGCCAGAGTAGATTTCGGGAACTTCCTGCATCCTTCACAAAATTACAAGTTTGCACGAGTAAATAACAGTCATTCCGAGATCTTAGTCCCCTCATGACGCATACATTATTAGGATCTAGAACTTCACAATATTTTTTGTTAAAGGATACAGTCAAGTCTTCATCGCATAGCTGACTTATGCTAATGAGGTTAGCATGTAGTCCCTCCACATAGTAGACATTGTTGAGCTTGGGTAAACCATCTCCATGGAGAGTTCCTTGTTCAGAGAGACGACCCTTTTTGCCATTTCCAAAGACCACCGATCCACCATCAACATCTTTGAATGGTTTGAGGACGTCTTTGTCTCCTGTCATGTGCCTCGAACAGCCACTGTCGAAGTACCAAGTTGCATTCTTACCCTTTTGTCTAGAGGATAGGAAGGCCACATTACATCTTACAGAAATTTTGGTAACCCATTCACGCCTTATGGAGATCCTCTTCTTGAGTTCTTCATTAGGCCATCTCACAGGTTTTCCTTCAAGAAGATCCTTGATGATCTTTCGACAGTGTTCGGTCTTGTGCCCTCTGAACTTGCAGTAGTCGCATATGAGAGGTCCTTTGAACGAATTCCTCCTTTTGTTATACCCCTTGGGACCTTTGTGGACAGTTTTAGTGTTCTGCCTAGGTGAACTGTCACTCAGTTGGCCTCCTGCAACGAACTTGATATTTCCTTTGGAGGTAGAGGCAGAACTGAAGTTGTTGTACCCAAGACCTCGCCTGTTCCCATGAGATTTCCCAGCTGCTAGAGCGTCATCGAGTTTGGCCTTGCCTTTATTCATGTCCGACAGAATTTTTTCCGATTTGCTGAGTTTCTCCCGGAGTTCAGTGATTTCCACTGTAACTAAATCATGCTTGGTAGACATCTTCTCCTTTTCCTCTTTCTCAATGAGGATTCCAGCTTCAAGTTCAGTCACGTGGATGGACACTGCTTCAGCCTTAGATAGTAAGGCTTTGTTCTCGTCCAGGAGTCTTTCGATCTCATCTCTAAGATCCTGATTGGTTCTTTGCAGATCTTCTATCTCGGTCATAGAAGTTTCTAATTTCTCAAAAACTTCATTGTAGAGGTCCGTGAGACGCTCTATTTTGTCTGCTTCTTTGCTGCTAAGAGATGCACAATCATGATCATGGAAATCATTATTCACAGGGTTAGAATCAGTACCGTGTTGTGACTCAGTGTCCGAACATGAGTATGAATCCCATGATCCTGGAGCCATGAGAGCAATCCCATGCTCAGATTCTCCTTCACTGCATTCAGGTTCCTCATCATGATCACTAAAGGTAATGTGGTAGGTCTCCTTTTCCTTCTTCTTTAGATTTCCACAATCTGCCCTAATGTGACCAAAACCTCTGCATTCAAAGCATTCTGGTCCCTTGGGCCTTTCTTCAGATTGTTGATCCTTGCCATAGGGTTTGGATCTTCTTTTGGGATCTCTCCTGTAGTTTGATCCATCGCCCTTCCCACTAGAAAAACCTTCCTTCCCTTTCTTATTCTTGAGAAGTCTGGCCAGTCTCTTTGTGAGAAGAGAGATCTCGTCATCATCACTGTGATCACTGTCAATCTCGGCTTCCTTGTCATTTACCACCTTTGATTCAGCCTTGAAGGCAATCCTTTTGCCACCAACCTCCTTGCAGTGATCCATTTCCCAAGACTGGAGTATCCCCATTAGTTCATCTACTTGCATAGTGGAGTAATCTTTGTAGAGTTCTAGGGCGGCAATCTTGGGGTTGAACCTGTCAGGAATAGTTCCCACAATCTTTCTCACCAACTCTTGTTGGGAATAGGTTTTCCCAAGTTGATGTGCCTGGTTGGTCAAGTCACGAATTCTACCAACATAGCTAACAATACTCTCATTTTCATCCATAACGAGTTTATGAAATTGGGATTCTATGGAAATTAACTTGGAAGATCTAACAGAGGCCATACCTTCATGGGAGTTTACCAGTACTTCCCATGCATCATACGCAGTGTCACACGCGGAGATAAGCTTGTATTGATCTTCAGTGACTCCATTGAAAATAGCATTGAGAGCCTTGGAGTTCATGGAGGATAGGGTCTTTTCTTCCGCAGTCCATTTGTCCTTGGGTTTGGGTGTTTTGACACCTTCATCGTCCTCGACAGTGGGACGTACGAACTTGGTTTCAACAGCATCCCAAACACCTTCATCAATGGCCATGAGAAAGGCCCTCATCCTGGTCTTCCAGTAAGAAAAGTTTGTCCCATCTAGTAAGGGTGGCCTGGAAATGTTTCCTCCTTCCTGACTCATCTTGACGCTTGGATCTCACCCGAAGGTGTGTGTGCTCTGATACCACTTGTTGGTCCCCTTTACGTCAAGACTGAATACCTACACCCTGACTATTTGTTCAATCATACACTTAATCAAGTATTAGTAGGTTAGTTATCCAAGTAAATAAGTGCAGTAAGTAAATAAGAACAAACAGAGAGTTGTTGACCCAGTTCGGCCCAAGGCCTACGTCTGGGGGATACCAATCCAGGAGTGTTCCACTATGTGTTCGAACACCACGTTACAACACGAACAATAGTGAACTAGTAATCTTATACTCCAACACCCAAGCAGATGATCGATGGTACCAGAAACTCCCTGTTCTGGTGAGAATGCTCCGATTCTTCTTCGACCCCTTGAAGACACCTTCTCCAAGTTTCTCTTGAGTGATCCTGTAAAAGATCCTCCCTTTGATGTAGCAAGGTATGGGCAGTATCTTGTTGACACGAACTTGAGTGTTGCCCTTGATTGAAAGTGTCGAAATTAATCAAGGGTGCTTAAGTGCTCGATGAAACGAATGACCACTCAAGTGACAATCTCCTTCACAAGTGATGAATATTGCGGATGAGGTGAAGGGATTGAAAATGGGGATTTCTCACACGATTTGCTATGTTTTCTTTTCAAGAATAATGGAATCAGTGTATGATCCACAGCTACTCGTCCTACTTAAAAGGATGTTCGAAATCCCTGTTGCTATGGAAGGAAATATGCTATCCCACAAATTCTTCTTCCTTCCATAGCCAATTCATTCCTTACTCGGTTGGGAGGATCCACTTGCCATAGCTCGAACGCTCGCCATAAGGAAATGTCAGAAGACCGTTGGGAGACGCTCCTTTCCATGCAGGAATGCAATCTGAAGATATGTTGCCAAGAATACAATGCGGATAAGATCAAGGGGTGGGAACCTATCTAGTGTTCATCATTGGATTGGAACACATTATCTCAAAATATGGGTACTAACAAAAAGTATTAAATTCCTAAGCAGTTTCCTATATCAATTTATAATTCATCCCAAAAAAATTGTCCACAGACAATATTTATTTATTCTCTAATTCTTAGAAATTGATGCATCTATTTCAGTGTAAGAAACAAATGGTGCCTTTGATAAAACTTAGTTTTGAAATCCGAAATCTAAAATATGAAATAATTAAGTTATTGAAGCATGAAGTTAATTTAAACTTTTCTTTTTGTTGATTGTTGTCTGTATATGTATATGCCCGGTTGGGTCTGCTATAATGAAAATTTCTCTTTCCCTCAAAAAAAGAAAAAAAAAAGTTAGTTTAAACTTTTCTTTTTTACTGAATGTATGTTAGTTACAATTTTACCCTTATTTTTTAAAACTATTTTTTTTAAAAAAAAATTATGTGCCAAAACCTTTGAGTTATATTATTATTATTATTATTATTATTATTATTATTATTATTATTATTATTAAAATTTACATTCAGCATAGTAACTAGCCCACACCTTGCATAGTTGCAGTGTTCGAAACAACAAAATTCTGGTAATTAGTATGTACTGTACTCCCTTCGTATTTTTAGAATTGCAGCATTTGCAATTGGCACGAATGCTGATATATATTTTTAACGATTAATAACTTAAATTGTGTACAAGTAAAACTTATAAAATGTTGATATTCCAAAACTACAAATTTAGACGAATCTAACCAGATCTTATTTGATTGTGTTTTTTTCTTTCATAACTATAATAAAATTTGATGAAAGTAAAACTGTGAACAGTGTCAAATAGTACAATTTTGCAATTCTAAAAAGACGGATGAACTATTAGTTTGGTAAATTGGGTAATAATACGAGTGTACTTCTTCCGTCTAGTTGAAAGTATTGCATTTCCCTCATACACGCATGCCGATATATTTTTAACGATTAATAACTTAAATTGTATATAAATAAAAATTATAAAAAGTTGAAATTTTAAACTACAAGAGCATACTTAACTATATTTTTTCTTGCATAACTATGATAAAAATTTGAATCAAAGTTATAAATAGTAGGAAAAAAAACCATATTCATCCCATAAGATTGAAGATTGCCTATTTCTCATTCCATCCAAAAAATATTGTATTAATTACATTCATTCAATAATTTTACTAATTTTTGCCTAATCCATCTTTCTTAATGACGTTTTTGAGCTGACGTGGCAAAGAATTAACAAATGCCAACCAATTTGACCACTTGTTGACCCAAGGTGGCAACTTACATGGCGTTTCGGGCATTGTTTTCCACTGATTGAAGATTTTCAGAGAAGTTTTGGGCATTCTCAGAATTGAATTTGGAATCGAGTTTTTGGAGGGATTCTTTGAACTGGGACTGAAATCGGGTTCGGATTACCTAATTTGTGTAAGAATTTCTCCAAATTACATAGGATGTGAACGTTCGGTTGGGGAAAGTTGAACAGATCGAAGAACAAAATCACTGACTCCATTGTCGATCGTCCATCGCCATCCCTGCGCACGCCGGAACCTTCTCCAACTTTCAATCGCCGCGACACCAACAATACCCCTGCCTGCTACCGTCGCCATCCCTCCAGCCTGCGTGACGCCCTCGCCACTCTGTTGGAGGTACATCTGGTGCGTCTAAAGGAAAGAAAGGAATTGGTTGATTTTCCCTACTGGATTGTTTAATCTCCTTTTTGGGCTAGCATTTGTATTTAGTTTTCTTTTGTTGCTGGGCTTGTATTATTTTCTTTTGCTCTCAGCCCATTTGTATTTATAGTCGTGTACTTTGAACATTTTATTCTAATGAAATCACCGCCATTGTTCGAGCGGTTTCTCCCAACTTTCTCCCGCTACAACATGGTATCAGAGCGATCCTGACCTGCTCGATTCTCTTCTCATTCCTCCCTTTTTCACTTATTTGTTTTTGAATTGTGATTCTACATCACCATGGCGTCTGATGATGATATGGATACTGCTATCTCTGAGATTAACCCTACTAACGAAGTTTTTGCTCTCTCTGCTGCGGATCAGCCGAACTTGCAGCTATCTCCTTTTCCGCTGGATGGTACGAACTGGACTACCTGGAAAATTGATGTGGAGAACACCTTAATCATCAAGATGAAGATCTCCTTCATTAATGGTACACTTCCTACTCCACCTATTGATGATGTCAATTACATGATTTGGAAGCGTGTTGACTGCCTAGTGTTAGCTTGGCTGTGTAATTCAATTTCATCTGATATCCGAAATCAATTTGTGCACAATGCTTCTGCTCGATCGCTCTGGATCGAGCTTGAAAAATGTTATGGTATGATGAGCGGTCCTCAAGTTCTAAAGCTTAAGAAGAAAATCTGCAATATGATTCAAGGAAATAGATCTGTGCTGAAATATTTTGGTGAACTGAAAATGCTATGGAGCAATTATAGAGCCTTGAATCCGTTTCCTGCTACTCATCTTGAATTCCTTGAACTGATGATGAAAACTGATGAAACGGAGTTAGTGCTTCAATTTCTTTCTGGTCTAAATGAAGAGTATGTGCATGTTGGTAATCAGATTCTACTTATGAACCCTCTACCTGATGCTAGCAGCTGCCTTGGCATGGTTCGTAATGCTGAAACTCAGAATAGTACTTTGGAAAGCAATACCACTGATATTGGAGGTGGTTTTGCTTTGGCTGTTCCTGAGAAAGGCCAATCTACCAACACACGATGTCCTTCTGCTCCTATTGTAAGAAAGTAGGACATACAAAGGATAAGTGTTTTCAGTTAGAAAATAAAAGTGCCTTTTGCGACTATTGTAAAAAGAATGGGCATACCAAAGCCAATTGTTTCCAGCTATCTGGTGTTGTTCCCGACTGGTATAAGGCAAGAAGAAAATTGCTGCTGGAGCTGCTCTTGCTGTTGACAAAACTACCACTAATGGTGCTGACAACAAGTCCACGGCATATGATTCCTCAGCTTTGAGTGCTGCAGAGGCAAGGATTATGGCTAAGATGGAAGCATTAATCATGTCAAGGACCACTGGAGGAAGCAATACACCTTATGAACATGCTGCTGGAGTTTACCATATAGTAGGTAGCTCTTCTACTTTCTCTAATGGTCTGAATAATTATTGGTTGTTGGATTCAGGAGCAAGTTGTCACTTATGTGCCGATTTATCTCTTCTCCTTGAACCTCGGCCTTGTACTTGTTCCTCCCTTATATACCTGCCAGATGGCTCCTTTAAATCTCCAACATACATAGGTTCCATTATGTTGACAGAAAACTTAAGGGTTCCTAATGTATTTTATATGCCATGGGTTATCCTAAATTTAATATCCATTAGCCAACTGACTAAGGATCTTCATTGCTTGGCTATTTTTGATCATTCTTCATGCATATTGCAGGACCTGAGAACTAGGAGATCCTTACTTAACGCTACTCTACTAAATAAACTCTACACCTGTAACTGTAGATCAAGTAAGAAAATATCTTCTCCATCTATCATTTCAGCTGTTAATGATTCCAATTCTGAACTTTTTGGCATTACAAACTTGGTCATCCTTCGTTTACTGTTATGTGATAACTTGGTTTGAATAATGGTCAATCTAATATCACTACCCCTTGTGACATTTGTCAATGTTCTAAGATGCATCGTTTGCCTTTTTATGACAGTACCTCTCATGCTTTACATGCTTTTGACTTGGTGCATTGTAATCTTTGGGGGCCATTTAACATTGTTGATAGGTCTAATTTTAGATATATGCTTACTATAGTGGATGATTTCTCTAGAGCAACCTGGGTTATCCTTTTGCACTCTAAATCTGATACTGCTGCTGCCCTCACCAACTTTATCACCTTTGTTCAGAATCAATACCACTGCACCATTAAAGTTTTAAGGACTGATAATGGTTCAGAATTTTGTAACAAGAAATGCCACAGCCTCTTTATTAGTCTAGGCATCATACACCAAACCTCTTGTACCTATTCACCTCAATAAAATGGGAGGGTAGAACGCAAACACCAACATCTTAATCAAGTCGTCAGAAGCTTAGTTCTTACCTCAGGACTTCCAAAAAATTTATTGGGGTGATGCTATGCTTTGTGCAACCTACATTATAAATAGACTTCCAACCAAAATCCTTAAATGGCAATCCCCTTGTGAAGTTCTTCTGGGATCTAAACCTGACCTCTCAAATCTTCATACATTTGGATGCCTATGCTATATCAAAGACACATCCCCTTCTCTAGGAAAATTAGATGCCAGAGGAATTAGAGGGGTTAATCTTGGTCCAGCATCTAATAAGAAAGGTCATGTTATTCTGTTATTAGACTCAAATAAAGTGGTAGTTTCTAGAGATGTTATATTTTATGACACTCTTTTTCCTTTCAAGGATGCATCTCTGAACAGTCAGCCTTGTCTTTCTCCTCAGCCAGCAGCCCCGCCTACATAGTTTTCCCACATACCTGACATCAACTCTCCTGAACTTCCCACTGAAGTTCAGCCAGAAATAGCTTCTTCTAGAGAGCCCTCTGCTCCCTTGTCACATGTCCACTCACCAGTCGCCTCTCACAGGTCACCGAGTCAAACTTTACATCCTTCATCTGCATCTCCTCATGATATGCAGAACATACATACCTCTAATGATATGCAGAACATACATCCTGTTTGGGCTAGCATTTGTATTTAGTTTTCTTTTGTTGCTGGGCTTCTATTATTTTCTTTTGCTCCCAGCCCATTTGTATTTATAGTTGTGTACTTTGAACATTTCATTCTAATGAAATCACCGCCATTGTTCGAGCGGTTTCTCCCAACTTTCTTCCGCTACAACACAGTCCGCCGCTGTCCAGAGCTGCACCCAGCGTCGCCGCCCTTGCCTGCAAACCGACTGTCGTGCCTCCTCGCATGCGCGCCGCCCTGCTATAACTCCGGTGCCGCTCTCCTATCCAGTCTGTGTGATGCTCTCCCCTGCGCACGCCGCCGTCTGGTTGCTGCTCCCTTTCGCGAACCGCCAGCGCCCGACGATCTCTCTCCCTCTGCCCGACGCATACTGCCAGCATCTCTGCTCCGCTCGCGCCCTCCTTTGTTGTTGGCACTAAAATCCCCACACCGGCTGTCAAGGCTTTGATAAGCCTATGTTGATTTCATCCCTTCCACAGACCATTCTGAAATCCCCCTTTGCATTTTTGTTGTTCAATTCTGGAAGAGGGTAATTTTTGGGGATTTGGGGAAAAGTTAATTTTTGAGGACCATTTCCTATTCTAGTTGGGGTCAAAATCGCCAGATAAGCCGCCACATAAGGTTAATAAATGGTCAAAATTTTTAGCACTCCATAATCCGGTGCCACATCAGCAAAATACATCATTAAGGGGGTTTGGGACAGATTGGGCTAAAATTAGCATAAATAATGAATTGATTGGGTTAATACAATTTTTATAGATTTGAACACGAAATTAGACATACTTAAGGGACTATTAGGTTTTTTTTCCCATAATTAGTAACCAAAATTAAAGTGTAACATTTTTAACAAGATGGAGGAAGTGATAACCGTTTGATTAACATGAAAGAGGATTGAGTGCATACACCTGCAAATGCATACTTAATGTATGTGATGGAAGAGATATTCTGTGTGATGAAGGAATATTTTGTATAGTGTGTGATGGGAGAGATGTTTAGTGTCATGGAAGGATATGTGATGGGAGATGTTCTGTACGATGGGAGAGATGTCTTATATAATGTCCGCACATTCAGACTATTTAAGGAATGGCTTTAGTTAGGGTGCTACCAAAGATTTGCTAATACATCAAGACAATAAATCTACACCATTAAAAGTGATCTAATGGTTGTAATTTAAAAAGAGTATAATTGTCAAAATACCATAACTATATATTTAGTAAGATGATTGTTAACCATACATTATTAAAATTTTAATGATTTGTATCCATGAATAGATATTAACAAATTTGCAACTTATATATTTCAATTTCTAACAGAAAAAGGCTTTGATAAATATCTAATTTTAAAATTTAGCTTTAACGAATGTATTAACAATTACTTTGCAAAATAATAAGTTGATAAACAATTGCTTAATTTTTCATTCGTTGAAAATCTCTTGGCAAGTCGCTGAATTATTCTTGATTTTTATTCATCTCTTGAGTGCTCTCGTGCCTCATAATATGCTATTTCTTTATTTGAAATTTTTATAATTTGATAGGATATTTAGATTCGTTGCATTGTGTATATAGATTTGCATAGAAAGAACGTCCAAATTCGAGTTCGTTGGAGAAAATTAGAACCATTTGAAGTTTGTCACATTGGGTTTGTTGTAAAGGCTATGTCGCCGAAATTTATAGATCATGTCACTGAATTGTAAAGCTCCCGTCACTGAATTGTTTAGCCACCGTCGCTGAAATGTAAAGGCTACGAATCTGATAATCGCAATGAACTTTAAATGGCTGTAACTTTCTCAAATGAACTCGGATTTTGAAGTTCTTTTTATGAAAATCTACTTATTCAAAATCTAAGTAGCATATCAAATTTTATAAATTTCAAATGTATTAATAACAGATTTTCAAAAGAACATATATGTTATGCTCGTTGTCTAGAAAATATGCTATTTTTTATTTTTAAGTAAAATCTGATAGGATATTTGAATTCACTGCATCGAGTACATAGATTTTTATATAAAGAACGTCTAAATCCGAGTTCGTTTGAGAAAGTTAGAGCCATTTGAAGTTTGTCACATAGGGTTTGTTGTATAGGCTATGTCGTTGAAATGTATACACTATGCCGCTGAATTGTAAAGCTCCCATCGCTGAATTACAAAGCCACCGTCGCTGCTGAAATGTAAAAACTAAATTTTTTAGAATCGCAATAAACTTCAAATGGCTCTAACTTTCTCAAACGAACTCGGATTTTGACGTTTTTTATATGAAAATCTACCTACTCGATATAAGGAATCTAATATCCTATCAAATTTTAAAATTCCAAATAGATAAATACCAGATTTTTAAAAGAAAATATTTTTTATGCTCGTTGTTTTGAAAATATGCTATTTTTCTATTTGTAATTTCTAAAATCTAATTGTATATTTAAATTCATTGCATCGAGTAGATAAATTTTCATATAAAGAATGTCCAAATCCGAATTCATTTGAGAAAATTAGAGCCATTTGAAGTTTGCCACATAGACTTTGTTGTATAGGCTTTGCCGCTGAAACGTACACACTGTCGCTGAATTGTAAAGTTCCCATCGCTAAATTGTAAAGCCACCATCGCTGAAATGTAAAGGCTATGTTTTTTAGAATCGCAATGAACTTCAAATGGCTATAACTTTCTCAAATGTATTAATAACAGATTTTCAAATGAATTTCAAATGTTTTTTAGAATCGCAATGAATTTCAAATGTATTAATAACAGATTTTCAAAAGAACATATATGTTATGCTCGTTGTCTAGAAAATATGCTATTTTTTATTTTTAAGTAAAATCTGATAGGATATTTGAATTCACTGCATCGAGTACATAGATTTTTATATAAAGAACGTCTAAATCCGAGTTCGTTTGAGAAAGTTAGAGCCATTTGAAGTTTGTCACATAGGGTTTGTTGTATAGGCTATGTCGTTGAAATGTATACACTATGCCGCTGAATTGTAAAGCTCCCATCGCTGAATTACAAAGCCACCGTCGCTGCTGAAATGTAAAAACTAAATTTTTTAGAATCGCAATAAACTTCAAATGGCTCTAACTTTCTCAAACGAACTCGGATTTTGACGTTTTTTATATGAAAATCTACCTACTCGATATAAGGAATCTAATATCCTATCAAATTTTAAAATTCCAAATAGATAAATACCAGATTTTTAAAAGAAAATATTTTTTATGCTCGTTGTTTTGAAAATATGCTATTTTTCTATTTGTAATTTCTAAAATCTAATTGTATATTTAAATTCATTGCATCGAGTAGATAAATTTTCATATAAAGAATGTCCAAATCCGAATTCATTTGAGAAAATTAGAGCCATTTGAAGTTTGCCACATAGACTTTGTTGTATAGGCTTTGCCGCTGAAACGTACACACTGTCGCTGAATTGTAAAGTTCCCATCGCTAAATTGTAAAGCCACCATCGCTGAAATGTAAAGGCTATGTTTTTTAGAATCGCAATGAACTTCAAATGGCTATAACTTTCTCAAACGAAATTGGATTTTGACGTTCTTTATATAAAAATCTACCTAATCGATGCAAGGAATCTAAATATCCTATCAAAATTTTGAAACTCCAAATAGATAAATACCAGATTTTCAAAGAAAATATATCTTATGCTCGTTGTTTTGAAAATATGCTATTTTTCTCTTTTTGATTTCTAAAATCTGATAGAATATTTAAATTCATTGCATCGAGTAGATAAATTTTCATATAAAAACGTCCAAATCCGAGTTCGTTTGAGAAAGTTAGAGCCATTTGAAGTTTGTTACGCAGACTTTGTTGTATAGGCTCTGCCGCTCAAATGTACACACTATATCGCTGAATTGTAAAGCTCCTGATTTCAAAGCCACCGTCACTGAAATGTAAAGGTTGTATTTTTTAGAATCGCAATGAACTTCAAATGGTTCTAACTTTCTCAAACGGACTCGGATTTTGATGTTCTTTATATAAAAATCTACCTACTCGATGCAAGGAATCTAAATATCCTATCAAATTTTTAAAATTCTAAATAGATAAATATCAGATTTTCAATATATGTCGTTAAATTAATGTTATTTTGTCGGCTATTGGTTTCCCTTCATTTATATCTACTTACCAATTTCTTTGGTAGTTCTCCATTTTAAAAATTATTTCTTATAGATTAAATATGTGTAATTAGCAACTTACCTTTATAATTAATTTCAACCAATAAAATTAAAAATACATCAATAGCTAAAATCAATTGTCTTGATGGGGAATGGTTTGCAAGCTGAATTGTGGAAATTCAGCGTCTGCTCTATGATCATTAGTTCAGTGTGTGCTAACTTGTAGTGTGTTGTCATAAATTCCAAAATTGAGCATAGGTGAATTACAGTAATGAAATATTTTCTTTCTATTATATGTAACCTACAAGTTTGGTAAATTTAATACATTCCAGTATTTGATTAATGTGCATTATTCAGTTTCTAAACATGTCTTATATAAATTTTGGAAACCCTAATATATGTATAAGTAATAAATAATGGATTCAATTAAATTTAGTTATTTACAAGTAGGATTATAAATAAAAACTAGCACATATTGATGACTAAATCAATACATATATTCATGAAGACTAGCACATACACCCTACATACCTTAAAAACAACTTAATTATTTTTAAAAAAATCATCACAGCTCATTCATTTAAATGCTATCATCATATGCATAATACTTCCTCCGTCTCATTTTGATTATCACATTTGAATTTTTTGCACTATTCACTGTTTAAGTTTGATTCGTATTTTTATCATAGTTATGTAAGAGAAAACATAGTCATGTGAGATCTTGTTAGATTCGTCTAATCTTGTAATCTTGTAGTTTTAGAATATCAAATTTTTATAATTTTTTATTGTACACAATTTAAGTTATCAACAGTTAAAAATGTGTAACGGCATACGTGTCAGGTGGGTCCGTAGCGATTATAATGAGACGGAGGTAGCATAAAATAAGCACATATATCATATAAAACCATTACACATTTGATTATTGTTCAGCACATACCTAGCAAAAAATTCATATACATTAAATAAAACCAACTCATTCATTTAAATAAAATCATCACATGTATATTCATGAAACTAGCACATACGTCTTACACACCTTAAAAACAACTTAATTATTTTAAAAAAAAATCATCACAGCTCATTCATTTACATGCTATCATCATATGCATAATATAAAACAAGCACATATATCATATAAAATCATCACACATTTGAATATTGTTCAGTACATACTTAGCAAAAAATTCACATACATTAAATAAAACTAAATCTAGCACATGCATTGCAAGAACAGAGCACACAATCGTGCATAAAAAGTGAACTATCTGCATTTAAATAATAACAAAATACCAAAAACGCTAAATACTCATTACATGCGATCCGAAAGTTCAATTCCAGAAACCATGTCTAAGGCATGCCAAAAATAACAACATCATCACCATAAAAATTTGAATCTATAGAATCCATAAACCATGTAAAAACCATGTCCTCCAATGTTTATATCTATAAATAATGAAACTGAGTCTAAACCTTGACAAATAATAATAATAATAATAATAATAATAATAATAATAATAATAATAATAATAATAATAATAATAATAATAACATCATCAACATAAATGTGAATGGGTGGATCCCCATAAAATCAAAAAAATGGTCAAACAAATTAGCTCCATAGCTCCAATACAACGACTTCACATGGTGAGAAAGCTTCTTCCAGTGACGATCATCACGTGTGGGCTACATGTCAACATCCCTTGGTTGCTGTCTGCAAGAGACAAACAAAGTCAACAATCTAATGGCAATATTTCACCATTCTAAAATGTAAACACTATCACTCTAATTTCATATCACTAGCTCGGATAGACCAATATCCCATCACACCAAATTTACTATTATAGATCAAACAAATCAAAGCAACAAATTATGTATGTGTTTGGTAAATTTAAAAACATAGATCAGGTATAATAATAACTTAGTTCATCACGACTGTCATAGCACATACAACAATAAACTGTTATTATACAACACGTGTTAAAGTTTTTCATTGTAAACTGACGGAGTCGTTCCCTCATTCAATATATTAAAGACAACCAACATAAATATATTTAGTACTGTAATGGAAGCATCCATCGGAACATTATCCACTCACCCCACTCCTCTCTCCCGTTCGGTCTTCACTGGAGGAAACAAAAAAAAAAAAAACGTCAGTTCTTGTTCTTGTTCGGTCGGTGTTCGTTATTGATCTTCAGGATTGATTTTGAAGCAAGAAGAAAGAAATCTCCCAAATACACATCAACTATCACTCACACATGGAGAAATTAAAAGGTAGGATTTATGTTTAAAATTTTAATCAACCCATTTGTAGTAGATCTTGAATTATAGTGTTAGAATTGTTAAATTAGTATCACATTGTAGATAGGAAGCATTTAATTGCATTTTTTTGGGGATTGATAACATTTTTGAACAAGTTCACCGGAGGTGGTGAACTTGCTGGCACCAGGTCCGTTCGGACTTGGTGCGCCATGCATGCCTCTGCGTGCACGGCAAAGCACGCCGTACACAAGGCACGGCGTGCGGCACATGGTTCCGTGCAGTATGCACGCAGCACGACACATGGTGCCGTGCAGCACTCGGCACCATGTGCCATGCAGCACTCGGCACTTGCCGAGTGCTGGTGCCGCGCGGCGACAACCTGCCGCGCGGTCTGTTCTGTTTTTTTTTTTTTTAGTTTTTATGTTTTTTCCATTCTTGGTTGTTTCATGTATTACGTATTATCATATATGAACACTCTTCTTGTTTTGATTCACAGATGTTCGTACATATTTTCGGACCCGCAGACGGCCCACTGCTTCGGCTCGGGCCGAACGTGCCCGGGAGCGAGAGGCCGTGGTTGACGACGCACCTGGGGAATGACATGATACCATATCAGGACGAGCAGGTTGACGAGCATTACGGGGTAGGGGCCGACACCCATCACGAGGATCAGGGTGAGGACCGTCACGAGGATCAGGGTGACGACTGTCACGAGGAGCAGGCAGACGCCCGACGCGAGGAGCGGTCCGGCGACCTTGGCAAGGATCCGGTTCCCGCTGCACCCGCTCCACAGGCCGAGGAGGAGGACAACGACGACCACATCTCCCCACCTCTGTTGCCCCAGTTTAGGGCCCAGGTCGCATACGCAATATGGAACGGACGTGAGCGGCCGCCTCTGAGGTTCCATAGCCATGTTACAAAGTTGCTAGCATGGGAATTCGATGAGAAGCATAGGTCGACGAGACGTTTCATCCGTTATATCGGCACATGTGGGCTGCACCGGATGCGGCACATCTGCTATGGAACGCCGAACAAGAATTTGATTTCGGCGTTTATCGAGAGGTGGCATCCGGAGACAAACACATTCCATATGCCCTTCGGAGAGATGACCATCACGCTTGCTGATGTGTTTTGTCTGCTTGGTCTCCCTGTTACAGATCGTCCGGTTGTATCGCGTCGGAGCGGTAAGATATACCTTTTATATTGTTTACATTTTATTTTTTTTGCGAGTTTAATTAATATTTATGTTTGCAGCGGATTCACCATACACACCCCGGGAGGTTTCCGATGCTCTGGGAGCACCTTTGGAGCTTGTAGATTGTCTTCACAGATGACACGTTATTGGGGAACTTTGCCTTCAATTCCTTTAGTACTACCTTCGCTCTCACCTGTTGCAGCTATAGGTCCACCACCAACTCTTCCTCCGGTTTTGTCAACCTCTGCACGAAAGCATGTCCTTCAAAATATTTCGCAAGAGGGTGGTTGTGAACAGCTTTCAAGACTTCCACTTTCCATGGTCCATCGATGTGCACTTGTGTTGTCTTTATCAAAAATGGACACCCGCATTTCTTTGTTTCCCCTTCCCGTCTACGAACACCCTTCACGCTCTCGCCATCACATCCATCACTACCTTCTCCAACTACAACACACTTATCCTGTTTTTTCTTCGGCTGTTTGTACTCCCCGCCACGTTCACACGCAAGGTATATACGCCACACCCTAGTTCGCCCACCCATATCTGATCTCTTGATGGTCACTACCATCTGATGTTCCAACCCTGTATTCTGAACCCATTGCACTGCATCATCTCTAGTCTTATATAATGTTTGAGTTGTGAACACATGTGTGAAATCTTCGCCAATGACGTCAATGCTTAGCTCGTTTCCAATGGGACATTCTTCAGTCGGTGCATTGATAATGGCCAGAAATGACCATTATTTTCAATCCATTTCCGTGTCTAAAATGGGCATTCGATCGCATTCCGGTCTTATATTAAATAAGAAAGCAGTTGAATTGGACTGATTTATGCATAATTGTAAAAATATTGAGCTGGTATGAAAAATGCATAAATATGTAATTTTATTACATATTTATGTTAGAAAGATTCAAAAACATGAGAAAAAGAAAAGAAAAGAAAAAGGAAATGAAAAAGATGAGAAAAGAAATGAAAACCCACAAAAAGTTGAATTTTTCAGGATATTACGACGCTAGACACAACTACGACGCTAAGCATGTATAGCGCCGTAGCTTGGTCTAGCGCCGTAGGAAGAAACTGAAGCTGACGTCCAATGAAGGGTGGACGATGCTAAACATGGATAGCTTGGTCTATGTGCTATCTCTATTGTTTTTCGGGATCTCATGCATGATCTGTTGGTTGAAAACCCTCACTTTGGTTTATGGTTCACTTGTGCTTTATCTTTACTTTTATTTGAGTTTTCCTTGCATTCTAGTTTATTTTCATTACTGTTATTGCTTTCTCTTGTCTCCTTTCTTGCATGAAGTGAACCATAAACTTGAAAATAGGGTTAGCAATCGCATAGATTGCATCACCTGAACAACAACATGTTTCTGGGCTAGCTACGACGCTAACCGCCCTACGGCGCTATCCTTTGATAGCGTCGTAGGTGAGGTTTAGCGCCGTAGTTGCCCAGAACTTGAACAAAAATTTATCTTACGGCGCTAGATCATCGACGCTATCTTAGGATAGCGTCGTAATCTTTGTTTAGAGTCGTAGGACCCCAAAATATTTTTTCTTTCACAAAACCCACCTACGACGCTATACCTACGACGCTATCCTAGGATAGCGTCGCCATTTAGTGTATAGCGCCGTACCCTCCAATTTTATCAAATCTTCTAAAAATTCACACCTTACGACGCTATCCTCACAACGCTATCCTAGGATAGCGTCGTCAAATCTGTATAGCGTCGTAATTTGGCATTTCTGCCAAATTTTCTTTCATTTCTCCATTTTCCTCACTTAATTAATTGGACTTTTAAATTAACATTTTGAGGTTGCAATCCAAAGATCTCAACCCATGATTAATGTGATATAAAAAATTTTGTTCAATTCCCATTAAAAGATTTTTCTATAAAATTAAACTCTTGTGTTTTAAATATAATTCGCACTATAATTAATTATGGAATGAATGATTGTTTAAGACATAGAGAGTAATTATGGATTTATTTCCATAACCTTGGATGAGAAACCAATGTCTCTCATACAAGATGACCCAAAAATGTTTTCTTTTATTTATTTTGTCTTTATCTGTGTTGTGTGAAACAGCTAGTAAGAGATATGACAGACTAATGTTGGCGGGTATTCCCACACGTATAAACTAGCTCGTGGTCTGTATATTAATTACTAAATGTGATTTTGCATGGTCCGGGCAGTGGTCGGTGGAAGCCTTGGCGGTTCGTCCATCCGGGATTATAATAGCTGCTCAGCTGACTCCTATCCGGATACAATTTTCTTTTCTTTATCTTAATTTCAAACCCAAATTTTGAGCTGTAATACTATCAAATTGTGTCGATCAACACTGTTTGAATAGTACTACAGTAAGAAAACATGTAGGTTTTTCTCTTATTTCACAGATAGTAGGAGTCTTGATGATAGCGATCACTGTCAATTAAGGTCTTCTGCTGTCTAAAATCATTCCACCCAAATGAGAGGGAAAATTGGACAGCAGATGTTTGCAGTCCACCCAATCGTTTTGCCATCTTTTTAGCCAAAAATAAATTCTTCTCATCTCCGGCTATTTCATCTCTGTGTATCAACTTCTGTCTAAACCCGCCTTATATTTTGGGTTATTTAATTTTACACTTCTTTATAAATTTATGCATGATATTATTATGTAGATATTGTGGTCAATATTATTTTGGGATCATTCCCTTGGACACAGGAGTCTTGATTTTAATCAGATGTCTCACAATAAATTTCCAACAAAAATTCATTTATAAAATCCGGACTTAAGTAAGGGATAAATTCCACAGTTATGACTAATTTATATCCGACTGGGGGTTGATTTTGGGAAATTAGAAGCAGAGTCAGCGATTAGGTCTCATCTAGACTGAAAGGATCTGTATTTTAATTGAGAGTCTGGTACCTGTTTAGGGAATGATTTTCAAATATCTATTATTTTCCAAAATTGTTGTATGTTGGAAATCTTATATTAAATATTGCATTGAATCAGAATCCACTTGGATTCAGATGAGGTGTAATAGATAATACTAGAAGAACAACATGTGGGCCTTGGTTATTTTCTAAGGTAGGGTTGAGTATTCTTTCAACTGCTATCCTCTTCTGCCAAAGCCTATTTTTGAGTCCTGAGTGGGTGCATCCGGAACGAACTAATTTATTAGTTCGTTTCATTAGTTTGTATCTATCTCATAACCACCTGAAGGGAAGTGAAAACTGCGAGCATTTCACCAAGATTAGGGAATTCTTGATCCACACCCGGTCATTCTGACTGGGGGCTTTCTTTTACTACCAGGGTCAAACTTTCAAAAACCTCCGAGTGATAGGATTTTAAATGCCTTCTTTATCG